>VZTM01025371.1:215-36915 GCA_013400555.1 Jacana jacana
TTGCACCGCAGGGTGACGAGCTGGCCGATGGCGTTGCTGGCGAGGCTGGGGCAGGGCCGCAGGCTGAGCTCCCGCAGGTGAGGCACCAGGAGCAGGTGGAGCGCTGCCCGCGTCAGGCGCCGGCTCTCGCCCAGCAGCTGGATCAGGTCCTGCACCAAGCTGCCAGCTGTGGGGGGACCACCGTTACGGGGTTCAGTGGGACAGCCCCAGCACAGCTCAACCCATTCTCGAGATAACCCACACACAGGGGATCCCCGGACCCCGTGCCTCACCCAGGTCATTAAAGGGGCCCATGACAAAACGGAACTGGTACTCATCCAGGTAGTTCTCGCTGTAGTCCTTCACCCAGATGCTCTGCATGTGCCGGGCCAGGCTCTGCAGGCAAAGGCTGCCCAGAGACAGCACCTCCTTCCTCCTGGGCATCTGGCTGCTGCCAGGGAAAGGAAGAGCCAGGTTGGTTGAGCTGCACACAGGCCCCAGCACACACTGGAACTTGTCAGGGCCCAACTTTATTTTGGGTGGACTTTAACCTTTTCTACAAAATCGGTTAAGAAAGTCCTGCCTTGGTGCACACGGCCTCACCCAGTCTGGCTACACCGCAGCACTGGGCATCTGCTCTGCCCAGGGCTTGTCTGGGAAAAGTGAGCTCTTTGGGTTTGGTTCTGGTTTTGCCTGGCTTTGTGCACTGGCACGGTGGTCTCCCCCCCGGCAGGAAATCCCAGTGTGACCAGAGAGGACCAACCAGCATGGTTTCCTGTGGCACAGCACACCCCGAACCCACCGGCAGAGAGAAGGGAGCACGACAAACAAAGTACCCCAGCAGCCCCTCACCCAGGGGGACACCCCAAACCTCACCACCTCCTTGGCAGGCAGGTCAAGCACCGGCAGCCAGCTGTGGCAACACCAAGGATGGGAGAGGATGGTCCTGGGAAGCTGAAGTGTTAATTACAGTGTTAATTGGGACCGGCAACACTTGGGTAACCACACCGTAATAGTGTTCCCCGCAATTAGGCAAGAAACAAGGGGCTGTATCTTGAGATAACTAAAGCAGCCACCAGACTAACACTGAATCCCAGTTCCTGGATCTGTAAACTTGGGACACACTCCAGTAGAGCCCAGTGGGCTGGGGAGAGGTTAACTGTGGTTGGGAGGCCTTTGAAAGTCCTAGCAACTGGCTATGGACACACATCAGCCCTGCCTGCAAGGGTGCTGGGGACCAGGAGAAGACCCTCCTGTAAGCTGCCTCTGGGCACACAGTGGATGCAAACAGTTGGCAGAGATGGACCACAGGCAAACTGTGACCCTCCAGCTGGCTGGACGGCCACCATGAGATGAGCAGCATAGGCACCGCTAGGGCAGGGGACATGTCACACTGTCACCGGAGCCCTGGACACAGCCTCCTGGCTGGCAAACCGGGCCAGCTTCGTGGGTAACAGGGGGTAGAAAACCAGCCACGCTGGCAGGTTCAAAGTATCGTGACCAGTGGGACACAGGCTGTCGCCCTGGGAATTGACACCAGGGCTGGTCACCGCCGGCCCAACGCCCATTGCAGGCGCCGGCGTGGGGGGCACAGATCCCCCGGGGCACTGCCACACCACCGGCATCGCCTGTCCCCAGGCTCGGCTGCCCTCTTTCCCCCACCCGCACTGGGGACGGGGTGCCGTTCCCAGCTCTGGGCTGCCCCAGAGGCCGAGGCCGAGGCCGGAGCCCGGACCCCGACCCACCAGGGGACGGGGCGGGAAGGGAGGGGATCGTCCCGATAGCAGCAGACCCGCTACGCTCCCGGGACCCGCTCCCCGGTCTCCGGGTCGGCAGCACTTACCAGCGGCTCAGCGTCTCCTTTCGCTTCTTCTTCCTCCTTCTCCCGCCCGGCCCGGCCCCACCTCCCCGACGGGCGGGACCCGGCCCCAACGTTACAGACGCCAGCGGCCCCCACCCTGCCGGGCACCCACGCTGCTGGGAACAAGGCGCCCTCCCCCGCGGCCAGGACGCCTCGCTCGCTGCGGTCCATACACGGCCAAGTCCCCCGCAAATAACGGGCAGAGCCGCTCCACCGCACCGCCCCCCTCCTGTCCCTTCTCCCCCGCCATAGCGTACCCTCCCACCCGCGCCCGACCGGCTTCGCTCCCCACACTGCGCATGCGCGCTACCGGAGGCCCCTTCCGCCCTTCTGACCCCTGAGGGCTGTCCTCAAGGATGCCTGACACCAACCTCGGCCAGCGGCGGGGCCGGGAGGTGCGGCGGCGCGGAGGTCAGCCCGAAGAGGCCTAGTGGGGGGCCTCGGTGGCGGGCGGGGCCCGCTGGCTTCCGAGAGCGGGATCCGGTGAGTGGCGCTGGGGAGCGGCCGGGTGGCAGGTACTGGGCGCGGCCGTAGCTAGGTGGGGGTGTGTGAGGAGAGGATTCCCCCACCCTCCCAGGGTATGTTGGGATGTGGGGGGGGGTAGAGGGAGGGCGGATGTCGAGTCGGTGCTGGGGTGCGGAGTATCCTCCCCTTCCATGGGGGTCTGTATGAGGGGCCATGGGTGCTCTAGTGACGAGGGGGGCCTTCTCCCCGCCCTGTGGGCCGTGTGTGTGGGTGTCTGTCTGTCTGTGTAGTTGGGGTGGGTGCCGAGAGGAGTATTCCCTCCTGTGGGCTGGGGGCTCAGTGTTGGGATGGGGGCCCTTGCCCCGGTGGAGTGGGTGCTTGGTCACCTCAGCCGCCGTGGGGTGTCAGTCGGGGAGAGAGGCAGTGCTGGGGACCCCAACCCCCGTGGGGAGTATATGTGTGGGGTTAGTGTAGGGGGACCCCAACCCCCATAGGGTGGCTGTTGGGGGGGGCAGTGCTGGGGCATCCCAAACCCTTTGGGTTGTCTGTTTGGGGGGGTCAGTGAGGGCTGGGAGCAGTTGCTTGGCCCAGGCACTGTTGCTCCCCCCATGGCATAGCCTAATGTTCCTCATTTCCTGGCCCCCCACCAGCGGTTTCATGACAGACTCCTATGGGATGAGGGAATTTGCACTGTAGGAC
The DNA here is from genome assembly GCA_013400555.1 of Jacana jacana. NCBI lineage: Eukaryota > Metazoa > Chordata > Aves > Charadriiformes > Jacanidae > Jacana > Jacana jacana. The sequence goes on from VZTM01025371.1 coordinate 3,220, forward strand.
AAAGATAATACAGTCACAGCCCATAGAAACTCCTTTGCTAGTAATAATAGAACTCATTTTGTAGTTGTAACCCGTAACATTAAATGTTTGCAGAGGCAGGGAGCAGCTCTGCAGGGCCTGTGCATGTGGGGAAGGGGAATGTCCATCCTGGTGGGCACTGAGCTCCCCACATTGAGGTCCCTGCTGTTAGCACATGCTTGCATAGGCACTGTGGGGCTCAGAGTGGTACTACCCTCTGCCCTTGCTGTGGGCAGTGCCTGTGCTGCAAACAGCATCTGTGTTCACCTCCTCTGCTCTGGAGCCCCCTGGCCCCTTCAGCTGCGGTGCAGAAGGGGAAGGGTGGGCAGTCATTTTTTGTGACACAGGCATCTATGGCTATGACACCATTGCCCAGCTCCAGGGAACTTGGTCATTTAGAAGAAGTAAAACTTTGCAGGTAACAGCAGTGGTCACCTTGAGACCAGTAACGAAGCACATGAGCCCTCTGTAGAAGATAATATTCTGTTTTATATGGATATTCCCAGCAGTAAATGTAAAGACAGAAGAGAGCAGGTCGGTGAAGCCAGGGTGCCTGGAGGAACATGACGGAAGCAGAGCTGTCTGTATTCAGAGACACTCACATTAAACTTGGTTTATTAGGCTGCTGTCTTTAGCTACAGGTTTTGGAGTTTGTTTCCAGTGTAATTCACCTTTTTCGTCAGCGTGGTGCTGGAAACCTTCAGTCCATCTGGGAAATGGAGGCTTTCTTGTGTGGGGTGTGGCAGAGCAGTTTGATGACAGCCTCCTACGGGAGGAGGGAACCTGCCTGTGGAAACTCTTCTGCCAGTGCAGTAAAGATACAACTGGTTTTGCAGTTGTAACCTTTAAGGTTAACTTTAAATGTTTGCTGAGCTGTAGCTTCTTATTTGTGAAACGGGAGAAACTCTTGCTTCTCATCAGGGAGCGGTTTCCAGCTCTTCCCAGTAGTGTGAGCTGCTCACAGGGCTGTTCTGACCTGCGAAGATTTCTGTGCTGGGGAAGGGGAAGTTTGTTGAGCTGACCTGCATCTTCCCCACCCGGATGAAAGTTTGGTTCCAAATTAAAGGTTGAGCCAAAACATTGTTAGAAATGATGGGAAGATTTAAGAAACAGCATTTAGGAAGGGCCCTAAATTGCACTAGCTGAAGGGGTCGGTTACTGGGTTGGAATGGTTTGGAGGAGGGGCAGGAATGACTCAGCCTTTGGGTAATTAATAAGTGGGCTAATTAGCCTGTGTGCATTATGGCTGTTTAGTGATCAAGAAGAAAAGCAGAATCATTATGGCCAAATATTTGCTTCCATAGAGTCTAGTAAATATATGGTATAGCTCTTCTAGATAAGCATTCTGCCTGTTGGGTGCACGAGAGTACAAACTGGAATCCTTGCTACTCACCAGGATATTAGATTCGTTCTTGATTTGCCCGATCAAACTAAGACTGGGCCACCTGCCCCGGTGTGTAGGTTGTAGGGTGGCTGTTAAAAGCCGTGTGTCTGCCCACTGTGCAGCGCTGCTGTGTTTAATCAGGCTCTTGAATTGCTCTGATCTTTTTGTTTCCCTGAAGGAATCAATTTTCTCCTCTGCAATGTGAGGGGCACAAGGCCCACCTTTGAAGTGTGTCATGGAGCGTCCCTTGCACTTGGCTGCGGTGGCACTGCCACGCTGTCACCCCACGTCTGTGGTAGCCTTGTGCTGGGGGGTGTGTGTGGAGGAGCCCGCCCCGTGGTGGTGTCTTTGCTCCAGGGGTAAAGCCGTGCTCCAAGAGGGCGAGAACGCTCGGAGAGGGGAGACTGGCCCCAGTGCTGCTGTGGTCCCCTCCCGGAGACACCAGCCTAACCCCTGCTCTCCAGCACTGCCATCCCCCTCGACCCCCTTTCCCTGGAGGAGTTTCCCAAAGGATTTGCCAGGAGCGTGTGAGCTGAGGGTCTGCGCCAGGCGTTCCCTGATAAATGGGTCTTTTACTGCGTTGAGGCAGCGAGTTTTGGGTGAGAATGAAAACCAGGGGTTTTCCTCCCTCGTAGGGAAAGGGGATGTGCTGGTCAGGAATTCCATAACGAGTGGAGAAGTTCGTTAAGGATGATAATTGCTTGGGAAAGAAGCAGCACGCTGTGGTTCTGTTGCAGCTGAGCTGTCTGGGGGTTGTCCCCTCTGGCTGCACCCAGCAGCTCTGTCAGATAAGAACCGCTCTGGATTCAAACCCTTTTGATAAATACAGTCTTTCTTTGTGGCTTTGCTGCCAATGCATAAATTTCAGGGAATCACGGCTGGTTTCATAGGCAGGATAAGCTCCTGCAGTGTGCAGCAGGTGAAACCTCTCTGTCCTAGGCTGGTTGCTTTCTGCAGCGTTGCAGAGGTGAGCTCAGAGCTCAGCGTGGTGCTTCTTGGTTTTCATTTTCCTTAACAAAAACTCCCAGTCCATTCACGTTCAGCACAAGAGGTTCCCTGAGCATGCCTGGTGGAGCTCTCTGCCATTAGCCATTGACTTCACCAGGAAGGGCTGGTCTTTAAATAGGATGTGGGTGTTATGTTTGGGGTTTTTTAAGATCCCGTCAAGGTCTTGCTGTGTGACCTTGGACCAATTTCTTCTTTCCTTTTCTTTCTCCTTCAGCTCCAGACACAAAGCTGAGACAGTGACTGTGACCTACTTCACAGGTGCTCAGGAGGCTGTCTTGCTAAATTAAACCCGAGACACTTTTAAGTTCCCGTGAAACGTTTGAGGGGGAGCAGTGACCAATTTTTATTTGATTATTTTTAATAGAAGGGAGGCTTCAGGAGCTACAGCCTTGGGAGAGCTGAGGCTTTCCTTTGGGAGGCTGGGCTGTACTAATGCACCAGAGAGCACCAAATCCCAAGCAGGACTTGTGGAAGCTGAATTGTGAGGCGGCTTTTTGCTCATTCCTAAAGAGTTCGCAGGTCTGCCCTGTTTGTTTGAAAAATGCCTGAAGAATACAAAACAGTAAGGAAGAAAATGGACCATAAACACGCTGGGACTGTTGTAGCCAGGCATGCAGCTCTTTGGCTACACCTTCCTCTTGGCAGACTGGGGAGTCGTCTTCTGCTGGGGTCTGGATTGATTGGGGTTTTTTTATGGCTTCTAAAATGACTTGCAGCCCCAGATAATGTCACTGCAGTCTAGTGAGAGGTGACACCGTGCCTCAGCGTGGGTGCCCTCAGTTACCTGCCCTCGGAGGGAAAGGGGACGTGCTGGTCAGGAATTCCATAATGAGTGGAGAAGTTGGTTAAGGATGATAATTGCTCAGGAAAGAAAGCAAAGGCAGTTGATAAATGCTGCAAGGCACCAGCTGCTTTTCCAACAGTTTATCAGAGTCTCTCAAGGAGTGAACAGTTTGGGTTGTTTTAAATCTTGGAGCGATAAAGCAGACAGGCATATATTTAAATCGGCTTTTCTTGGTATAATTAAACCCGGTGAAGGCTAAATGACATGGACACGCTGATGCCTGGGACTTGATGGCTATGGAAGGCTGCTCGCCTGTGAAATAACGAGTGAATGGTTTTGATGGAGATGAGCTAAAATCGACTGACCTCCTCCTGCTACTGGGGAGCCGGGGCTGGTCTGGAGCATCCTTTGCTGTCCGGTCCGTTGCCGTGGTTACCATCTCCCGGCAGCGCTGCTGCTGCTGTATCGATTGCAATCCCGTGAGTTTTCGGTTTTAGCTAAAAAGCCGATCTCTGCCTTTCCGGTGCGGGGCACACGGACACGGAGCGGTGCCTGCCGCCTCCGCCTCCTTGCGCGGCGGCTGCCTGGCTGTGCTGCGGTGCTGCTGCGGCTGGAGCTGGAGCTGTGCGGTGCTGCTGCAGCTGTGCAGGGCGCAGGCTCCCAGCGCCNTTTGCAAGGGGCACTTGGTCCTGATGGCTTGTTTTTATATAGGTGAGGAGTCCTGGAAAGCCTTCTCCTAGTGCTTGGGTGGCAGCGTGGCCTTCAGCGGGTGAGCTGCTGGTCACGTCCTGGGTGCCGCGCCAAGTGCTGGGACACAGGGCTTGGGTGCTTTCTGCTTTCTCTTCAAAGGTGTCGCCTGTCCCTGCAAGCCCTGTCTCTTATCATCAGGCAGTCGTGGTTCAAACACCAAAGCACCTTGGGTTTATGCTGTTTACAAGCTACATGGGCTAAAGTGCTTTATTTGAGGTGGTGAACACCTCAAATAGAGGGAGGATTATGTGGCTGGTCAAGCACCTGCGTTACTGTGGTCTGCAGCAGCCCAAGCTGCAGACAGGAACCTGCCAGTGCTGTAGGTGTACAAGGCCAAGCCAAGCAATGCTCCATGCTCCAAAAAGCCTAAATATAAAATGGGACGCGTTAGGGTACAGGCACATTGCAAGCATGAAGAATGTATGGGGGGCTGTACTGGTCAGTGCGGTGGGCTTCAGTCTCGCTATAGCACCACAGTATCTGCAGTGCATTTTCTCTGTACTATTTGCCTCATAGAGGTGGCCCTTCAGAGACAGAGAGAAGGTTTCTGACAGCAGGAGTACTGCTGACAGCGCTGGGACAGGAGCTGGAGTTGAGTTTTGCTCTGGCTCTTGTACCAACTGCAGGGCTAGAATTGGCCTTCTCTATACCTGCCCGCCCCGCTGGGCTGTGTTGACTTTCATAACCAAGAGGGAACTTCAAAGGCGAGGGGGCTGCTCAGGTATAATCGGGCAGATGGAGTTCTTGCAATCTTTCCACTTCTCAGGCAAGAGTAGAAAAGAACCCAGGCTGACATTCAGGTCACCTAAGGGGAGTATGCATAGCTTAAAGTTTAATTAAAAAACTCTTAAACTCTGCAAACTCGCTGTGGATTTATATTGCCACAATAAAGGCAGAACCCTGAGGTGCCTGTTATAGAGTTTTGCTTCTGACCACGAGTTTGCTAGAAAACTAAGCTGCTTATAAATTAAAAAGAAGCTTTGGTGAAGCAACTTCATGGGGATATGTTTGTTTGTGTGTGTGTATATATATATATATATAAAATACAGTAAGTTGGAATTTTGCTCTTCCTAAATAAATAGTGGGGAGTTTTCAGCAGGGTTTTAAACATCCTGCTCAGGTTGCTTGAACTGAACAAGGTGGTAGTGTCCAAGTTCTGTGGTGTGTGGACTGATTCTTCTCCCAGGTCTCAGCAAAAATCCCAGGTGTTCTCAACTGAAAGTCCGTTGGCCGTTTTAGGGTAGTTCCTCTGCAGTGATGAGTTTGGGCAGCTGCCCACCCTGGTGGGTGCTAACAAAGCTCTGGCTGGGAACGGCGTGCAGGCTGGCCTGTGTCCCTGGGGAGGAGGGGTGGTGCGGCACCGGTGCCTTACCCGTGAAGGGTGACGTCTGGAGACCTGTAATGTTGGCTACTCTTTCTTGTTTTATTTATTTTTGCAGGTGAATGAAGATTGCCCCAAACTTGGGCAAGAGTGATCTGGATGTGTGAATTATGCCCCAAGCTGATCCAGTTCTAGCCCCGTGTGACATCATCTGAACCGGGCTCGTGAACACACACACAGGCAGCTTTCACGGTACGTGTTGTTGCCCAATAAATGCCTGAGGAGGGGCTGTGCTGCAGAGCACTGAGGGGCGAGTGCCCTGGGATTGTTGCTGGCTGCAGTGATTCCCTCCCCAGTTTGTTGACCCCTGCCCAATGCAATGCCTTTGCTTGGCCTTGCTCTTGAGTCTTTTCATCACCAAGACCTGCTAGAACTGCCCCTGCCTGGGACATGCAGTGCCCTGTAATGACAAGAAATGTTCCTGTTGGTAGTCTAAAAGGTGAGGTTGCATCTGAAGGCAGGATAATCTGCTTGCCCAGAAGCTGATGTGGCTTTGGAATGAGCTATGCCAGGGATCTGTCAGTGGCTTGGGGTTTATCATGTGCAGTTGTGAGATGAACTGGGTAGGAACTGCCTTGAGGGCAGCTGGGGATCAGGCAGTAAGAGATGTGACCATAGCCTTTATTGAGGCTGCTGCCACTTCCTATGATTTGCTAAACTGAATTTATTAAAGGATGTTAAAACAGTCAATTAATTTCAGAGCTTTAACATGAATCAGAGAATGGGGTGTGTTTTTGTGGAAAAGGGGATGCTGCAGTCTCTGGTAGCTGTGGCAGCCTCTGGAGGTGCTGGCAAGATTTGTGTAAGAAATAGTGTGACCAGCAGCAGTAGGAGGTGATTGTCCCCCTGTACTCAGCACTGGGGAGGCCACACCTTGGGTACTGTGTCCAGTTCTGGCACCTCAGAACAAGAGAGATATCGAGGTGCTGGAGCGAGTACAGAGGAGGGCAACGGAGCTGGTGAAGGGCCTGGGGCATAAATCTTATGAGGAGTGATTGAGGGAGCTGGGACTGTTTAGTTTGAGGAAGAGGAGGCTGAGGGGAGACCTCATCACTCTCTACATTTACTTGGAAGGCCGTTATAGAGAGGTTGGTGCTGGTCTCTTCTCAAGGGCAATTAGTGATAGAACAAGAGGGAATGGCTGCAAGCTGCAGCAGGGCAGGGTTAGGCTGGACATTAGGGAAGAATTCTTCCCAGAAAGAGTGGTCAGACACTGGAATGGGTTGCCCAGGGAGGTGGTGGAGTCACCATCCCTGACTGTGTTTAAGAGCAGATTAGATGTGGTGTTGAGGGATCTGGTGTAGGGGAGAACTTGTAGAGTAGGGCTGATGGTTGGACTGGATGATCCCAAGGGTCTCTTCCAACCTGAATGATTCTGTGATTCTGTGATTCTATGGTTTATTCATCTTGGTTACTTTGGTTCAAACAGCAGTTCATCCAAAAATCACAGTGAGTTTAGGGAAAAAAAAATTACTGTGTTTTTCCTGTCTGTAGAGCAGGCTTTGGGCTGAAATCTACTGGTTCTACAGAGGCTGCAGCAGCCAACAGCCTGTCATCTTATGGCTATTTCTCTTGTTTGCACTGATTGTTTAAGACCTCTTCAAAGTGCTTTACAGAAAGCTTTACGTATCCTCATGTAATGCAGTTTCAGTTAACTAATAAAACTCTTGTCTAAACTTGGTTTCTTGTCTTTCCATCAGGTTTTAATTTTCATTCCAAAGTTCATGCAGCGAATGGGAAATGAGAGCAAAAATTGGTGAATGGTGCTGTGTGACTTTGTTAATGTTAAGAAATGGTATCTCCTTGAAGGTGTCGATATTGTCTCCTCCTGGTTGACAAAACAGTGATTTTTGTGTTTGGCCTACCTCTGTTCACAAACTCATTGGCAAAGGCTCTTGCTTTTATATATTTTGGGTTTTTAATACTTATTTCAGTATGGGTTTAGGAAATCACAATGTGGAGGGTTGGAGTTGGTACATTTTATGTCCTGCTTGTGGTCTGGGGCCATAAAGACCCTCCAACACTGCAGCCAAGCGGCCTCCATGCATCCTCCATGTGCTGAACTCCCACTGCGATAGCGGGAGGAGGAGAATGGGTAGGCACTGTGCCTTTTGGCAGACAGCAGACCTGCTGGTAGAGTTAGGAAAAGCTGGGGTTCTGGGCTTGGAAACTTGTCCTCCATTGTTATGTGGGTTGGGGAAAATGGGGTCCCCGAATGGGAGAGAGCTCAGAGCCCTCAAGTGGTGTGGGGATGTTGGTCCCCAGCTGGGTTGGGCTTCTGACAAGCTTGCCCCAGCATGGTGCTTCCAACAGCTGCTCCCCTGGGGTTTGGGGTACTCTGTGGGGCCCCACAGGCTCTGGGTGTTGGGCTCCAGCACTTACAGGATCGCTTTCCTGTGCTTTACTGGGGAACTGACTTTTCTTGCTACTGTCACAGCTTTTCCATGGCTGTCGCCTGGCTGGTGGCTTGGGAGGTGCTGAAGTTTGGCAACTCTTGAGAGCAAGTGTCTTTGGGGGGAGCAGAGGTGCAGGTGGCTCTGCTCTCGTTCTTGACCTGTTTCAGCAGCTGTAGGATTTCTGTGTTTTGTGGGAAGCTTTCAGGGGGCTCTGGTGGAGCGTCACTGGCAGTCACTACCCTCTGCTGTCCTTCCGTGTTCCAGTCCTTCTGTAGCATCCCGTGTAAAGGCTCTTTTGAAGATGAAGCCAGGCACTGTAGTCACAAGGGAGGAGTGAGCTTTGATGGCTGTGAGCCTTGCCCGTGCTACAGCAAGTACCTTGAGTGTTCTGGAATATTTTAATTTAGCTTTCAGTGACCTGAAACGGAGGCTTCTTCCCCTCTCTTTGGTGGTGGCTTTTGCACAGGCTGCAGAGGCTTAAAATTGCCACGAACTTATCGTCCTTCTTGGGGTTAATCATGGGCTGGTTTTAAAAGTGGAATGGTTTTGAGTTCTGCATAGCTGGTTTTAGCTTTCCAACGAAACTGTGATGAGTCCCTAATTGGACATTAGAAACTCAGTGTGCACTCTTACTGAAACATCTCTACTCGCGTGCTCCTGTGTTGCTTTGCTCACCCGGGCTCCATTTCCATCGCTGCTGTGTTTGTGGGGGACACGGTGGGGAAACTGGGCAGTTTGTAAGTTCACCCATTGATGGTGGCGCTGGGAGCTGAGGCAGGTCAGTGGTGCCCCACTGCCTGCCAGTGCATCGTCAGTCATCAGGGTGCCAGCTGCTGAGCTGGCTGGTAGAATGGGCTCTGTGAGGGTGCTTCAGGGGCAGAAACTGTGTGTGTGGGGGGGGCAAAAAGCCCCTTGTGCTTTAGGTTTAATGGGGAAAACTCTAGGATTGGAGAAGAGGGAGAAATTAGCCTGTAGTGTTTGTAATTTTCTTTTTAAATAAAAGAAACGCTCTTGCAGCTACAGCTGGCTTCACTGGGAGGAAGGCCCTCCTGATATTTACTAGTATTTTGCTTATTTTTCAGTATATCCTGTTTTTCCTAGGGCTCTGTGGGAAAAACAGTGATAAGTTCCTGTCCCTTGAGAGGGGGCAGTGTCCCACATCACCCGTTCCCAGGCTGCCGTGGGACCATTCACCCTTCTGTGCTTTCTAACCTCCCTGTGAAATTCTGTGGCCGTTTCCCAGTTTTCTTTGCACTTGCACGAAGGGTTTCTGTAACTCCATTTCCTTCCTTGTGGCTCCAGCCTCTCTGTGGAGTGTGAGCAGCACCCTCGCTCTGCAGGGGTCGCACCCACCAGATCAAGATGGCCGTGCCCTTTCTTCAGCCACGGTTCTTGCACACCTTGTGCCACAGCCAGCTGTTCTTCTGGCTCTGCCCCAGCCTCAGAGGCCCAGAGGTCACACAGGAAAACAGAAAAAAAACCTTGGTATTTAGAATCCAGATTTCCTGAGTCGGTTCCGTGCCTTGACAATAAGAACCTTTTGCCTCTTGTATTAAACTAAACGTGTGAAAGCTTCCCCCGGGGCTCCACCGTTCTCCAAATGCCATTAGTGGGTTTCTCTTGATACTGGGGGAGCAGCTCTGAGTTATCCTGTGATTGTCCCATCCCACGTGACAGCTGAGCCCCATGGTGGGCAGCCCGTGCCTTGCAGGAACACAGTCGCTCCCACATGCTCCAGCAGGCCTGCCAGGCTCCCTCCTGCCCATCCAGGAGTTTCCTGCCCCTTGCAGCTGTGGCTGGGCAGGAGGGGACTGTTTGCTGTGTGGCACCTCCTCAACAAGCCTCTTGAGCTTCCTTGCTGCTGTTGCTCCAGTACAAGCAAGTGACAATCTCTGCTCCTGAGCTGGAACTGAAGCTGAGCTCTGTGGCGGGCTCTGACAGACTTCCAGACTACTGGAGACTTGGAGGTGCACAGCTACATCTCCGGTCTGAGGGGAGTGCTCAGGGCTTGGCTGGTTCCACAGAGATGCAGCCTGTAGGCAGCTTCCTCACTGGTAAAATCCACTGGACCTTGGCTGAAAAAGGGAAAAAAGAATTGAATAAATTGAGCAGATGTAGTTTGTGCTGAAGAAGAACACGGGGCAGTGTCTCTTCTGGGTGAGTGTGAAAGTCCATCTCAGCCAGGAGCCTGTCTTAACAGTGGCCAGTAGTGACTGCAGAGGAGAATAATATTAGAAAAAAGGCAAAATATGGTGAACTCCTCCAGTGCCACCTCCCAGGTTCTGGCAGAGCGTTGCTGGAGGCAACACTTCCAGCTGTGGTTCAAAGCGCTTGGTGGATTTTGTGAAAGGGAAGAATTTGGATTTCATATTTGGTAGAGAGGAGCCAAAGGAGCCCTGTCTCGTGAGCCTGTGTGGAGCAGGGAGCCCTAGCGCTTGCACAGCCTTCCCCTGAGGGAAGGTTGACTGAAGGGGTGTTTTTAGTCCGGGGATTTTGTTGTCCCACAACTGTTGGATTTATCTGCAATGTGAACAGAAGACCCCTCTGTGTTCCAAAACCACCTTCACGCTGGTGGCTGCTGCAGTGATGCCTCCTACCCCTTCTTTTGGTGTATGGATCAGTGCAGGGGGACACCGTGATCCTCATCCCAAAGTGGTCAGCTTTGTTCATATCCTGGGTGGTAGAGAGTGTCTACAACACCAGAGAGAGTGACCTGACTGGGGACAAACTGCCTGTTTCTGGTCAGCCAACACATCACTGCCTGGGGGTTCCAGCTCTCTCTGGTGTTGCTTTGCCTTCCTCTCGTGTGGTTTGGCCTGTCCTTTGGACTGGAGGTTTTTGTGACGAGCTTTGGGACTCATCTTCACCTGATGGGTTGCAGAGATGCAAGATACATTTATCATGCGTGGGAAGGCTGAGAGAGGCTGGGGCTGGGGTTCCTCCTGCTGCACTGGCCCAGCCCCGTGGGCTCAGGGACGGGTGAGGTGATGTTAACTCTCACTTTTTCATGATTTCGTTGTGTTCTACTAGTTTTGGTTGTGTTTGACAAGGGTTTTGTTCAACTAATGCAGGTTTTGGCATCTAATGGCCTTGATCTCTCTGAGAGCTGACAGAGTTGAGGGGAATGGGAAGATATTCCTGCCTTTTTGTTAACTCTCGGGAACTTTTGGGTTGGATTTCTGAAGGTGCACCTGCTTCCTTTACAACAGCACTGAGAAAGGGAACAATGACTTCAGCTCAGGCATTCGCATCTCTGCAGAAGATGGCTGAGGAAGTGGCTGACAGGCTTTAACCTCCCCTTTGCGGGCTGGCTGGACTAACCTGGACTAGGTGGGTTGCCTGCAGTGTGTTTACCCAGCGGGTGATTTCACCTGTGCTTTGCATGAGAAGGATGATGCTTGCATAAAGAATAGTGTGACCAGCAGAAGTCAGGAGGTGATTGTCCCCCTGTACTCAGCACTGGGGAGGCCACACCTTGAGTCTAGGGTCCAGTTCTGGGCACATCAACACAAGAGAGATCTGGAGGTGCTGGAGCGAGTACAGAGGAGGGCAACGGAGCTGGTGAAGGGCCTGGGGCATAAATCTTATGAGGAACAACTGAGGGAGTTGGGACTGTTTAGTTTGAGGAAGAGGAGGCTGAGGGGAGACCTCATCACTCTCTACAACTGCTTGAAAGGAACAACTGAGGGAGTTGGGACTGTTTAGTTTGAGGAAGAGGAGGCTGAGGGGAGACCTCATCACTCTCTACAACTGCTTGAAAGGGCATTGGGGAGAGGTTGGTGGTGGTCTCTTCTCACAGGTAATTATCAATAGAACAAGAGGGAATGGCTGCAAGCTGCAGCAGGGTAGGGTTAGGCTGGACATTAGGAAAACATTCTTCCCAGAAAGAGTGGTCAGACACTGGAATGGGCTGCCCAGGGAGGTGGTGGAGTCACCATCCCTGACTGTGTTTAAGAGTAGGTTGGATGTGGTGTTGAGGGATCTGGTGTAGGGGAGAGCTTTGTAGAGTAGGGCTGATGGTTGGACTGGATGATCCCAAGGGTCTCTTCCAACCTGAATGATTCTGTGATGGTGCTTTGACAAAAACCCCGTAGCTTTTCAGAAGAGCCTGCTGGAGTTGCTGGAGCAGGGGCAGGGATTTTCAGCCCAGCGGGCGCAGTCATCTCCCTGTTTGCTCACCCTGGGCAGTTTGTAGCTCTGGTGATCCATGAGTGTCCAGGGCTTGCTGTGATTGAGCTCTTTGTTGTTTCTGTGATAAAAGCCTAGTTTCTACCTAAGTATTTTGTTGTTCATCCTTGTTGTATGTCTTCAAAGTTTGGTCCTTTTGGATGTAGTTGCTGTTGAAGGTTGAGGGACCACCTAGTTCCTTCTGTGAGATGTCTGATCTTGCTCTATCTGAATATGTGCCACCTCTCGTTCGGTGCCATGCTTTGCTTTTATGATGATGTCCATCTATGGATTTCAAAGGTTTCTGCCTTACAGTTCTTAAAGCAAAATTCCAGCCCAGGAGGGCTGGACATGAGGACAGCTGGTGTGAAGCTGGCTTTTCTCGTTTACCTTTCCTAGAACGCTAAGGAATCACCCGCAGCTGTGCAGGAGATAAGGGATACAAGTGTTGGTCCTGTTTGTTACTGCAAGTAATTTGAAGAAACCAGCCCTCATATTGACCCTTCAGGAGCTTCACAGACTGGTTCCCCTTCACCCTTTTGGAAGCACTTCCTGATGACATCGTTTTTTCCCTTCAGATAGTTCATTGCTTGCGTTACGGTCACTGCAGTCGGGTGCTAAAATAGGGTGTAAACAGCCGTAAAAATTCATGGTGTGACCCCTGTTTTGGAGCCAGCGGCGTGTGTTGTGGCCTGTTGGGGGACGGCTGGGTGCTGGGTCGCTGGTGCCTTGGAGCCGCAGAGGAAGCCGCAGTGGCTTGCCAAAGCCCCTCTGGTAGCCCTGCTTGCCATTTCACAGGCAGCAATTAACGCCGCAGAGGTTTCTCTGAGAAAGAGGGGCTGATGACTTTAATTAGGCGTCTATTCAGATCAACCAGGGGAAGAACAATTATTGATTTTTAAAAAAAAAAAAATGCCCCACGATTAACCCTTTGGTCTCCGTGCCCCCCCGTCTGCCTGCGCTGCGGTTGTGTGCACAGCCCGGTGGTGCCGAAGGCGACCCCGGGGGTCTTGGGGAGAGAAAGTGCATCAGGCTGGTGTCTTTCCCCTCAAACCGTGCTGTGGAGGGATGCGGTGCCAGGGGAAGAGGGGGAAAGCAAGGCATGGCTGTTGGGGACAAACCCTTGGCACCAGGCAAGGGGGACGGGAGAGAGCGTGGGAGGCGTGCCGAGTGCTGCTGCTGTGGTGGTGGTGTCCAGGGGTGTCTTGGTCGGCTCCTGGCTGGAGGCCATGAGGGTGGCCCTGGCCAGCACCCAGCAGTGGGTGCTGCCTGCTCGGCAGGACCGGCGGGAGGAGGTTTTTCCTTCCCCGGTGTCCCGGTGAGCGGCAGCCGAGCTGAGGCGGGTTGCCTCGCCTCCTGCGGCTCCATCAGGAGCCGGGTAGCGTTAGGACCCAGCGAGCTGGCAGCGCCGGTGACAAGTCTGGAGCAGCACTAGCGCAGAGTAGTCTCCATCAGCCGGGCTGGATTTTTGTATATCCCTGTATTAAAGAAGCCTCTGCCAGAAAAGGGCTTTTTTTATTATTTTTTTTTTTTTCCCCCCCCCCCCCCTTTCAGTGTGGCCCAGCAGAGCCTCGCCAGGGGGACACCGGGATGGTTAGATCGGCTGAAAGGTGAAAAAAAAACCTCTGCAGAAATACTGCTGGCCATGAACTGAGACCGTTATCTAAAAAATAATAAATCTTTAAAATAAAGAGGAGAGCCGGCGGCAGCATGGCCCAGAGCAAGAGACACCCATACAGCCGGGTAAGCTGGGGGGAGGGAAACTTATTTACAAACTCCTGCCTGTGCTTAGATAATAGCGTAATGTGTCTTAATGCTGTCTGTTGGGATGACAAATACAGCTATTTTTATACTGAAATCTAGATGGTGTTTCCTCTGCTTTCCTGTTGCTGGAATTCGATACCTTCATCACCAGCGATGTCTGTTGTGGTATAGAGCGGGCAGATAAATAGCCGGAATTGTATTAGCAGCCGTGTCCTTTTGATGCAAGTTAGTCTGTCTGTGCTGTTAATTATCACCGATAATGCAGTGAGGTGTCGGCTGAGCCTCCGGTGGTGACAGGATCTTTCTTAGGGCTTTACAGCACAAAGATTCGGGGTTGTTTTCCCTTCTGCATCGCGGTTTTTTTTCCTTCCCCTTTGCTTATTTTCCAGGTTGCATGGTGAGGTACTGAGCTTCCGAGTGCCTGAAAATCATTTCCAGGTTTTCCCATATTGCAGTTAACCCTGGGCTGTGCGGTGGGCAGCAGAACCGGAGCCGGGCACCGGCCCTACGGCAAGGCCTTTCTGGGGAGTTTCTTTCTTCTTTGTCATTTTGTTCTTCCTCACCGGCCTGGTGACATTGTGTCCCAGACACTCGTCGTTTTGGGGACCAGGCGGGTGCATTTTTGGCACCTCTGTTACTCGCTGTGCTTGCCAACTTGGCAGAGTGCTTTGTAACTCCAGGGCCGGTTGCAGGGGTGGGAGGGCTGCGCTTGGGCAGAGCTGAGGAGGGCAGAGACCCCTTCTCACCACCCGCCTTGTACAGCATCCGTGTGCAGCCCGGGGACTGCCCGAAAAACCCCCTCTGGAGGAGGGTGACCTGCCATTGCTCTGCCTGCCTGGGCAAGGGCGTTGTGTGAGAGCACCGAGTCCGGAGCCTCCTCTCACCGGTGGGGCGTTGCGTGTGTGATTTGGTCTCCGGCCGAAACGATTTGCTGGTGTGGCCACAGGCTGCTGAGCGGAGCAGCTGCCGCTCAGAAAAAGGCTTGGGGCCGCTGGCCATACCCTGCCCCTGGAAAGTTGCTTTCCCCACCCCGTGCGGGTGCGGGGTCAAAGTGTGTTTCCGTGTGGGGATGCGGCTGCAGAGCGCATCCCTGGGCTGGGAAATGCCTTCGTTTGCCCGCAGACAGACTGCTCCCCTTGGCAGGACGCTGTCTTTGCTCAGTATTGTTGTTTTCGGCGGGGGACAGCGGGGCGAAGGAGGTGACATTTCAAACTGAGTCTTGAGGGTTCTGTCCTGATAACTGCATTGGATTCCGGCCGGGCGGGACGGACGGCAGCCGTATCTCGGGCGTGCGAGGAAGCTTATCTGCTGCTTACTCGGGTTGCATTTTGAAATGGGTACCGCGGGGACCGAAGCTGTGCCAGCCCTTCTGGCTGGGCTGTCCTGACTGGCTGTCCCCACGGTGTCCATACGAGGGGATTTTGGGACGCATGGTGTCACTGCGGTCAGAAACACCTGAACCAATTTGACTTTCTTGCTTCCCAGCCTTGAGCAGGATGAATGCAGTCGCATGGCAGTGTTTGCACAGAAGCGGGGCTTCACCCTGGTGATGCCTCGCTGCCTCATCTGCGAGTCTGCCAGCAGCAGACCCGCTTCTGCTGGGTGAAACACCCCCAACGTGTCACCGGCTGACGGGTCTGCTCTTAATCCGGGGGTAATCCCCTCCTTTCAGTAGGGGCGGTATGGCAGCACCACGCACTATCTGTTCAGTAATAGCTAGACTTACCAGAGACTGGAGTTTTTTCCAAGTCTTTCTTTCCTTATTCCAGCTGTGTTAAGTCACACCTTGAATTTGAGGCTAAGAGCATTTAACCTGCGGTTGTGAATCTCATCACGGGAGCTTTTCAGGGGTGGTTGCTGCGCTTGACGTTCGCCTGAAACTTTTGATCTGTCCTTTGAATGACAGTTTGAGGTTCAGTTAGTCAGATCTGCACGGGGGGAGGCGTCCCCTTGTGCCGGCATACTGATGTGAGCCTGCCTTCTGGAGGGAATACAATAAATATTCCTTGGGTGATCCGCTGTAATGGAGCGAGAGGTGGAAAACATCAGGCTCGCATGAAACACAGCAGTGACCCAAATCATCCTCGAGTCACAAGTCAAGTCACTTGGAACTGAATCCAGTTTTCAGTGACTGATAACCAGTGTCTTCATATAACTGAGGAAATGGTCTGTAAGTGTGTGTGATCGTTTGAATGGGGGTAAAAATGGGATGGGATGGTGCCAGGTGGGTGGCTGTGCAGATAGAGCAGGTGGGCAGTCAAACCACAGCCCATGTGGCTCGGTCCTCACCTGGAAGAGGTTTCTTCTCTAGCCCTGTCCATGTCTGGCTGGTGAGCAGGTCAAGTAGCTCCTCCTGGGCTGGTGGCTTCCTCTGAACCCTCTGCACAGGGTCTGTCCTGCCAGAGACCATTCTGGTGCTGCACAGGCAGTGATGGCTGCTCTGATGGGTCAGTGTTCCTGGTCGCTTCCCTTGGCTGCCTGATCCCCACTGCCTCCCCTGCACTCCTTGGGGCTCCCAAGTTGGCCATTGGTACTCCATGGTGTCAGTTTGGGAGAGTGGGTGGATGGAATGCTGCCTCTGCTCTCAGAGTACGCTAATTTCTCATTTCACATAATTTAGCAGCTTATTCACCCTTTAGACTGTCGCTGCATGGGAGTGATGATCCAGCTGTTACAGATTGTCTGCACTGATGCTTACGCAGATCTCCTGAGGGCTCCTGCCTGATTCAGAGTCTGGCAGTGGGTGAGTGGCTCCAGGAGGTGACTCAGGCCTCATGAGCGTGCCCCTTCTCTCTGCCTGTGGTCTGTGGGAGAAGCTCTGTGGTCTGTGGGAGCTTCCTACAGCTCTCTGCTCCTCCATCCTCCTTACTCACCGTCAGTGTATCACTACTTTGCTCTTTGTGCCCGAACTTCGGGTATCCAGAGCACCGGTGTGTCCTGCTGGAAAAGCCAATATGACCAGAGATGATGCTTACACCTCCTTTGCTCACTGGGAATGGGAGAAGATGACCTTTTGGTCACTGGTGGCAGGGAAAGAGTTCCCGAAAGTCAGCCCCACCTGAAGTTTTGCCTGTTGGGTTTCCTGAAGATGGGGACTCTCAGTCGCCAAGGACAGACCCTGCCGTGTGTGAGGTGCAGCTCCTGAGACACACTCTGGCTTTTAGGAAGAGACCAGTGAGGAGCTGGCATGTTGTACTGTGTCTGGAAACCCTGGGTTGTGTCAGTTGGTGCCATGTCAGGCTGCTGAGCCCTAATGTCCCCAGAGAGGACCGTCCTTAAGTTTGTGGTGTCTCTCACCCTCTCCTCCTTCCTCTGCAGCTAGCAAGGGACTGTGACTGCAGTCAAGAGGAATGGCTGCAGGTGGGTGCTGGCCTCACTTGGGCCACCGCTGACTTGGCTCTGTCCTTCCACCTCTGCTTGGGAAGGCCATCGGGTGCCCAGCCCACACTCATCTGTCTGGGAAGGTAAATGGAGATGCACTATGTCCAGCTTGCTTGAGTGCCTTTTAAAATGCAAAATTGTAGTAGTCGCCATTGCTTTAAATCTCCATGAGAATACCAGTCTCAAGTCGAGCCAGGCAGATGAGCCCCTGGCTCCTTTGGCAACGCTGGAGAGCTGAGGCAAGATAGAGTCATCAGAGAAATCAGGTTGATCCTTGCTTCATTCCGGCGTACTGACAGCAGTGTGGGTCATGGCAAGCTGCAACAGGAGAGAAAGAAAATATTGATCCTGGTGCGTTGTCCTGAGGCAAGGACAGTGGCGATCCCTGGCTGGGGAGCTGACCCTCTGGCTCACGTGGTTCTGCAGCTCTGGGTCCCAGTTGCTGGTTAGACCAAAGCTGTGTGTGTTACCTGAACAGAACTGTGCTGGTGAGCTCCTGAACCTAAGTCCAGGGAGATGTCAGTGAGCAGCATGCAGAGTCATCCTCACGCTGGAGCAGTACAGCTTGTCCCACAGTCTTATTTCTAACTAGAAACAAAAATTAGAGAGCCATCACCCTTGTCTGAAGGGCATGAATATGGTGGAGGCTTGTTCTGCGCTCTCCCTTCTTTGCTGAATGTTAAGGATTCAGGAAACATTTCTATTGAAGTCAGTGCTGATTGGCAAATGGACCTTCAGTACTTAAGTTTTGGTGGGTTTTTGTCTTGGCCAGGCTTACCTGTAGAACACGCAGCACTACCCTGTGCTCTTCAGAGGCATAGTCTGGTGTTAAGCTCAAGAAGAGTTATGATTTGGGGAACAGATACTGCAGCGATGAGCTGTCTGTTTAACGGGGTGTCTGGGTGGGGTAGTTGGTGGGAGATCTGCTTTGATGCAGGGGAACGTGGTGCTTCTTGTTTTGAACTGCAACGAGTGGTGCTGGGAGAAGCAGGCGAAGCCCTTGGTGTGACACCAATGATTTTGTGGAGCAGTGATTGAGATCCTGCCCTAAATAAAGACCTGTGAGTGAAGGTTTGTGGATGTTTTGTGTGAGCAACCTGTGGTAGGGCTATACATAGGATGTATGGGATACATAGGGCTGGAGCACCTCTCCTGTGAAGGCAGGCTGAGGGAGCTGGGCTTGTTCAGCCTGGAGAAGAGAAGGCTTCAGGGAGACCTTAGAGCAGCCTTCCAGTATCTGAAGCCTATGGGAGAGCTGGAGAGGGACTCTTTGCTAGGAAGTTTAGTGACAGGACAAGAGGTAACAGCTTTAAATTGGAAGAGGGGAGATTTAGATTAGATACCAGAAAGAAATTCTTTCCTGTGAGGGTGGTGAGGCACTGGAACAGGTTGCCCAGGGAAGTTGTGGATGCTCCATCCCTGGCAGTGTTCAAGGCCAGGCTGGATGGGGCATTGAGCAACCTGCTCTAGTGGGAGGTGTCCCTGCCCATGGCAGGGGGGTTGGAACTCGATGATCTTTAAGGTCCCTTCCAACTCTAACCATTCTATGATAGTATAGTAAGTAAAGTGTGTTTGGTCCAAGTTAACCTGAAATGCTTTTTTTGCTGATATGACAAATTACAGACTTTCTTGGGAAGGGAGGATGCTTAGCATGAGGATACCATGGATTTAATACACTTTCTGGTTGTTGGGTGTTTTTTTTTTTAAATGAAACCTTATTTTATAGATTTAAAAAATATAATTTCATAGTGAGTGTGAAAACGTGTACCTACTTTTGCCAGATTGAATGCATGAACTTCTGTCATTCAGCACTAATGAGGCTGCAGACATGCAAGAAGGGTGCTCACAGTTTGTTTTATTACTTTCTTGTGGTGATGCATATGTTATTAATGGGCTGTTTTGTTAATTATGGCATGTAACTAATGAGTGACAAATAAGCCTGAGACTGACCTGTGCTCATGCAGGCTGAGGGGAGCCATGAGGCCAACAAGGACAAAACGTTTTTGAGATGTTGCTATTGCTAATGAAATCCATTATCTGAGGTGAAATATGGTTAAATAAATATGTTGTTTGGAGGTGGAAGGTGTCTGGTGGAGTGGAGGGAGCTTGCTGCAGTGGTGGAGCNGCTGGAGCACCTCTCCTGTGAAGGCAGGCTGAGGGAGCTGGGCTTGTTCAGCCTGGAGAAGAGAAGGCTTCAGGGAGACCTTAGAGCAGCCTTCCAGTATCTGAAGCCTATGGGAGAGCTGGAGAGGGACTCTTTGATAGGAAGTTTAGTGACAGGACAAGAGGTAACAGCTTTAAATTGGAAGAGGGGAGATTTAGATTAGATACCAGAAAGAAATTCTTTCCTGTGAGGGTGGTGAGGCACTGGAACAGGTTGCCCAGGGAAGTTGTGGATGCTCCATCCCTGGCAGTGTTCAAGGCCAGGCTGGATGGGGCATTGAGCAACCTGCTCTAGTGGGAGGTGTCCCTGCCCATGGCAGGGGGGTTGGAACTCGATGATCTTTAAGGTCCCTTCCAACTCTAACCATTCTATGATAGTATGCTTGGCTTTTCTGCTTGAGCTCTGTGGTCATGCTTCCCAGGATCAGGAGATGTTTTGGTGTTGATGTGAGCTGGGGGAAGTGTTCCATTTGTTCCATTTTTAATGGCCATGGCTGTACCTGTCACCTCATCACAGTGTCTGTTCTGAACCTCTGTGCTCCCAGATGGACGGCAGTCTGTCCTTCCCACTGAGGGTTGGATGGACTTGAGATGGTCCTTTTTCTGATGGATTCTGGGAAGCTGCAGCTGTGGTGCGGAGCTCTAGGGTGGACCTTACTGAGCCTCTTGAAGTCCTTCTTTTACCCCTTGTGCTGTATCCCATCAGGTTCAAGGAGTACAGAATACCTACAGAGTAGAACCTTCACAGGCCTCATAAAGGAGAGAAACAGACCTTTCTTCCCAGTTCAGCACCACGTTCATTCCATTGACCCACCAGAACTCCCTCTGTTACTGCAGAAGGGCCTTTTGTGTGACCACGGAGTGATGGAAAGATGTTTCATCGTTGCATCAAGTTGATTGCCTAGGGAAGGGTGAGCACAGGCTCTGCTCCCTGATTTATGCCCTGTGTGACTTGGAGGTGCAGGTGCCCATCTGGGAACGTGATCCTCCCCAGTGATGATTGCAACTTACTTTAGAGGTGAAGCTCTGCCCTTGGACTCCTGGGCTGCCCTTAACTTCTCTAACTATTCTTAGCAAATTTACTTTTTTGCTCTTTTTTCTTAAGCGAGGCTGAGCAGTAACTTACCTGAAGAAATCTTGGCTCTGAGTCCACGTGCACCCTAGGAATCAACCTGTTTAACCAGCCTTGTTGCCGTCCTACTCGTGCCGAGTTTTGTTCTGTTGTTGTGTAAGTTGTCTTCTAAATTCCCCACAGTCACGATGGGTGGAGAAGGAGCTTCTGGGCTTCGGAAGTGTGACTTGTACCCTCTCAATTTTATCAATAGTGAGGTCCCATTTAGGAAGAGGAACTGGGGGAATAGGGTTAGGGCAGGACACCCATCTGGAGCAGGATGCTTCTCCAGAACGTCCTTGGAGATGTTGTAAGTAAAGTGTGTTTGGTCCAAGTTAACCTGAAATGCTTTTTTTGCTGATATGACAAATTACAGACTTTCTTGGGAAGGGAGGATGCTTAGCATGAGGATACCATGGATTTAATACACTTTCTGGTTGTTGGGTGTTTTTTTTTTTAAATGAAACCTTATTTTATAGATTTAAAAAATATAATTTCATAGTGAGTGTGAAAACGTGTACCTACTTTTGCCAGATTGAATGCATGAACTTCTGTCATTCAGCACTAATGAGGCTGCAGACATGCAAGAAGGGTGCTCACAGTTTGTTTTATTACTTTCTTGTGGTGATGCATATGTTATTAATGGGCTGTTTTGTTAATTATGGCATGTAACTAATGACTTGAGTGACAAATAAGCCTGAGACCGACCTGTGCTCATGCAGGCTGATCTGAGCCACGAGGCCAACAAGGACAAAACGTTTTTGAGATGTTGCTATTGCTAATGAAATCCATTATCTGAGGTGAAATATGGTTAAATAAATATGTTGTTTGGAGGTGGAAGGTGTCTGGTGGAGTGGAGGGAGCTTGCTGCAGTGGTGGAGCTGTAGGTCCCTCAGCCCTCCCTAAGGCTGGCAGCCAGGACTTGGGTGGAGTTTTGAATTACGTGTCTGTGTCTTTCTGGGGGTACGGAAACACATGTGGATCCGTCTGCTCTGCTTCTGCACGGGCATCCCCATCCCTGGGCTCAGCACAAGCAACCATTGCTCTGCTTGGTTGAAGGAGCATGTCCACACTGTTGGTGGGACTGTGGGTGGCAGTGCTGCTGGCTTTGAATCCAGTGACTGTGGGCCCTGTTAGCAGCAGAGGTGTTGTGCTCTGGCTGCTGGGCAGCTGAGGTCCCGGCTGGGCTTATACAGACCTTACTGTGCCCTGTTCACTGCTGGCCCCATTGGGTAGGTGAGAGAGGAACCTTTGCTTTACAAATGCTCTCACCCTGTTGAGATACAGGCAGTGTCTGCAGGGAGATGCTCTCTTTGGAATGGGCAGGGCTTTGCTGGGAAAGGAGCTGTTTTGGCTGTTGTTTTTGACTTGCATAGAAAGGTTCAGGTTGGAAGGGGCATGATGTCCATCTAGTTCCAACCCCCTGCCATGGGCAGGGACACCTCCCACTAGAGCAGGATGCTCAAAGCCCCATCCAGCCTGGCCTTAGACACTTCCATGGATGGGGCATCTTCTCTGGGCAACCTGTTCCAGTGCCTCACCACTCTCACAGGAGAGAAATTCTTCCAAACATCTAATCTAAATCTCTCCTCTTTCATTTTCGCACCGTTATCCCTTGTCCTATCACTGCACTCCCTGATAAAGAGTCCCTCCCTTTCTCTCCTGTAGGCCACCTTTAGGTACTGGAACTCTGCTATAAGGTCTCCCTGGAGCCTTCTCTCCTCCAGTGTTTCAGCCCTAGAATATGTTCTTCTTAAGCTTTTTTTTCTTTCTTTTTCCCCCCGTTCCCCTGGAGCGGTACGAGAGCGCTTTGCAGGCCTCACCTCCTCCTCCGGAAGCGTGCAAATGCTAGAGGTGGGAAGATGCCGAAGGCCGAACGTTCTTGGTTTTATTGACCAGCAGCTTGGGGTGAAATCCTGTTGTTCCTGGGATGGAGACACAGCGGTGTGCCAAGGCCACATCCAGACACGCTGCGGGAGCAGGCAGCGTGATGGAAAAGGTGTCTTTCCTCTGGGATGAGACGCGTGATGCTCGTCGCAGCTCCGTGCCTGTCGGGATTGCCTGGGACACGGCAGCCAGCACGGCCATCTGTAGGTGTGCCTTCAGTTTCCAGGTCAACGCCCCCAGTAATTTAAAGCCTTTTTATGTTTATGATTGGGAGGTTTAAATCTGAACCTCATACTGCAGTGATAAATTACCTGACAGAGCACATCAAAAGCCACTTATTTTCCCAGCTCGTATCTCTGCCACAGGAGATGATCCGGAGGGCTCAGCTCGCCTGCAGGCACCGGGGCACCCACCCTCACTGTGGTATGGCACCACCACCCCGTGGCGAGGAGGGGCTGATTGCCTGGGATACTGCCTGAAATAAAAGGACAGAAAATCTCCCCAGCTCCTTCTCTTGGTTCTCCGTGGGCGTCTCCAGAGAGGAGACTGGGCTTTTGTGGCACCTAAAGGATTTTTTGGTTGTTCTGCCGTGTAAAAAAGCAACCTTGGAAGGCTTTGCCTGGGTGTCTGGGTCTGCAGAGAAGAAATACAAAGCTCTCTGTCCTACTTGCTAATGAAAATGCTCAAACTCCTTTTAAAGCGAATCTTTAAAAGGGAACACCACCTGAGTTGGCAGTTTTTGCAGACTGCTCAGCAGATCTACAGTGATTTGCATAATTTTGTGTTTTGCTGTGGTAATGTGAATTATTTTGGTTCTACCCTTCCATACCATTACGGAGAAGAATCCCGAGCTGGGTGTCTGTTCATGGTTGGGGAAAACTGCACCTCTTGGAGGCTTTTTACCTGCATTTTGATTTTTTTTCTGGGGGTTGCTTGACTGCAGAGGAGAGGCTTTCTGCTGCCAGGACAGCTGGGCTGCGAAGGGCTGGCCAGGCACGCATCTGCGTGGTGGTTTTACTCTCCCTTTCCATCAAGTCTGGTGCTAGTTTTCTTTCTGCTGCACTAATTGGGTAGCTCGCTGCAAGCTCGGGGTGGTCTTGATGCAGGGGGAAAAGGTCTTTCTTTTCTGCTAAAGGACAGCTTGCTCCTCTGTAGGCAACAGAAAGGAGTCACCGTGGCAGAAAATCGGTGCCGGAGCATATTGCAAGTGAAATGTGGTGGAACTTCCAAACAGGCTGCTGAGGTGATTCACTCATTTGAGTCTGCTGCTAATTCTTAGGGGATGGTCTCTGGAGATGGTTTTGCAAGGAACAAAGCTGTGCTGCTTTCTTTATTATGCATCTCTGCTTCATAATTTGTAAAACGGGCCCTGAAGAGCTTTTGTGGTTTAAAAAAAAAAATCAGGAAACTCTTTTTCCATGCAAAGTCCCAGTTTCTCTTCCCTGGAGAATTTATGCGACTGCTGGTGAGAAGGAAAGCAGCCCTGAGATATGGGTGTGTGATCTTCTGCTGTGGCTCTGCTCCTAATTGCCCCAGACTGGTAGATCTGGCTTAGAAGACTCGCATCCACCTCTCCTGCCCGTCCCTTCCTTGTGACGGGTGTCTGTCTGCGGCCACCTTGAAACCTGCTGGAAGAATAGTGTGTTTAAATGTGGTGGTTGGGGCAGCACACTTGGTAGGTTGGTCATCCATGATGGAGAATGGGCAAGAAGCTGGAGGAAAGATGTCAGGAGCCTCCTAAATTGTCTCTGCTGTCAGAAAAGCTGTAACATGGAGCCTTGCTCTATCCTGTGTTTGCTTAAAAAGCTGGGTGTTGTGGTCGCTGTTACCGTGTGTGTTTACTCTGATTATGCTTTGGAAAGGGTGCAGGGAAGACAAGTTCTCCCGCAGCTCCCATGCACATCCTCTGCAGAAGACGTTCCCCAGACACCCACGTGCAGCCCACACCACCAACTGTGAGGTTGCTGCAGCAGAGATGGTGAAATAGTTGGGTTTTGAGGCCAGTTTGTCTGCTACTGCTCTGTAGATGGATGCTCTAGAAACATAAAAATCAAGTTGTTTGTGAGGTTACCTGGTGAAAGCCTGGCTGGCTTATCTCCCTGCTCCCAGGCTCTTGTCTTGTCTCACTCAATGCAGCTGAGAGGTTGGTTCCTGCAAGTCCTGCTCCACTCCTCCTGAAACACCTCCCCGGGCTTTTGCCTGCCAGGTCCTGTGCCCGGCTGCCTCCTTGTCGTGCTCCTGCTGGCACGAGTGTTTCTGAGTTTGTCCTGCTCTGCCAGTCTCTGCTCCTGTCCTGGCCGTGGAGCTGCGAGGAGGTGTCCAGGAGCATCTCCAAAAGTTACCTGAGGAACATCCCTGCCTCGTGATTTGGAAACTCACCAGTGCAGGCTAAACCTAAGCTGGGACACCTTACCCTTAAAATAACAAAAGTCTAAGCAGTGCCATTTGAAAGAAGGTCTGCAGGACTGGAGCTGGCCTTCCCAGGAAGACAGCATGATGGTTTTACCGTATGAAGTAGCAGTACACCTGCCTGCTTCTGTTAATTAGGTACATTATTTATCAAATTGGCCAGAGACAACACTGTGATGGTACAAATCCGATACCTTCAGTTTACAATCTTGCTTCCTTATTCTCTCTGTAAGTACACTCTCTGTTTTAACCTTTGCCCACGCATGCTGAAATCATGTGTGAGCACTTGTAGAAGGGATTTTCCACCACGGTTTAACTGTTAGGACCAGTGTAAGGCCCCTTACCCCTGGGGGATCCATGCCCTGCACAACTCTGATTCCCAGCTCGTGGTGTTTCACACACCTCTAGGTCATACCTGCACTGCAGCTGCCTACAGCCACCGGGAACCAAACCGGCCAGTGTGAACCAGGATGGATAAAAAGGGAAGTGATTTTGGTGTTTGGGTTTTCTATTTAAATGGTGAATCTTGCTTTTCCTATAGGGTTCTTGTTTTCTTAGAGTTTTGCTCTCATTTTCATAGAATCACAGAATCTCAGGGATTGGGAGGGACCTTGAAAGCTCATCCAGTCCCATCCCCCTGCTGGAGCAGGAATACCTGGATCAGGTCACTCAGGCGGGTTTGGAATGTCTCCAGAGAAGGAGACTCCACAGCCTCCCTGGGCAGCCCCTTCCAGTGTTCAGTCACCCTCACTGTAAAGAAGTTTTTCCTCATATTTCAGTGGAACCTCCTCTGTTCCAGCTTGCACCCATTGCCCCTTGTCCTGTCACTGGATGTCACTGAGAAGAGCCTGGCTCCCTCCTCCTGACACTCACCCTTTACATATTGATAAATGTTAATGATGTCACCCCTCAGCCTCCTCTTCTCCAAGCTAAAGAGACCCAGCTCCCTCAGCCTTTCCTCCTATGGGAGATGCTCCACTCCATCATCTTGGTAGCCCTGCCCTGGACTCTCTCACGCAGTTCCTTGTCCTGTCTGGTATAACGTGAGGGACACGTGGGACATTTTGCTGCTGCGAGATATTTTGCAGAATATTGTTGCTTCTCCTCCTCTCCTTCTGACAACTGAAAGGATCCAATAGTTTGGTAGGAATTTATTTCAGTTTGGAGCATAAGTTTTTAGATTTGAAGTCTTGTTTTTGTTTATTTGCTGGAGAAGGGTGATTGATTTTGGTTTGGTTTTCATTTTTTTTTTTTAATGAAAAGATTATTTTGCGCTCTTGAGTTCTGCCCAGTTGTATTTGTTGTGTTTGGATGAAAACCTGGAATTGGGCTTTTGTGTGGAGAACTGGCACGCTGGTTCTTAGACACAAAACCTCCTGGGCATGATGGGTATGTTCTGCATCCGAGCCCAGCACATCAGCATGCAGAGGGAGGCAGAAATCTGTTGCTTTGTCTGCTCGCAGGGGTGATTCGGGTTTCGGCGTGTGCCAGCCAGGAGCTCTCAAAACAGGCTTGGTTCCTGGGGCAGGCTGAGGTCTACCTGCCCCTGCAGCTGCAGAGAACCCCGCTTGGTGTCTGGCTGCTGCTGGAACTTGCCCATCAGCTTGAGAGTGCCCTTTCTTCGCCTGTTTTCTGTGTCCTGGTTTGGGGGGTGTGTGTGTGTGAAAGCAGCCTTCTGTTCTCCTCTGAATAAAGAGTATATTCTTTCGCCGAAGCCAGGCCCAGCAGCAATCAAACCAAAATATTTTCTACACAATAAACAGAGCTACTGACAAACGGGCTGATGTAAATGCCAGGCCTGCATCCTTTGAGAGACTGCTGTAAGGACCACGCCACGGCGTGGGACCGAGCTGCGGGACTGGAGCTGAGCGGGAGGGTCAGACATCCCCCTCCCACCCCAGCTGTGCTGGAAACGGGTAGCTCTCTGCAGGCATCAGAACTTGTGGAGAGACTATTAGTGTAGTCTTTAAACTTCTTTTAAACAATTAAAATAGATGGTTGATCAAGCTGTAGGGCAACAGAGTGTAAATTTGTCTATTTTACCTGGGGCTTATTTCAGAGGAGGAGGTGTTGGAGGTGGGGGGAGGAAGATCCCAATGCCTTAATTGTGTGTCCCCCGTCCCTGCAACTGGCATTCCCTGTTACAGTTTCATTAAGACTGAGGGTCTCAAGTGCCTTAGTGGAGTTTTTCATGCCTATTGCCTTACTGAGGGTCTAGAGCAGTTGATAGCTGTGGTTATATGTACCTAAAGGGAGGGGTGTGTGCATGTCAGAAATGGTAAGCTTGAAATCCAGTGACGCACTCTGCAATTTGGATGTGGATTGATGCTCACCATGGTGAGGTCTTGGAACCCTACTGAGTTTGCCACCAATATTTTCTGCTCCTCAGCATCCCGAAGGAAATGCTGTTACAATGGGTACCCCGGAATCCTGGTGCAGAGTGGGGCCCGTGATGCAGAGATACTGGTGTGGGTGGGTGGTCAAGCTCTGTAACTGGTGGTGGACTCCCATGTCCTCTTAAACTCTGACAATAAGGAGGGGTAGGAAAGTAAACTGTATCAGAGATGGGTTTTCTGTTCCCTGAGCAAGGGGCTGGCAAGCTGTAGGTGGCTTTTGATGTCATGAAAAAAGGACAGAGGAAGAGGAGATGAAGGCAAATAGGACCCCGCTAACATCTGCACATCTGCACATCTGCCACTTCACAGTCCTGGGGTTGGATTGTTGTTGTTTTTTATCTCAAAGCTTATAAAAACCTTATAAATTAGGTTTGTGAGCCTGTTGTGTCTATTAAACACCGAAGAGTGGTAGTTAATAGTGGGTTTTGCCATTGTTTGTGATTCCTGTTTGGCAGCTGTAGCGGAAGGAATTACCTTTTGCTGGCGGAGGTGAACGGGCTTGGGCTGCGGGTGGCCGTGTCCCCAGAGAAGAGTGCTGCTGGAGGGCTATGAGACACCCATGTCCCAAGTGGGGGTCTGTCTGTCTGTCTGTCTGTACCAGCTGTGTTTAACTTGCTGTGCTTCTCCTCTCTGTCTTCAGGCATCCGGCACTGGCACCAGGATGAGCGTGGAAGCGGGCAGCAAGCCCCTGAAGGTGGGCTCCAGAGTGGAAGTCATCGGGAAGGGGCATCGTGGCACTGTGGCTTATGTCGGTGCCACCCTGTTTGCCACGGGAAAGTGGGTTGGTGTCATCCTGGATGAAGCAAAGGGCAAGAACGACGGGACCGTGCAGGGCAGGAAATACTTCACCTGTGAAGAAAACCACGGCATCTTTGTGCGGCAGTCTCAGGTACGCATCCCTCTCTATATGCCCCGTGAGGGCCTTGTCATCTTGCCAGGCTTGTCTGGGGTACCCGTGGCTCACGGGCTCTTGGTTCAATAGAGAAAAATGGCCCTTTGCACCCAGGTGGGGAGAGGTAAAATAAGGGTTTTTTTGCTCCTAAAGAGAGCGTAGTTTCTAGAACTCTTCATCTTCCGTTGCATGAGCAAACAGAACAGCCCCAAAAGCAGTCAGAAGCTGTGCCCAGAGCCTGGGGCTCCTACCAAAGATGGAGTTTGTTCCAGCCTGTCATGGAGCTTCTCTGCACATTGAATATCTTGGTTATCTTGGTTTATGGGACCATTGTGAAATATGTTCAGATAAGTTGGGTGAAAAAAAGTTTGGTGAATTCCAGAGAGCGTGAAATGGTCTGATTTTGTGTCCAAAATGAAAAGTAAGGTCTGCTGGTTGTCTGCTGCCTCAAGGGTCATTGGCTGCATCGTCTGTAGGAGATGAAGCTTGGGGACCAGTATCTGGGTGTTTATCTGAAAGTGAAGTCAGAGAATTTTAATTGAAGAACGTTTACCTTAAAGTATATAAACTGTGTGACTTTAGTTTAGTTGTTTAGATTTTGCTCTTCATATATTACAGGTAGGAACTAGGAGCCTGGTTATGTACAGACAAGTCTCTTGCATTTTAATTTCTTCTGTGTAATCATCAGCTCAGTTGTAGCAAGGTGACGCTTCTCTTTGAGTCCCACAGGTCAGTGTGCTCCAAGCACAATGTCATGGTAAGAGACATCCAGCTCCTTTTCTCCTTCCTTGGCACAAAATCACTGGTTTAAGTTCCCCCCTGTAGCATCTGGGCAGCAGAGCATGGAGAGCTCTCCGTTCCACTCCCATGGACCCTCCTGCTGTTCCACCAGATGTGGTGACGTGCTTCCACACTGTTGGTGTTCAGTGGGTGACTGAGCGTGGGGGAAGCTGAACATGAAATAAGGGGTTTTAGGAGCAGGAGTCCTGGGGTGGATGCCAGCATCTTCTGTTCTGGCCATCAGAAGGGCTTTAAGTTCCCAGCTGGTCAGGAGGTGCAGTAACGGATCACCGATGAGAGGTGAATGCTCTCTGCAGGCTGTGTCGGTGGTCTGTCGCTCAGCCTGGCTTCTCCAGCTGGAGAAGCAAACACCGAAGTTCACAATTAAAAGTCCTGGTCTGTAGGACTGGGACGTGCATCTCCCAGGCTGGGGAGCTGGTGAGGAGCAGAGGGCAGCCTGTTGGCAGGTCTCTGCCCATCAAGAACTTGTGAAATCCCAGTGCTGGCAGACCAGCTGGCAGTTACTCTGCTCCAGGCATAGTGTGGGCCCATCCCTCTGTGCCCATTGGACATCTGGTGGTGTGTGGTGGTACATGTGTCCCGTGGTGCTGGCGTGGGCAGGGCACGGTGGTTGTGTTCACTTGGGGCCTTCAGAGGAGTTTCCATCTCATCTGCTGGCAACAGCAGGGTGGTGCTGCTAAGGTTCCTGTGTATGGCTTTGCACTGGGGTATCTGAAGCTGAAGAGCACTCTGTAGCATCTTCTCCTGGGGTGTGAAACCTGCTGGGTTGCAGAGGCCCCTGAGGAAGCTGGCACAGGAGGGCTGAGGGTCACTCCAGAGACCACCAGCTGCCTCTTGCTGCATTTCCTCTTTCTCGCTTTGGTTTTGCAATGGTTCAGATCTTTCTCATGTGTCCTCGACTGAGGAGCGCTCTGTTTGCTTCAAGATAAGCTGCTTTTCCACAGTGATGGTAAGTAGCTTCTCTGCCCACTCTTCCCTGCCAATCCCCAGTGGGTGTGTGTGCAGAGAAGACGCACCAGTGCCAGCAGCACTCACTGTCCCTCTGAAACTGTGACGTGTGTGGAAAGGTGACCCCGGTGAGCACGACAGAGCAGAGTCTTTGGGGACCATGTCCAGCAGGGACTGCAAATCACAGCCTTGTTCAGCAGCTGCCAAGTAGGTGCTGGGCCATGGCTCTGGACTCCCCAGCTTTTTTCTCTCAAGCTCTTATTCCAGAGCTCAGCTTCCCAGAGGGCTTCCAGCATGGGGGCTTAGTGAGCTGGTGAGTCAGAAGACTCCACAGAAGACCAGCAGAGGTGGTGGAGAAAGCCGCCCAGGGCGTTGGTGGCTAGTTACCTAAGTGACCATTATGGTTTGGGCATTAATTTTTCAAGAGCTGGGTTTAAGCTGGAAATGGAAGGTGGCAGGGTTCCCTGGCAGCAGAGTTAATGCTCTGCTTGTGCTCTCCGCTGTAGAGCTCTCCACTGCTTCCTCCCATCTTTAATTTCTAGGGCTCCCCAGCATGGCGGGTGGCTTCCCTGTGGTTACACACGGTGTCAGGCCGCTCAGTGTCAATAATGAATCATTTTTCACAGGGGGAAAAAAATGTGTAAGTGAGAAATGTTTTTCTTGTTGCTTATGGAGCAGATCTGCATTGATATAAGCACGTTTCGTTAAACACACGTAAAGTGTTTTCAAGAATTCCCAAGAAAGGTAACTTTCTGTTCCCCTCTCCACTTAAAAATGTATCCCACAAAATAAGCACCAGTAATACCAGCACTAGTAAAGCCTGGCAGTATTATCTTACTTTATTGTGGAGTTTTAAGAATGTACTGATGTGAAAATGTCAAAGACTTGGAAGACTTGAGCCGGGGGTGTGTTGGTTTGCGGTGCCAATGCAGGTGTGAGGGTGGGTGCCACACTGGGAGCGGGCTGAGGAGGGGCTGCTGTTTCTCTGCCTCTGACCATCCCCTCCCTGCTTGTTTTCCAGTTAGCAGAGGGCTGCAGCACTGTTTCCAGCAGCTGTGTCAACACAGACAGGCATTTCCGACCCAGTGTTTGCTCCTTATCTTTTGGCAACCTTACCGTTTTGCCTGCCCTGGAGCTTGTATTTGGGCTAGTGATTTTGAACACAAGGTTGGGTTTTTTTTTTATGGTTATCATAAAAATTATCATTGATTTTTGACTCCAAGTGGAGCTGCTTTCCTGCCCCTGCTTAGCAGAGCAGCTCATCACCTTAAATCTGCCTCTGTGGCACATCTTGGGTGTTGTTGCACTTCCCCAGTCTAACCCAAAAGCCAGCCTTGTTCTGGTTCCTGCCACCTTCTTGTTGTTAGCCATCTCCCAGTCAGTCTGGTGTTGCTACCTGAGTCATACCCGCTGGGAAACCCCAAGACCTTTTAAAATCTCACCCTTGCTTTGGATAAACTCCTGTGCATGACCTGCTGCAAGGGGATCCCCGGGATCCCCCTTCCATAGTCCTTGGGTCTGGTCTCCTCATGCTTCTGTGTTTAGTGAGTTGTTGTCAAAATGTGTGTGCTGCTGAGCCCACCCTGGCTGTGTCAGACCCTCACTTTCAGCATGATCCCAGGGGCACCTGCCTTGTCCTCACTTTCAGAACCATCAGTTGAATATTCTCAGCGTTGGTGCAGTTGTCATGATTTCCATGGCATAATTTTGCTTAGTCTCCCTGCTCCTTTTAATTTAAGAATACGTTTCTGGTACTTGGGCATCTGTGAGTGACGGGTTTACAGATTCTTCTTGCTTTGAAACCAAAGTCCCAGGTTTACATGGAACAGATAGAAGAAATACCTCTCAGGAACAGTTCAGGCACTGTTGATCTTCTAAGGTGGAGGGATGGCTGTCAGGAAGTGATCTAATCCTTCCTAGCATTATTTTTTATATTTGTCAGGCAAAAATGTGTGCAAAGATGGTTAACAGAGAGAGAGCCTTAAACCCTTCGACCCGTAGGCAGCTTAACGTGGCTCAGACCTGAAAGCATTCCTGTGCGAGCTTCCTGGGATTCCCTACAGAACTGGGCAGCTTTTACATTAAAAAAACAAAACACCCCCCCTCTGTTGGCATTTTGAGTCACTGAAGTTCCCTATTTCAGAGACAAGCAGTTTTCCTTATGGAGAGAAAGAAGAGTTTTAAAATAACTTTTGCTAAGACAACACAGAAAAATAATAATTAAAAAAAGCCTTCTGTCAAGTGTCAGTAACTTAAAATCCGTGTCACACCAAGGTTTGTGAGCTGATGGCTGTGTAGAGAGTGATGATCACAGAATCATTCAGGTTGGAAGAACCCTCTGGGATCATCAAGTTCAACCATCAGCCCTACTCTACAAAGTTCTCCCCTACACCAGATCCCTCAACACCACATCCAATCTACTCTTAAACACAGTCAGGGATGGTGACTCCACCACCTCCCTGGGCAGCCCATTCCAGTGTCTGACCACTCTTTCTGGGAAGAATTCTTCCCTAATGTCCAGCCTAAACCCTACCCTGCTGCAGCTTGCAGCCATTCTCTCTCCTTCTATCCCTAATTACCTGTGAGAAGAGACCAGCACCAACCTCTCCCCAATGCCCTTTCATGCAGTTGTAGAGAGTGATGAGGTCTCCCTTCAGCCTCCTCTTCCTCAAGCTAGAGAGTCCCAGCTCCCTCAGTTGTTCCTTATAAGATTTATTCTGCAGGCCTCTCACCAGCTTTGTTGCCCTCCTCTGGACCTGCTGATGGAACTGTTAAAGATGTTCTGAGCTGTTGGAGCCTGAGTTTTTGACTGACTTTATTTTTTATGTAAATATTGTGTATTCCTCGTGCCAGTAAAGAACATTTTGTTGTTTTCAGGAAACCTGTGGAAGGCGGATGGTTGGATAGCTCAGCTTAAATGACTGCATTGAAAATCTTTGCAAAGGAAAATAAAACTGCAGTCAGCACTGTTTCAGTCTGCTACCAAAATGGACCTGTTTTCTGATGGCATTCTGTTTCTGGGTTGGGTTTGGGTTTTGGTTGGGGTTTATTTTGGTAATAATAGTTGTTATACTTTTCCTCAGATCCAGGTGTTTGAAGATGGAGCTGATACAACGTCCCCAGAAACACCAGAATCTGCTGCCTTGAAAGTCCCCAAAAGAGGTACGACTGGTCTGTTTTTCCCCCAGAACCTCATTTCTCCTTTGATCTGACCCAGACAATGTTCCAGCATACACTAGGGGTCCATGCACTCTGGGGAGGTGAGGGGTGATAGCAGATATTGCCAGGGCTCTGTCCCTGGTTCAGATACATGGTCACCCCACCCAGCTCATCCACCTGTCCTACAGTCCTCCCTGCAATTTCCTGTGTGGTCCTTGGGGATCACAGAAGGAAGCACGGCATGGAAAAATTGCTCCAGGCAGCTCTCTCCTTACTATGAAAGTCTGGCTGGTGGGAAGCCCTTCCTGGAAGGGTAGGAAATCTTTCCTGAAGGGGAGTGGGCACATGGAAGTAAGACTTCAGCTGCTCCTACACTGTGAAATTGGAGCTTACAGGTCACTAGCTGTTTGAGGCTGTGCCTGTTTCTCACTTCTGTAGCAGTGAATGCTTTCTGCTCAGCGTTGAGCCTTCCTTCTGCTTTTCCCCTTCTTGGGCCACTCTGCAACAGCTCGCTTTGTTTGGTACCTCCTGGGTTGCTCTTTTTGTCCTTCTGACAGGGCTGCCTCCCGTTGAGGTCTGGTTTTGTTGAGTAGTTATTTAGCGGTACACTTAGGGGTCCTAGGAGCTTGTGGAAAAAGCTCTGGTGGCTTCCTGTCCTGGATGGCCCCTCAGCGATGTGTGCCAAGCTGGGGGTTCCTTGTGAGTGAAGCATTTGTTGAACGTGTACTTAGTGGTTCAGAACAGAGTTGGGTTTTTGTGTTGTTGTTTTTTTTCCCCTCTCCCAGCCAGTAGAAATTAAAATTCCCCTTCGCTTGGTAAAATGAAATCTACCCTTCAGCTGCATGAAATGTGCCACAAGGCCTCAGAAAGGGGTGAGATGATTAGCTCGAGGCCGGG
>VZTM01025371.1:41100-56190 GCA_013400555.1 Jacana jacana
TTCAAATGGGATGGGTATTTCCTAAGGAACAGAAAATCAGAGGAGGTGCCTATTTTCAGATACTTGTGACCCCTAGACAAGCATGATTAAATAGATACTTAAGGTTAGAACCACAGAAACGGCCAGAGCTGTATGTAGGTGCTGGGGAATGTGTGGTGGTGCTGGGCAACACCCTGAGTTTGTGCATGCTTTGGGACAGAAGCTGGCTATTTCTCAGGGATGGACTGGTCCATCTTGTGTGCAGGCAGCTGTGGAAAAGCAAACAGCTTATCTGGAGATACGGGGCTTCTCCACACTGCCCTCTTGTGTGTGTGACACCTGCGGTTGTGACTTAGGGCAGCTCACAAGCACAGCCTCATGTGCTGAAGTTTCAGATAATTACCGGGAGTGGGAAGACTTTTCCCACCTCCGAAACTGGTGTTGTGTGGGTCCTGCTCAGCCTGTGCAGCGCCAGCATCTGGCCACAGCTGGAAATGGGTGATGGATCAGCACTTTGAGGTGCTCTGGGGGTTAACCTGAGCTCAGATGCCCAGGAGGTTATGCCTTGCCTGTGCTCTGAATCAGGCTGACTGCCAGAGTAGAGGGTGGAGAAGAAATCCCTCCCCTCCTGCTACAGGGATTTTGCAGGGGGTGCCTTCTTCTGCTGACACTGTGATGGGCATATGCAGATTTGTCTTCTGCCTTGTGTGTTTGAAACAGGGGAATTTGGGTTTTGCCATTTGCCTTCCTGGATTACAGAGCTCCTCCCAGGAGCTGCTGCAGCTGCTGCGCAGAAACATGGGAATTAGCTGAAAGAGAAATGGCATCGAGCCTCTTGCCCAGTATCTCAGCCCAGAACAGGTCTCTGCTCTGTTGAAGGATGCTTCTGGCCGGCTGCCTGCCTGTCAAACGCAGCGGTGCCAGAGCGGGCTGGAGCTGGTCCCACGGGCCTTTAGTCCTTTATGTGCTGACACCATGAAGGGTCCCCAGTTTCCTGCGTGCAAGTCTGATCAAACGCTGAAGTGTCTGGCTTTGAGCCAGCGCAGCAGCACACTGTAGAAGGCAACAAAGGCAAGTGCTGCCTCTCGAGGAGGTGCTGCCTCTCAGAGGCAGAGAGACCTCGCTGCTTCCGGAGAGTCTGCAGAGATGGGAGGAAAACAAGCGCTTGGGGTACAGCTTCACCTCGTGCAAAGCCTGAGCTCCGGGACAAGTGTTCTCCAGCATCACTTGTTGTCTGGATCTATTAAAGGGTGCTGAGGTTGTTTGCTGAAGGTGATGCTGAACTGGTTGGTAGTCCAAGCAGCAATGGCCTGGGGAGCTTAGCGTGAGTTGCTCTTGTCTTGTGGTGGGTGAACCCCTCTGTGCAGGCTGTGGCATTAGCAGAGCCGTAGCAGTCAGGAGCGGAGAACTTTGTGGCAGTGTGGTAGCAGCCTGTTCCTCCCCCAAAAGAACTATCTCCTGCCCTTCAAAAGGTGGCTGAGCTCACCAGACCCCAAGGTGGCTGCAGGAGAGGGCTGCAGTTGCCTGTAGGCCTTTTAATCCTTTTTTGCCTTATCCATCTATGTGTTGGCTGGGCTACATGGTGTCCATTGTCACAGTTTGTCCGAGGAAGAGCTGCTACCTGCTGAGAGTAAAACCTCTGCCATGCAGTATTTGGGGTGTTTTCCATCTTGAATGCCTACTTTAAACTGCCACAAAAGGTTTGTTTTCAGTGGTACTGCATCATGTTCTCTGAAACTAGAAAATCATCCCAAGACTTCTGCATTTCCTTAGACACCGAGTGCTGCACTTGGGCACCGAGCCCAGTGGTCGAGGCAGGGCACGCTGCCTGCACCTACTTCAAGGCCATTGTCCCCTGGCATCTTCCCCCCACTCCCTCCTGCATCCTGGGAGATCCCAGCATCAAAACCCAAACTCCTTTGTGGCTTCCTTCCAAGAGGCTGTTACCTCTGTTCCACCAGGCTGTGGAATTGGGACTCCTGAAAACGCGGGAAAGAGCTTCGTTCCTGTGGGTAGAGAAGCCCTGAGTGGCAAGAAACTGGAGCAGGTTTCCAGCATGCTTTGGATGAAATGCAATCTCTTCCCAGCACAATTGTATAAACTCCTTGCTGCTACAAGGCATCATCCTCAGATCAGCATTTTATGCAGGGCTTTGCCGTGGTGTGATCAAGAATAACGTTTAACAAGGGAAATGTGGGGTTGCTGTAAGTCACAAGCAGTCTTCCTGACCTGAGGCATGGTGGAAGTGCACCCATACAAAATATGGGGGGGGAAAAAAAGTCAAATACATCATCTTCTTCCGTTTGCAGTGTCTGTTCCAGGGTGGGTCAGTGTGGGAGGTGAGCGGTATTTGTGATAACTGGATCTGGGGTGGGATCCCTCCTGCCCGGGGATTCCAGGTTCCAGTCAGCTAAGTGTGTTAGCTAACTCTTCTTTGCTAGCTCTGATGGCTACCATTATGTGAATTCATTTTCTTTGGAAGGTATCCTGGCACCTCAAAAGGTTCTGTGTGGGTGGAGTGGAGGGTGGATCAATGACACCAGAGTAAAGCTAGTAAACTGGAGGGTTGAAAACAAAGCCTGTGGTTGGCTTTCCTCTGTTAAGGCCTCTTACGTTTGTTTCGGTTTACTTGAATGTCTTTTCCTTTCTGATAGTGCCTATTTTTGCAGCCCAATGACTTCTCTGGGAAGCGTTCCCTTCCACGAATAGCTCTGAAACTCGTGCTGTTTGAGGAGGACAGAGGTTGCCTCTCACCACCCCTGTTGATCGGATGCGAGCTCTAACTTTGTACCCTTTTATTCCCTCTTCATGCAGCGTGGAGTGAAACCTAAAAAGGTGCTGCTTTTTTTTTTTTTTTGACAATTAATCTGTGTGTTGCCGACTCTCCTGGCCGCATGAAAGGCCCTCCAGTGCATCCCAGTTCATTGTCACCCATCGCTGCCGTGCCTCCATCGTACCATTGCATGTTCACTCATTGCATGCCCTGCCCTTCGCCAGCCCCCAGCCTGCTCGGAGCATGGGGAGGTTAAAGGCAGCAAAAGCGGTCGCTTCTCAGCCAGAGCGCTGCGGGGTGGAAGGGGTTTGCCCTAGGGTATGGCTGCTCCAGGGAGGCACGGAGGCCGGCAGCCCAGCCTTTTTTGGCTCAGTTGTGAGATTTTCTGCTGTTCTGGTGAAACCTCTGTCGGGG
Organism: Jacana jacana; assembly: GCA_013400555.1. NCBI lineage: Eukaryota > Metazoa > Chordata > Aves > Charadriiformes > Jacanidae > Jacana > Jacana jacana. Next base: position 44,267 of record VZTM01025371.1, read on the forward strand.
TGCCAGGTGGGTGCTTGGTGCCGGTCACTGTGTTCCCCAGGGGCTGTGCCCAGCATCGCTCCCAGTGCGTCGGCGCGGAGTTTCTACATCAACTGGCTGTAAGTCTCAGACACCAAAATCCCACCTGAGGGAATGGTGGCACACCTCAGCCCGCCTTTCCCCACCCTCTCTGCCCCTGAACTAATGTCTTAATGTAGTCTGTGATTCCGTGGTGATTCCTTGACCTGTGTAGCCGGTACTTTAAATACCCACACTGAGTGCTCTACGGGCTGTGGGAAGCATAAGCAGTGCTGCTCACTCACCCTTATTCTCTGACAAAGAAACATTTAAAACTCTAGGTTTGTTTTGGTAACCAGGCCTGCTATCACAGGGCCATTACCTGGCCCATTACTGACTCACCTCTAGCAGGTCTCTCACCAGTACAAGGTAAGGTTAGACAAAGAACGTTCTCATCAGCGGTTTTAGTTCGGAGCTGAGCAATGGTAGAGCAGGGAGCTGCCATAGTGAACAAACAAACCAACCCCAAGAGCTTGGAGAAAGGTATCATGCTGCTGAGAAATAACGTCTCGGTGACTTACCTCCAAGTCTCTTGGTTTTGCTTTTATGGGGTATTTGTCCTCTCCTGGAGTTATGGCTTCCCAAGGTAAGAACTCCTTGGGAACTTCTTACTTTGCTCCTCCCAAGGTAAGAACACCCCCCAAACCAGCTTGTTTGTAACACTTGCCAAAGCCACAAACTTTTGTGCCGCTTGTTACCGAAATGAACTAAAACTGCAAAGATCTTGGCAAAGAATCATCATTTCCTGTAGGCTGTATGGGAAATTATATATATATTTTTTTTTCTCTCTGTGGAAATCTTGCCAAGAGAAAAGCAAATCTGGCCACTTGAGATTGGAACAGGCACAGCACAAGCACTACAAAGTGATACGGTACCTGCTGAGTCCTTGGCGGACATGATGCCGGGCAGTAGGATCTTCACCACACCTTCCTTTCCTTTCCTTTTTTGGGTGGAGAGATGGTGACAACAGAGTTTGTCCGTGGAAAGTCTGCAGGTGAGGAGCAAATGCAGAAGCACAAGGAGAAGCTGCCGAGGCGCTGTAGGGGAGGGCTTGGGGACAGCCCTCTCTCCCGAGCCCCTCCATGACTCCTCTAGTCCAAGGTCTCTGCAAGTCTCTGAGGCTTCCTGGGTGTCCGTGCAGGCATCTGCCCCAGGTCTTGGTCACCGCTGCGGTTCTGCAGGCCGCTCTGACGTGTACCCCGCTGGTTTTTGTGGCTCTGTTGCATCGATGGGACCAACTCCCCGCTTCGAACGCTTTGTGTCTGTACTCTCCCGTCCCTGTGGTCCCCAGGCAGTCGGGTTGACAGCGGGTTGCCAGACGTACGCTGCCATCTGCTCCGAGCTTTAACTGCCTGTGGCTTTTAAGAGAAGTGGTTGTGTGATAACAGCTGCCCAGAGAGAACCCTTCCTGGCCAGCCACGTGTGGGGACAGGCTCAGGCAGGTACCTCACAACTCTTCTCAGAGGGGTAGGCCGGTGCCGTGTTTATGCTGACGTCGCTTCAGAGTTTAACTTTTCTGGACTTCAATAAACTTGTCAGCTCCCCACCCCCCTCTTCTCTACAGCTCTTGACCTTGCACAGTGCGTGAAAATTGCGGTCCAGTTGGTGTGATCACAAAATAACGACCGTAATTGGCAGATAAATCCTTATTCATGAGATTAAGGTAGCTCTTTGCATGGTAAATATAGACTTTAATCGTATTAAAAGCTGCTGCTTGCTGCTTTTTTGTGCCAGATGGTCCTTATCCTTCCAGCTATTGTCCCCCTCTCTGTTTGTACTCTTTGCCTTGGTTTTGGGCTGTCTTTGGGCTCATCGGGAGCAGTGGAGTGGAGCCTCTTGCTGCTGAGGTTATGGTTCTTCTGGTGTTTGCTGTGGGTTGCATGGACCATGCTATTGCCAGGGGTGGCAGCCTACTTTGGAAGGACCTGACTTTGCCACCTCTGGGGCTGCACCAAGCCAGGAAGTCCTGTTAGCTGTGATGCTGTGTAGCAGTGGAGGGGTGAGGGGTGTCAGGAGGTGTCCGTGTTCCTCATGTGCCCTGTGTGCCTGACTCAGGCTCTCTGCAGTGTGCCAGTGGCTGGTCAGGGGCTGGTGGTCCTGGCTGTCTCTTGGCACGCAGGGAGCTGCTGGCCTGTCTTGGAAGGGTTTGCCATCCCCTGCTGAGGGTGCTGGGTGGGGTAGGAGGAACATCCCCAAAGGTCTTTTTTTTAAAAGCAATAAGAGGGTGTTTCTCTCCTGTTTTTTGGAGTGAAATGGGCTGTGTGTTCCTTTGTCTCCTCTGTGCTATCTGGGTCGATATCTAGCTGATGTGTGACCATGCTGGTAACTCTCATGTCCAAGGGTGCTGTCTGGCCACAGGTCACCTGTCCCGTAACAGCACAATCTAAAGCCAGTTGGATGCCTGTTGTGTTTTTCCCTCCCCCACTAACGGATTGGTTTTGTCCCAGCATCAGTAACATCCCCGTTCCTTTCATTATCCCAGCTGGCATTTCATGTGCCAGAGCTGGATCCTCAAGTGTTTTGTTTTGAACTCTGTAATGAGCGTGGCTTCATCTCCCTCTCTGCTGGGCGCTTGATCTTGCCCTGATTCTTGTCCCCCTCTTTGTCCCCGTGCCTCGTCATTAGCCGGGTTCAGTGGCGGGGTCTCCGTGAGGGGACCAGATGGCCTGTTTCAGCCTGATGAGGGTATGGAGCGATCTGGTTCCAGATGGCTTCTTTTTAAAGAAGAGGGGCCAGCCCGAGCCCCTGCTAATCCTTTAAAGGAAAGAGTAATCCGATTATCTCATAAAACGTGCCTCCCATCTGAGCTGACGAGAGCATGTCCTACAAAGGGCTCGCACTGAACCTGTGCGCCGGTTGCTGGCGTGCCTCTCGGCTGGCTGGCAAACTGGTGTGGCAGTTCTTTGTGCCTCTGAGGAACGCTGACAGGAACTTGCAGCAAGGTCCCTGCTGCAGAACCGCCGTTATTTTGCAGTTGATCGAGGGAGGGCCGGGCCAACCTTGGGAGCTGCGAGCTGAGCGGCATCTGGCGCCACAAGCTGGTGGCACCGTGTAAATGAGCCGGAGTTAACCCCGGCAGCACCGCAGGCTGCTTCTGCTCCCAGCCAAGGAGAGGTTCAGCAATCTTCTTACCCGTGTCGGTGCTAAAAGCTCCCTGTTGTTTTGCGTGGCTTTAGGATAAGTAACTTCTCTTACGTTTCACCCAACACTTCTAAGGGATCTGACACCCGCCGTTTCCATCGGCAGACTCTGCTTTCCCATCCCTTGCTTCTGCTTTAGCTGGTGGCTCCGGAAGGTGTGGCCAGCCCTGTCTTGGTGTTTATTGAATCCTGGAGGTGGAAAGAATTTATATATTCTAGATTTAGAGAACAGAGATGTGCATTAGGAGAGGAGTTGGTTCATTAGAGCAGCTACTGCCCTGCCCCCCCCCCAACTGTAATACCCTTAATTCTCTTAACCTTAAATCATGTAAGCTTTCATGTGACTCCTTCAGCAATATACAGTCACTAAGGGGCTTATAGCCATGAGTAGAGGTTGGTTTTGTCTGAGAATACTTACTACACGTGTGAGGCTTTGCCTGTCGAGTTTGGTTAACAGTTGGTTGAAATTGCACAGTGGAGGAAAGCCTCTGTCCTCTGGGGCGACCTGGAGTTGGAGAGAGTTTCTACTGGAGCTTTGGGATGCCTTCAGATGACTTAAAACCCACCTGCATAAATCAGCTCTTGAATATGTGCTCAAGCTAATGAAACTTGGTGGTTCTTCATTAATATATGCTGCTAGTGCTTTTTGAAATGCCAGTTGGAACCCCTTCCCCTGCTAACCACTAGCCCGTCTGCGGCCAGTGGAAGAGCTGTTGGGGGAGAGGGGATGTTGGTGGAACCCTGACTTCAGCTCTAGAAGGTGTCCAGATTTGATTGTTACCTTTTACTGTCTGCAGGGGCTCTGCCTAAGTTGTAGCCAGTTGTAAGGAACTGAAAGACAGTTGGGTTTGGACATTGGATCTCAGTTTTATCCCAGAATTGTTTGTGTACCATCCTGTCTGACAATTCAGTCCTTTGTGGGCTGATGGGCTGACTCTGCTGACCTAGAATAAGCTATTTCTGCCTTAGCCCTGAAGAATCACCGCCACAGCTGAGGAGGAAGGAGCTGGCTGGTGATGGAGCTGGTGAGCTGCCCTGGTACTGATGGGCTGGGAGTGTAATTTGGCCTCCAAATTGGTCATAATTAGGAAGATGTGATCCAGCTCAGTGGAGCAGCCAGCCCGAGCATGGAAGGCCAATGCAGATCCCCAAACAGAGCTCCCTGAGGAGCAGAATCAAACCTGAGAGTGAGCAGCTCCTCGCACCAGACTGTCACGGCAGTGGGTGTCCTGCAGAACGGTTTGCCAGGCTCAGGTGTACTCACCAGCAACAGGATGAGCAACTGCAAGCTGGGAATGGAGATGTGAGAGCAAAGTCCCAAGTGCAAGGCAAGAGAGGGGTGACCAGATCCAGTGTCAGAGCAGAGAGCTTGAGACTCCTGCTCTCTGCCTCGTGCCCCAGATTGCTGAGTGTCTGTGGCTTCTCTGGACACATAAGGATTCATTGTAGGAACTGCCTGGTACAGGGAGATGGGAAGGCACCACGGGGGCCGAGAATAGTCTGTGCTTGCTCGGGTGATAAAGTGAATGCTCAGGTATGGTGTGAGCAGGTGATCTTTCTCTGCCCTTAGACAGCTAATGGCTTTGGCCAGCTCAGTGCTTCGTGACTTACTCCTTGATTTCTCTGATGTGGTCAAAGCCTTGTGAAGTTGAGCTCTGTTTTTCTGAGGGCAACCCCGGCTGGCTTCTGGGTTCAGTTTGTGTGAAGTGGAGGTGGTGTGTGTCTGCAGGAGCTGTCGGCTCTGCCTGGAGGCAGGTGGTGGTAAATGGCAGAGTCCACTTTGCCCTGGGGAGCGGGGCTGTGCTGCAGGACGCCTGCGGTGGGCTGCGGGTGTGCAGGAAGCATAATGTGTCTTCGGATGCCCCCGGGGAAGCCTCAGCAAGCCTGAGGCAGCCGTTTCCTCCGGGCTCACCCAGTGCCAGTCTCCTTCAAACAACACAAAATGGCTAATGGCTTGATGGTTTTAATTTAGGCTTATCTGAAGGATAGTACCATAAAAAAATAAGCTAACTTGGTATGTGTAGCTGTCTGGAAAAACCTAATTCTGTTCTTACTTAACTTTGCAAAGGGCAGCGGTGTCTGTCTGCCTATGAGGACGCATAATGGCCAGTTACCTGAGGGGCAGGACTCTGGGTTCCTCTTTGGATGTTTGCACAAGGCTTTTGCTCCGTGGAACCAGGGGGCATTCCCTGCCACCGGGCGGTTCCCACTCCTGGGACGTGGCTGACAAGCTCAGGGATGGAGGGTTCTCCGCTGGGTCTGGGTCTCGGCGCTGCCTCTGGCACAGCCTGCGCCTCTTTCTCTGTGGGTTTTACATACCTGTTGTTTGACATGGGCAGAAACATCTGGCTCCTGTCCCCATCAGGACAGGATGTCCCCATCATGGGGCAGGCCTGAGCTGCCTGTGGCTGTAGCTGCAGTGATGGTGTGGATTGCTGGGCTGAATGGACTCCTGAAGACGCTTCTCTTGGTTAACTCCTGAAATCTGCGGGTTTGTCTCAGCATTTCAGCTCTTGAGAGCTTGCTGAAGTACTTCCTCTTGGCCCTTGATCTGAATATTTAGCCCTCTCTCAGCTCATTAGAACATTATCTAATTTGTTTTAGTAAATTGCTATGGGATCAGAGGCATTTTTGTGCGGATGATCATTTTTTTAGCCTGTCATGCATAGGAAGCGCTAGAAGTCAATGTTACCAGAGCTGGAAGCAACTCCATGCTGAAGGGGCCAATCCTTACTCAGTGTTTATCTTCTGTGGCTGCTTAAAATGTTTCTCTTCATGGGGTTAGCATCACTTTCCCCTGGTACTCCAGGAGAGCCTCATGTCTGATACAGTGGTGGTTGGGTAGGATGCTGCAGTGTGTAGGGGGTTGCTGTTGCCAGGATCTGTGGTGAATGCTAGGCAGACTTTTGACAACCGTCTTCTGTACCAGTAGGGGTTGGGAGGTGACCTGACTGTGGTTCTTCAGCATAGCCAACAACACAGCCCAGCTTTTATGATCCTCCCTGTGATACAAGAGGTGCTGCCTAGAGGGAAATTGCAAAGAAGGATGCTTCCAGGCTTGCCAGAAACCCCAAAATTCTTGATGCTGGTTGAAGAGAGACAGTCTTAACTGCTTGGGGGCTGGCAAAAGCCCACCTATGCTCTGGGAGAATAAAATGATGGGGAAGTAGAAACAACTCACACAGGAACCGAGGCTTGTGTGTGCTCCATTCTGAACAGCCAGTGCAGCCATTCACCCTCGCTCAGGATGCTCTGCAGCAGCAAGCAAGATGGGAGGGCCCCTCACCTCCTGCCCAGCTGTGTCATCTGCAGGAGTCTGCTGTGATCATCCCCTGCTGAGCACCACTGAAGCCTCCTTCACTGGTATGTTTATGCAAGGAGTATGGCAGATGCTCTGGCAGCTTTCCAGGACACAGATGGCCACATCTAAACTGCACGAGAGAGAGAGGGGACAGGAGCCTTCATCCTGAACAGAGGAGTCACCCATGGGTACTTCAGACCACGGGTGTTATAGAAGATCCTTATTATAAAACGTGGCCAGTAATTCTAAAGGGTCTAACTTCAGGTCCGTAGATCAAGAGTGGATGCATCACTGAAGGTACAACTGATTGATTTTAGCTGCTGGTAGAGAGGATGTTTGAAGTTAGAAGAAAATGGCATACCTTGCTTCCTACATGAATTATCTTTCTCACTCTTTTCATGGGGCATCCGCTCTTGCCCTATGATTTAATGCAGCAGCATGATCTTTCATCCTGAAGAGAAATCTCACAAGCCGCTCCCTTGTTCTCTGTTTGGCACCCAACCACGTGCTGTTTGAGCTGCCAGTTCAATGATACTTAAGGCTCTGGAAGAATTTCACTGGTTGAAGGCAGAGCAAACCACAACTCAGGACTTTGAAGAGTCTTAGAGGAACTAAAGACCCAGACTGACTAACCCTCCACACTGCTATGGAAGTTGCTGGTTTTCACTTGTGTGGAGGAGGAGCGAGCCCTCACCGTGACCAGTGCTTCTGCACCGCCTTTACTGAAGCCCTGCACCATTTATTTTCCTTCTGGGCCTCAGACAGCAATTTCCCCATGACAGAGGTGAATAAAACTTTTCAACATCTTTGTCAGTAACATGGACAGTGGGATTGAGTGCACCCTCGAAGAGGTTGCTGAGGACACTGACCCGTCAGTGCGGTTGGTAGGCTGGAGGGAAGGGATGCCGTCCAGAGGGACCTTGACAGCCTTGAGGGGTGGGCCCATGTGAACCTCATGAAGATCAACAAGGCCAAGTGCAGGGTCCTGCACATGGCTCAGGGCAATCCCAGGCACAGATACGGGCTCAGCAGAGAATGGATTGAGAGCAGCCCTGAGGAGAGGGACTTGGGGGTGTTGGTTGAAGAAAAGCTCAATATGATCTGGCAAAGTGCACTTGCAGCCCAGAAAGCCAACCACATCCTGGGCTGCATCAAAAGAAGTGTGGCCAGCAGGTCAAGGCAGGTGACTCTACCCTTCTACTCCGCTCTCATGAGACCCCACCTGGAGTACTGCGTCCAGTTCTGGGGGCCCCAACATAAGGAGGACATGGGTTGGTTGGAGCAAGTCCAGTGGAGGGCCATGAAGATGATCAGAGAGCTGGAGCAATTCTCCTACTAAGACAGGCTGAGACAGATGGGGTTATTAAGCTTGGAAAGGAGAAGGCTATGGGAAGACCTTATCGTGGCCTTCCACTCCCTAACAGGGGCCCACAGGAAACATGGGGAGAGTCTATTTGCAAGGGCAGGTAGTGATAGCATGAAGGGTAATGGCTTTAAACTGAAAGATGGCTGATTTGGATTAGATAGAAGGAAGAAATCTTAACTGTGGGGTACCGGAACAGGTTGCCCAGAGAAGCTGGGGATGCCCCATCCCTGGAAGTTTCCAAGGCCAGGTTGGATGGGGCTTTGAGCAACCTGTTCTAGTGGAAGGAGTTGGGGGTTTGGATGCTGCCAATGGCAGGGGGTTTGGAACTAGTTGATCTTTAAAGGTCCCTTCCAACCCAAGGCACTCTGTGATTCTGTGGTGAGAACAGGACTGCGTGTGGGCTCAGGGCAAAGGTGCTGTCCAGGTCGGATGGCATTTCAACTCGGGGAATTCTTACTCTTTCTTTCAGCCAGCTAAGATCCAGCAGGAAGGGGGCTCTCCCCCTACTAAGCAGAGCAACCGGCAGCAATCCCTGCCATCAAGCCCCTGTGCTGGGGGGCCTGGGGAGGAGGCTGGCGTGCAGCCCATTCCCAGCCAGCGCTAATCACTTTTCTTGTGTAATGAAACCCAGGCTCTGCCATCCCCTTTAGGCGACCGATGGGAGCGTGTAACCTGAACTCAGCACACTAAGTGCTTTGCTGATACCCCAAGGACTTCGGGTTGAGTCCGGGAGTGGAACGAGGACCTGGGCTGGTGATTCAGCTCCTGGCAGGGCAGCCTCTGTGCTTCCATGGCAGATGGTCGCCTTGGTTGGTCCTCACAGCTGTTTGGGACAGCTGGTTTGGGCAAATGAAAGATACTTAACTCCTGGGGTGTGGTTTGTTGGTTTGTGGGGGGGGGTTGGTGAAATTTGTGCAAAGTTTCAGCTGTATTTCTGTACCAGCCTGTATTTCTGTAGCACAGTTGCAGCCCACGTGCTGTTACAGTAGAGGACCCAGAAGGGTGGGTTTTGGAAAGCATCACGGTAGAGTTTGGATGGGCTGTTTTCACTGACAAATACTGGATTTGCTTTCAGAGCAAAATTACTGTGAGAGTTTGTAGTTAGCAAACAATAAACCCCTGGTCTGTGTGTTTCAGGGGGTTTCTTGAGCCTTACAGGCTAGGAGATTCCACATGTGCAATTAGTTTCTGAAGTGTCCCCATCGGGCTCTCAAAAGCATGCCTGATTTTTGAACTTTGCCTGGAGGGAAAAGGCAGAAAAACTGGAGAGGAGCCGTGGCCTGCTTGGCCTCTGTCCCCACTCCCCAAACCTTCCCCACTTGCTTTGTGGTCGGGATGTGGCTGAGATGCTGGGACCCCTGTGCAGCAGCCCCTCTTGTCAGTGGGTGCCTGAACCCTGGACAGCCTGTCCCCACGACTGCTCTTGGGAAGCTGTCTCCAAACTGCCTCACTCTGCTGTTAAGAAAGCTCCTAATTCCCAGGCTAATTACTCCTGGGCAGTTATTACCTGTGGTTCATACGCCAAATTGCCCTTTAGCTTAAATAGCTTTTCCCTTTGCTTGTCCCTGCCCTCAGATGTAATTACAAAGTGATTGAACCTTCACTTAGCCTTTGCTTTGCTACTTCGGGCAGGGTAACTCTTTCTAAGCTCCTGTGGAGTGATGCTGGAGTGTTCTGGGGAGGAAGGGGGGGTGTCCTGCAAGTAGTGGGGGACGTGGCTCTGCCAGGGGGAGGATGTGAGGCTGGCTGTCTCCTTTGGGTGGTCACAGCGGTGAGACTGAGGAGAAGCAGCACCCCCACAGAGCAGTGTGGGTCTATTTGGGTCTGCTCAGGGCAGGGTTCCCCCTCCCACAGAGCCACTTGGGTGCCCAGAGCACACTCAGTCATTGTAGGGGTGGCAGTTTTCTTCTTTAGCTTTTTCTGACTCTGGCTTTTCTGTCCCAAGGGCTACTTCTTACTCTGAAACTTCCTGTCCTCTGTCTCTGGGGAAAACTAAGGTCATGGACCCTGGGAGAGAGTGGCTTTTGTTGTGTTAGATGACTTTTAGGAGTCTCATAAAACCACAGGTTTTTATTTTTAGAATATATATTTACACCACACACCCCCCCCTATACATGTATCTATATACATGTTTGAATGCTCTCACATTTCTAAACTTCATTCCAGGGAGAACATCTGTGCAAGGCGCCACAGATGTTCATTTTCCTCATTCAGAAGGGTTTCAGGAGTGGAAAGCTGCTGCAGATGATAGCTCTTGCAGTTGGGTGCGGGCTGCGTGTGGCACGCCAAGCAGCGCCGCTGCCTCGAGCCTCCGGGAACGTCGCACCCGCCGGTGGAAGTTGCCTCTGAGGACTTTGTCCAGGAGATGGCCAGTGTTGCACTGAGCATCCGTAACTGCTGGCCCCCCAAAAATGCCCTGTGTGTGCAGAGGCTTGTATATGCACATGCTATTGAAGGGCAGTGGCTGCTGTGGGTGAGTCCTGGTCAGCCCAAGACCCTCTCCCTCCTGGCGCCTTAGTGTGGAAGCACAGGAAGGCAGTGGGATGACATAAGGAGTTGTCAATATTGGGGGGAAAAAAAAAGGCCTATATTCTCACATTTATATGATAAAATATACAGGATAAAAGAAGTGTCTGTATGTCAAAGGAATTGGTACTCAAAGGGCCAGGACCTCCGGCACGCGGCGGGGTCAGGGCAGTGAGGTCTGTGAAGAGCTTGGAGCGAGGCCTTGCTGCAGGCGTCACCGGTGGCTTTGGCGTTCGGAGCCCCGTGTTGCGGTTCCGATGGAGCGCTGCTCCAGGGGCAACAGCGATGCCGAGCAGGCACTGGGGGCTTGAGCTTGACAGCGTAGTGGGACGTGCCAGTCAGACATGGCTGACGTGCCGGGTGCCGCCCTGAGGTGCCAGTGCTCGCCGGCGGGGGCTTTTTTGGGAAAGGGGTTCCCTGCGGGGGATCCGCCACCACCCTTGGCTGTGCAGGGGTGCGCTGAGCTCCCTGGAAAATCAATCCCCTGGTTGGCAGGAGGCGCCTGGCTGGGGCCGAGGGTGGGAGTCGGGCTGGGTGGTGAAGGGTAGCGCTGCAAGATGGTCGCGGCTCCAGGCGGACATCTGTCCATCTGTCTGTCTGTCTGTCTGGGCTCAGGGGATTTGCTGGCGAGGTCCCAGCCGCTCTTCGGGCCGGCACGTAGAGCCAGGGTGGGCTGTGCCGTGCCGGGCCGTGCCCGTGCCGTGCCGCTGTGGGCAGGAGAGGTTGGTGGGGCACGGCGTGTGCATGCGTGGATGCCGAGCGGAGGGACGGAGCCGGCTGGACCTACTGTCGAGGCGAGGAGGAGAGGCGAGGCGGTCCAGCCGGGGGTGTTGCTAAGCTACTGGAGGACCCCCTCGGCCGAGAGGAGCATCGCCCGCCGCCGCCGGCTCGGCGCAGCATCTCCGGTGCAGCAGCGGCGGCGGCGGCGTGGGGAGGAGAGACCCACCGGCGGCGGTGATGTAATGAGGCGGTGGTTGGAGACACCGGCGGAGAGCGGAGGACGAGCGGCCGCGGCTCGGGCGGCTGGCATGGGCCCCCCAGGCCCTGGCAGACCGCAGCCCCGCTGAGCAGCCGCCTCCGGAGCAGCCGGCGCGTCGGGAGAGGCGTTCGCTGGATTCTCGGGGCGGATGGCGAGCGGATAGAGGGAGGCTGCAGCCATTTGCAAGCGCTGCCGGGCAGCCCCTGCCCCCGAGACGGAGCCGCCGAGAGCCGCATTGTTGTGACCGAGTGTGCTAACAGTCTCTCTCTGCCTCCCTGTCTCCCTTCTTCCCTCTCTCTCTCCCCCTCTCTCTCCCCGTCTGTCTTTTCTGCAATGATGAGGCAGGCCCCAGCGACACGGAAGGTACAATCTCTGCTGCTCTCTCCCCACCGTCATTGCTAACCCTGCTTCTGAATGTACCTTGCTTTGCTCTTTTCCCTTCTTTTTTTTTAATATTTTTCCCCCTTTTTTTTTGGTATGTTGATGCTGCTGAGCTTTAATTATAGAGTTTGACTCGGTGCCTGTGGACAGACGCGGGGGAGTGGTGTTTGGGGG
>VZTM01025371.1:56204-88722 GCA_013400555.1 Jacana jacana
TTGGGGCGCGGAGGTGGGGGGTGTTGGAACAGTTGCTGAATGAGGAAACAGCATCGTTTGCTGTCTAGCTTTTCCTTTCAAGTTTCTGTTCAAGTCATCTCTCCATCTCACCTGGCTGTGCCCGTGTTGCATGCAGCACCGCTGCGGCTCCGGGGGGCTCCGGTGCCTTCCCGGCTGCCTGCCTGCCCGGGGTGCCGGTGCTTGGCTTGGGGAAGTTGCATGTTAATCCTAATGTTTTTCNTAACGTTCCCCAGGGTTTGCCCTATCTGGGTTCCCTGCCAAGCTGACATTTCTGCAGGTTACAGCACGGACCCTGCTTTGTGCTCGGGTGCTGTCCTATATGTTTATTTTTAGCATAACCAGGATACCACCGTTCAGCTTAAAGAGAAATCCTGGGAATTTTTGCCTGATCTCACAGAAGTAGCAAAAATACAACCAACCAAAGGCACAACCGTGCAGCTCCGCTGGTCCTGCTGTGTCAGCGGGGGGCTTGGCCGTTGTATTTAACGTTACAGCCAACGCTCTGGATTTATAGATGTGGGTCCCTGAGCTCACCTCCTACAGTGAAATACTGTGTTAAGTGGTGATTACTTTAAGAGCTGGTGTTTAATCTGCTTCCAAATGAAAAGTTTCACAAATGCCAATTTCCCCCTTCTTCCAGCAGGAGGGTGGAGCGGTGGGGCCAGCCCAGTGCTCAGCGCCCTGTCTGCCAGGGAGCCTTACAAACCTGACAGCCACTTGATTTAATCCTGCTCTTCCTCTTGTTTCCTCCTCTTGCACATGCTGTTTCCCTACGGGATCACGCCCGTGAGAGAGTGTGTGTGCAAGGGGTTGCCGGTTGTTTCAAACGCAGGGTTTCTCGTAGCACGTACCCAGCAACAGCGTGGGTAACATCACCCTGGGAACCCCCCCCCAGAGGAGCTTGTCCTTCTGCTGGCAGAGTGCTGGGGCAGGTAGAGATAGTGCTAATGCCAACAGGTTTTGTCTGGAGAAGGCTTGGTTCCTCCAAGAGGTTGAGTTCCTTGATGGTGAGCGAGGTCTCATCCTGCCCACTCGGGTGGGCAGCGCTGACCCTTCGCTCAGTTGATGCCCAGGCATCAGCTCCAGCAGCTGCCAGTCCTGCTGTTCCCCTCCACCTCCTGCTGGAAAACCGCATGGGAACTATGTGGGAAACCTCTGCAGCAGCAATTGCAGCCTGAGAAGTTCTGCTTTTCTGCACCAGAAGCCCTCAGACTTTGTCCAGCAACACAGTACCAGTTCTGCCTGGCCTCAGGTGGGGTTAATACCAACGTGCTTGTCCATACTCACAGCGCTGCCAGCGTTTAGTACTCCCGGCTGGGTCTGGATGGAGTGGAACCAAGCTAGGAGGGACCTGCAGGACTTGTGATGGGCAGTCCCACATTTGAGAGGGGTGATGCCAGCTCCACCAGAGGCAGCTGGTGGTACCCAGGAGGAATTTTACCAGGTTTCTTGCTGCTAGAAGCAAAGTTTGTATCTGAGTGAGTCTGTTCCGAGCCCCAGATGCTCTCCCCTCGCTCCTGAGTGCAGGACCTGCCAAGGGAACAAAGGTTGTATAATGTCATCAACTATTTATGCAGCAAGATTACACAGCAGAGTTCAAAACTGCCCTATGAAATATTAATAGCCACAGCTGGGTGATGCAGAGCATCTCAAGGATCCAGGAGGACCCCAAGTTTTTGTACTAAGCTGCTGTGTAGTCTAGAGCCTGGCAGAAGTTTGAGCATCTCCTCCCAGCTGCCAAGCAGGGCTCCTGGATGCTGCTGTACCCCTGAAGAGCTGTGTCAGTGGAGCCCTGATGCCCTCCCTTCTGCACGCCGTCTCCTCGCCAGCCGGATGCCGGACCCGAATGGCTAGAAGGGGGAGAAGCCAGCGTCCTGGTCCAGCCGCCCCTCTGCCAGCCTCTCGCAAGAGCTTCACAGAGGAGCAGCGGATGACTTGCTGCCGTGAGGCGTGCTGTGTGACAGCCGGGGCGGCAGGGAGTCTGGTCGCCCTCCATCCCTGCCAGAGAGCGGCCGAGTGTTTCCCTGCCCCCTCGCCCAGGAACCGCTCACCCGGGGAATCTCGAGCTGACGTTTCGGCTTTTTATGGACTTCACGTGGCATTACATGGGGAGGAACAGAAATGGCCTTACACCAGAGGAGGCGTGAAACCAGGATTAATCTCTGCCATTTAGCATGGCTAGCTTTTAGAGAACGTTACCAAGGGGCTTCTCCCTTTTTTTAAGGGTTTGGTGTGGTTTGAGTCAGGGAAGATGCTCAGCTTCTCCCCACCCCGTAGCCCAGCGAGGAAAGGCTTCAGTGGTCGGTTGTTGAGTATTTCCCCCGATGTCCAGCTGTATTTTGACCATGGAGACTTGATTGCCAGTGTGAAAGGCCCTAGCCCTTGGCTCCTTGTGTCTGTCACACACTGGGGTGCTTTCAGTGCTGACCAGGAAAGCAGGCAGCAGGACAGCAGGGGCCACCGTGCCCAGCAGTGGGGGCTCCCACCGTGTTGGGAGCCACGTGCTTGGTAAGGAGTGGAGGCATCTCCCTGTGCATGGCTTGAAGAGTCCCCCAGGAAGGGGAGTTTTCAGAGCAGTTTTCAGGTTTTTAGTGCCACTCAATGTAATCTTCACGGAGTAGGAGTATTGAAAGGTGCTGGAGTGTTCCTGGAGAGCTGATACTGCTGCTCCTAAACCAGCCCTGTATTTATCTGAGGGTTTTAAGGTTTTACTGTTGTCATTATGTTTTCCTGACAAATTTTGCTAAGCAAAAGATGTTATGGAAGATGGGTGTCTTCCCTCCCTCAGTTTTGAACTGAGTCTGCTGTTGAGTGCAGCCTTTTAGAAGAGGCTGGAAGTGAGCAAAATAGGATTGAGCCCACGTAATACAGTAGGTAATCGGCTATTCCGGAGTGGTAACCTTTCCAGTTGTAATCTGTGTTTGAAAAAAAAAGGAAAGAAAAAAGGCTGTAAGATCCCAGCTGGTTTATTAAGGCTTTTGGTTGGAATATGGCCGTTGCTTCTGAATATCAGAGAGTGGGTGTGATGCTTTGCTGGCCTGAGATGGGTCCGCTCTGTCCCTCAGGGGCTGAGTGTTTGCTGATGGGCTTTGTGCGACCAAATGTCTCACTCATGACTGCATCCTTGGGGAGTGTCTTATGGCAGCTCTTTTATTGATCTTCTCTGTTCTTGGTTACTTTAAGCTGGGGATTAGGTGACAGAACAACAACAAAAAAAGCAGGATGTAAAAAGCTTTAAAGCATGCCCCGGTGTTTTAAAGCTGCAGCTGGAGCGCAGATGACCCTCCCAGTGGGTCCCTCTGCTCATCCCATGGCTTCTAGTGCCCGGGACCTCCTGACCTGCAGCCAGAGCGCTGCCCATCCAGCTTCTCCCACTGCCAGCCTTACTGTTACCTGTGGTTATATCAGTTATGGGTGGAATGGTTGTTAACGGGACATGCACAGCAAGGATGTGCCGAGACGTGCAGCGTGGCCTCCCCACCCTTTGATGTGAGAGCCCCAACTTGTTGATGGTTGTGTTGCTGCTATGCTGCATGTGGAAACGGTGGGTGTATTCTGGGGGGGGGTTGGGGGGTGCAGGGTCCTGCCTTGAAGTCGATGGATCCGTTTATTTCCAGAAATGAAAAGAAAATCTGGAAGTGTTTGAGCGGAAGCTGCATGTTATCCCTGTGAGTTTTATGACTAAAGAGAAACAGAGCCCGGGGGCTGCAGCATCTCTGTGGTCAGCTGGTTTGGTGATGGTCTGGTCCCTTCAGAAAGCCAAAGGTGTGAGGGGAAGGGTAAAAGCATTATTTAAAAATAAACCCCCTTCAATCTCACGCTCAAGTGACCTCTTGGAAAGGTGTCTTGAGTTAAACCCAGTCCTTGGCAGCAGAACCTGGAGAACCCTGAGCAGCTCTGCAGTAAGGTGGCAGGAGTTTCCAGGCTGGCCCAGGGCAGTCCAGAATTTGCCTTTGAAGCTCAAGAGCTCAGAAGTTAAAGGTGCATCTGCCCCCAGGGTGTCTGCTGGAGTTGGGACAGCAGTCGGCCTTCTCCCCGGCCTTCTCCCCGGCTCTTTGCTAAAGGGGGAGAAGTGGGGCTGGAGCTCGATGAGCAATCTCTGGTCTAGACAAGAGAACCTGACCGGGAGGCTGAGCTGCCACTGGGCTCTGTTCCTCTGTTTCCCTGGGAGCTTTGCTAAGCAGGGCCCTGCCTGGAGCTGCCCTGGGAGCGTGGGTTAACGAGCTGGTACACCTGATGCCATGCACACTAATTGCCCTGATGTCTTTTGTCTCCTTTACCTTGTTCTCTGCTGCATCTGCTGCTGCGCTGCTGCGGTCTGTATCTCTGCTCCTGTCTGTCCCTGTATGAATGTCTCTCCTCCTCTGCCTTCCACTCCTGTTGTCCTCCAGACCACCGCCCGGCGGCCCAAGGTGAGCAGCTCCGGTCGGGGGGCACTGAGCTTCCCCTGCGTGTTAAACCTGAACTTGATGAGCTCTAACCCCAACCTGCGCTTTCTCTTGTCCTCCCCTCTCGTCATACGGAGCCTGGAGGAGCTCACAGGAGCACTGTCCTCCTCTGGAGCCTGTCTAAATCACCGGGGACAACCTGCCTGGGCAAAATGTCTATGGAAAAGTTGTGCTTTTAGCCAGAGCTCATCTAACAGAGTGGGAGCGTAAAAGCGGTGTGGTGATGCCCGGCCCGGGTGGCAGAGCACGCCGCTTGGTGTCCCTGTTAGTGTGACTTCTTGCTTCTCACTGACTGCCATTTCCCAGCTTAGGTGGGGTACTTTTCAGTGGGATCTTGACGATGTCTGCTGGAGGGGAGAGGTGAGAGCCGAGAGGTGCCAGCCAGGACTGTATTGATTCCAGCTCAGAGGGTCGCTCACGTTTCGAGGTCTGCCCTGAGCCAGCAGAACTTGCCTTGCGAAGGTGCACGTGGTTAGAGGAGGGCAAACAAGGGAGATAAATCATCAAAGAACTGTTTAATAGCCAAGCTATGGTTTCTAACTGGTGAATTGTTATTTTTTTTCTCTTCTGCGAAGGGGGGGCACTGCACAGAGGGCTTTATTTTCACTGACACGTATGAGAGATTCAAACCAGGGCAGCGATGGATTCACTCAGTCCCAGGGCAACTGGCATCCTGGATGCCAGGCATCTAGCTTTTTTCGCCTCAAAAAATCTTGTTAACTGTCCTTTTGGCAGTGTAGGGCCAGAGCCCAGGCTGAGAGAAGACCTCATGGAGCGGGGGGGAAAGTGTGATAGAAGTTTATGAGCACAATGTGAGGAGAAGAGTCCACCACTCCTGCAGGTTAAAATTTCCTCTAAAATGTCTCCCCCCCCACAACCCTTGAGATACAGCAGGGATTTTGCTGGGGGCCAACATGATGCATTTGCAGTGAGGCAGAGAAGTGAGCTCAAGGTAAGCAGCTTCTGTATGCTGGTGTGGATTTTAAGCCAGTTTCTAGTCCCAGCTAGAACCTTACAGTTTACCAGGGCAAGTCCTGGAGAGCTCTCAGCAGATCACGTTTGATTGATGTTGTTCTCTGCAACTTGTGCTGGAGAGGAGCCGTGAGTGGATGTCCTACATGACCTCCTCCTACTCCTTTGGCCAAAGAGCTGTGTGGGGCAGGACTTAGGTGGGGTTGAAGGCACCCCTGCGTGTGTGTTGAGATCAGAGCTGTTGTCCAGTGGCCAGCTGTGCTGGCAGGCTGCAGCATTGAGAGCCCTTCTCAAGCTGTTGTGTCCCATTTTGATTGGGCTCACAAAAGTGAGTCAGCTTGCAGGGCGCTTTCTCTGGCACCTTGGACCTTCCAGAGTTGCTGGGAATGGATTTTCAATAGGAACAGTTAATGAAGGTTGTCCAGTAGCTGTGCAGAGGGCTCTAGGAGATGCCACACTGCATTTTGGCCATTTCTGGGAGAAAATATGTCCCTGGGACCTTCCCTGACCCTGACTGCAAACACCAAGTTGTGGGTCTACAAAGTTTTCCTAACTCTTCAGGTGTGATGAGCAGTGGAACCACGCCAGGTGTGCCCCTGGTGGTGCTGCTCTGTCTCCACAGGTTTTTAATCCCTAAGGCAGCAGGAACAAGAACAACTTCCTTCTTTTGAATACCGTGTTTCTGGGAGATAGTGTGTAAGTGTCACGGTGCCGTGAAGACTGTTTCCTAGGTCAGGGCTTGCACTGAGTCGGGAGTCAAGTCAATCTTGAGGAATAAAATCAAGTCAGGTAATTAATGTACAGATCATTAGGTGGTACAGAGGTAAGTACAGGTCCATGAGGAGAGCAACAGAAGTTTCTGGTGGACCTGGTACTTTCCTTCAGACATCAGTTTACCTTGGTCTTGTCACCTTGGTCCATGGTCAGCCTCGCTGCTGGGTCCATCCCCAGCCAGCAATTAACAGCCTTGTAAGCACCGATGAAACCACTCTCTGCTGCTCTGGTTCTTCCAAGCTCCACCGATTTTCTCTGGGCTCTGGTGAGCTCTTGCTACTTTTTAATTTTCTCTATCTATTCCCCTAAAATGTGGTGCTTTGTCCCCCCAGCTGGGGTAGTTGCAGACGGGAGGTGCAGACTCAGACACCTGACACAGCATGTCTCCAACAAGCTGCTGGTGGCAGTGGCACATGCGCTTGGGCACGCAGGTACAGCAGCAGCTGCCTCAGGCTCCTGCAAATGCTGAACAGATGTGTCCTGTTGTGTTTCCAGATGTGGAGGATGGGCAGGAGCAAAACCTTCCCTGCTCACATTTTGGTGTGCTTTGCGGTTTTGCTGCTTCATCCTCTGGAGCTGGAACGCCAAAACCTCTGAGCACGTGCTTCCACTCTGCAAACACCACCGAGGACCCTTGTTGGTCCCTGCTCTGATCCCCTCCGAAGCGCTGGCTTGCTAGGCAGGGTCTGCCCAGGTGTCCTGGGGCTTTGGGGTGTGACTGAACGAGAGGGAATGGCTGCAAGCTGCAGCAGGGCAGGGTTAGGCTGGACATTAGGAAAGAGTTCTTCCCAGAAAGAGTGGTCAGACACTGGAATGGGCTGCCCAGGGAGGTGGTGGAGTACCCATCCCTGACTGTGTTTAAGAGTAGGTTGGATGTGGTGTTGAGGGATCTGGTGTAGGGGAGAACTTTGTAGAGTAGGGCTGATGGTTGGACTCGATGATTCTAAGGGTCTCTTCCAACCTGAATGATTCTATGAGTCTATGACTGGCCTTGCCATGAAGAGCCAGGCCATGGGTCTGTACCTGCAGCAGCAGTGTAGGTAGATGTCACAGGGCAAGGAAATAAATGTGACATGGTTTGTAGGGGGAGGCAATCTTTTATTGTCCTGTCTACTGCAGGAGGCAGGAGATGGACTCCTGTCTCTGGCCTAAAGTAGAACTTGTGTGCTCAAAAAACCCATCTGTATAGTTTGTAACTGTATCAGTGGTGTAATAACATCTTACTTTTTCCTTCAACAACTGATTATCTGTGAATTTTGGCCGAACCAGACTCCTCCTAGAGCAGTGTAAGATCACAGCATTCATCTTCCCAGGCAGTCTCTGCAGCAGTACTGGTCCTCAGCACACTGGAGGTCTGGGTGCAGCGAGGCTGTGGGTTGAGGTCCCCGCTGTCACTGTGCTCTGGGTTTCACCTGTGCTGGAAATACACGGCCCCTGGTAAAAACAGTGGCTGACCCAGAGAAACACCTTGCTGGAAGAAAAGCAGAGCTGAAGCGGTGAAGGGAGGTGGGCTGGCTGTGGAAGCATCACCTCCCTTGAAACATACTTACCTGACTTTCTCCCTGGCCATCTTGTTTTGCAGCCCACCCGGACCCCCAATTCTGCAGCATCCAGTGGCACGGCTGGGCCCTCGGGCTCAGCCTCTGCCTCTGGTGGGGAGATGAGCAGCAGTGAGCCCAGCACGCCCGCTCAGACGCCCCTGGTGGCTCCTGTCATTCCATCTCCCTCCCTGACTTCTCCAGTGGCACCTCCGGTCCCCTCACCCACAAAGGTAAGCTGTGGCCAAGGTAAACTGTGGGCTCTGCTGGCATGGAGGGTGGTAGCTCCTTAAGGGGAGGAGGAGAGAAAACCTGCCACCAGTACTGGTAGGAGTAGGATGAGGAAAAGAAGAGGAGCAAGAAGTCCTCTGCTGGGTCCTGGTGGTGGTCACTGCACAGGCCTTGTGTGACTGCCCTTAAGGCTGTGCTGGGTTTGGGCACCGTGATCTGTGGGAGGAGCAGAGCAGCCAGGTGGCTGGGGGCAGAGAGGAGTGTTCACAGCTTGGTGGGGAGTTGACCAAGGACAAACACAGAGGCTGACACACCAAAGCTGGAAAGACACTTCCAAGGAGAAGAGTCCATAGCTTAACTCTGTTCCCGATGCACATTCCCCCTTCCTGGCTCCCCAGGGAATAAGGTGGCATCAGAGAAGTTTGGCAGGTGAATGTGCTGGGGGTCGAGACTCTGGGTTGGAGTTTGAACCTGCCTGTGAGGGGAGGGCTCAACCACATTAAACCCAGAAGAGGAATTGAACACTTCCCGCTCCACCCACTGGTGTTGGATAACTGGAGCAGAGGGACCAGCAGGAGATGCACTTTGGGAACATTCCTGCCTTCAGGTACAAAGACCACGTTAGAGAAGTCTAGTATATCCCAAACGTGGGTGTTTCTAATAATTAATCTATTCCATTTTTGACCTCTAAAACATTTTTTCATTACTTCCATCCTGCTTTGTATTAATTAGGTAAAATTAGAGCTTGTGAAAGATTTGGGGCATAAGGGCAGAGAATTAATAGCATGAGAGGACAAAGAGCTCAGTCTAAGGTTGTGGATTGAGGGAAAGGCTGGAAAAGCCACTGCCTGGTGGGAAGAAGTGATGTCCCCGCTCCCCTGCTGCCCAGGACTCTGGTAGTGGGTTAATGTAATGAGTGTAAAAACTGTTCTTTGATAGTGTTGGTGGCATCTGTATGTCCAGGGCTGAGAGAGCAGCAGAGGAGAAATCTGTGTGGTTTTCCTCTGCTGTTTGACAGTACGTAGGGTTTGGTGTTTCTTTCTTTTCAAAATCTGTTCCTTCGTGTCACCCAGCGTTGTGATTTTAAGCTGTAGTCACGAGGCTGCTTTAACCCTGTGCTACAGCCAGAAGAAGGGATTCGCATCCCCTTCTCCTGCCCTTGCTCACAGCCACGTGCCCAGGTGTTACTGTGCCGGCATCAGCGCTTTCCTGGCCCTGGGAGCTGATCTGCCTGAAATAGAACCAGCAGATACAGGATCAGTTTTCCCAAATGGGAGCTCGCTGGGGGGTTACGTGGTTGCTGCTGTGGGATCAAGCTGGGGCTGGTGAAGAGCACAGGGCCGTCTCTGGGAGTGGCAGTCTGGGCTATTCCACTGCAAGACTGAATTGCCATGGCTCCAGGCAGCTGCCCTGCTCTTTACAAGGGCTGTCGCAGCAGCTGAGCACGCTGCAGGTGAGGAAAGGTCCAGGTACGGGGCAGGGGGAGAGCCTGGGGTCTGTTGTACAGCACCAATTTACAGAATTTAAAAACAGACGGGACATCAGGTGGAATTGGGGGTTTCTTCAAACAGCACAGACCCTGGGCTGTCCTCAAAGGTGCGCACTGACAGGGAGCAGGGCGACAGGAGCAAATGGCAGCACAGGATGTTCTGGCTGGGGTTAGAGAAGAGTTCTCAAGGTGAGGGTGGTCAAACACTGGGATGGGTCCAGAATGGCTGAGGGACCTGGTCCTTGGAGACAACCAGAGCTTGACTGGGTGAGATCCCTGATCTACTCAGCACAGCTCTGAGCCAGAGACCTCCAGACACCTCTCCCAACCTCAGTTGCTCTCTGACTCTGTGTACTTTAGGTGTATGGTCTGTGTTTGAGACAGGCCAGTGTAACTGAAAGTGTTCTCTGTCTCCAGAACAGCTCAGCAGCACCTCATTGTCCCCGTGAAGGCCAGGTGACCGCTGCCCCGAGGCTCTGGTTTGATGAGTGTGCATGTAGAAACCGCCCTGTCAGCTCCCTAATGGGGAGCCGAGGGCTTTGCCTTCACCTCACTCACTCCCCAGTAACAGCTCACGCCCTTGCTGTGCAATCCCTGTGTGACTTTGTGCCACTCCAGAGGTGTTTCCCTGCCTGTGGGGGCAGTTCTTCAGTCACAGCGTAGCCGTTTGGAAACACAGCTGCCGGCTTCACCTGTGTTTTAAGGCGAGTCAGGTGTGCTTTTCCCCTTGGGATGCAAGAGGCTCGTGAAAGGGGGGGCCCTTACAGATGGAGGGGTGGGAAAGTGACCCCTGAGGGGGGTGCATTTGCATCTTGTTGGAAATCTCAAGCCTGGGTCCCTTTTCCGTGTGTCAGCTTTCACTGCAGCCACGGTTGGCTTTGGTCTCAAGATAACGCAGAAGGGCCCGGCTGCAGTGCTGTGTCACCGTGCAGCCCTTCCTAGATCGGTGCCTACCTTCTTATGTGGTATCTTTTCCAGCAGGTAAAGCTGGTTTCACTATGAAGCCTGACTAGCACAGCCCACGTGCCTTAGAGCAGAAGGGGGTGAGTACAGAGGGGTGGTGGTCAGCTAGTGGCGCTGCAGGAATGGCCCCAGGCACCTGCCTCTCTGCAAGCAATGGGCTAGAAAAGCCTCAGAAAAGGTCTTGGGGAGGCTGTGCAAGTCAATCTGGGGTGCACGGCACAGCAGAGACAATTTTAGGATTTGGTCTGCCCAGGCAGGAGGATTCCCAGGTTTTAGGCTGGTACCTGTCTCGTCCTTGTAGAGTTTGCATCAGGTCTGACACACCATGGGTTACAGTGTGCACTGCACCCCCAGACAGGGGCCATGAGGGAAGCACTCCCCACAACTCATCACTCTCTACAACTGCTTGAAAGGGCATTGGGGAGAGGTTGGTGCTGGTCTCCTCTCACAGGCAATTAGGGATAGAAGGAGAGAGAATGGCTGCAAGCTGCAGCAGGGTAGGGTTAGGCTGGACATTAGGAAAACGTTCTTCACAGACAGAGTGGTCAGACACTGGAATGGGCTGCCCAGGGAGGTGGTGGAGTCACCATCCCTGACTGTGTTTAAGAGTAGATTGGATGTGGTGTTGAGGGGTCTGGTGTAGGGGAGAACTTTGTAGAGTAGGGCTGATGGTTGGACTCAGTGATCCCAAGGGTCTCTTCCAACCTGAATGATTCCATGATTCTATGAACTCCGTAGAAGCGTCTGCTGTGCTCTGTAGGAGGATGAAAGGGGAGCAGCTCACGTGGAGCTCAATGAGCTTACGGCAGGGATGCACAGTTTGAGCTGTACTCTGTGTGTGTGTGAGAGCATGTTTCTGAATTACACACTAATGACTAAACCTACTGGCTGCTCTGAGTCTTACCATCCTGCATGCTGTTTTGGTAGAACCTTTCTCTGAGACCTAGTTCTGTTCATGAAAAGGTGTTTCATGCATGCCATTGCTCTGCCTTCAGTGGGAGCGGAAGACTTACTGAAGGGTGAACTTGGACGTGGTAGTTGGTGGTAGTGCTGGGAGTTTTGGGTTTGTTTTTTAAGATTTAAGCATCCATGGATCCCATCCCATCGATCCAAGTCAAAAGGTGAGGTGCTCAGGACCTTGTGCCAGCCAAAAAGGTTTTTGTCAGCATTTGTAAGTGTGTCGAGGAACACCTAGCACACCTTGTATGCCTCGTGAAAAGCCACGGGTTGAAAGGAGAGACAGACTCTGGAGCTGCAAGTGTGGAGTGATGCCTTTTTCTAAAGCCAGGAACGATGCCAAAATGCAGGCTATTACTGGTGATGGGTCAGGTTCTGTGTGTGTTAAATCAATGCCTCTGGAGCTCTCTCCAAAGGATGGTGCTGCTCCTTTTTGGTAATTCTTGGTTTGATGTTTGTAGGAAGAGGAAAATTTGCGTTCTCAAGTCAGGGACCTGGAGGAGAAATTGGAGACTCTGAAGATAAAGAGAAATGAAGACAAAGCAAAGCTCAAAGAGCTTGAGAAGTACAAGATCCAGCTGGAGCAGGTGCAAGAATGGAAGAGCAAAATGCAAGAACAACAGGCTGATCTCCAGAAACGTTTAAAGGAGGCCAAAAAGGTGAGCACCCCTGGGGAGCTGGGCAGCTCCAGCACTGGGGCTTGCACAGGGAGATGGGATTCCAGGACTAATTCTGCTGCTGAAAATGTGTGGGTTTGTGGGGTTTTTTGTTTTTTTTTAATAAAATACGAGCTAGCTGTAAACTGTGCTATCCTCATTCCTGGTGTCTGAATACATGCCAGGTCCTAAAGTGGCCTCTGACCTGACATATTGCTGTTGTCTCCAATGTAAATATTGGTTCAGATAATGAGCTGCCAGTGCAAATCCCAGATACAGTCAGAGTATGTTGTATGTGAGCGTGGGTGCCAACTGTGTCTGGTCCATCATGCCAGTAGCACATGCAACTTGTCCTAGAGCTGAAGTCCCGGCTTCATTCTCTGACCACGTTAGGTGTCAGGGCAGGCAGAGCCTTTGGACAGACTTTGCATGGTCCTGCATGGTACCAGAGATGATGTATGTCCAGGGATTTGCTTTGCTTTTTGCTGTCTTTGAAGCAGGAACGTTGGATAAACCAACCAATTCCTCTACCAGTGCAAGTTTGTCCTGTGCAGGGTATGATAAGTTGACGCTAGAGGTGGTTTCCTGTGATATGTGGGGATGAAGAGTGTGATAAGTGGCACATCCCAGCATATAGGATGGGTGTCCGAGTGTGGCTGCAGCCAGGTTTCTCTGGTTTAATCTGCTGTTGCAGGTCTACCAGTGCTGTGGGAGGGGCACCGTTCAAATTCCCAACCTGCTGATAAACTGCCATTCCCACCTTTAAAAGCTTAAGTGAAGTTCCTGGAGATCTTGCAACCAACTTCAAAAATCAGTGGACTCCAGCAACTTTAAGAGCAATGCCTTGTATTGAGGTTTCTGATCCAGCTGGAAGAGCCAGTTCCCTGGGAAGAACCTCACTGGTGATGCTCTGGGATCTGCTCATCTCTCCTGATGCTGACTGTGCAGACCTAACTTTTCCCACTCTCCCAATGCCTGGATGTCTTGAACGAGTTTTAAAACTGCCACTGGGTAGATGATCTACAGGGGTCCTGGCCCACCTCAGCCATTCTTGAGTGCTGGGCATGTGAGTCCTCCCTGCTCTGGTGGCATCTGAGAGCATAAATGGGGGGGCTCCCTTTCACATGTGCTGTGTATTTCCTGGCCTCCTCTGGAATGAGTTCTTCTCTCAGGGGCTTCCTGGAGGAGTCCTGATCCTGACTTTCTAATGCAGACTCTAATTTGTTAAAACTCATCTCCTTTTAGCTAAACTAATACATTTTGAGCACCTGCCCTGCAGGGCTGCTCGGTTTGAGTCACTGCCAGTGGGAGCCACAGGACTTGGGAGATAATGAATCTTAGTGTGGCTCGTTATTGCTAACACGTCTCCTGAGGCTGCCCTGCTCTTGCTGGGCCCTGCCTTGGGGTATCATTTGAAAGGTCTGCTGCAGGTTGGTGATTTCCCTCTTCCCCTTCTCCCCAAGGACAGGTTCCCTGCTCTTCACATCTGTGCCTGCTGCTCCCAGGCAGACAGCAGGACCTGGCCACGCTGGCAAAGGAGCTTTTGCTTCTCTCTGCCCTGGTTTTCCAGGGTGGATTTTTGGTTTATTTCCCCAATGATTTATTTGACTGCCTGCTCCAGTAAAAGCCTACATATTTCCTGTCTTCCTATCTGTCTTTCCTCATCTGCAGATCATTTTTCTGCTGGGTTCTTTGTGGCTGGGAGTGGGTATGAGCCCAGATAAACTGCTGTTGATTGGACTTGATCCTTCTGTGAGAGAACCACAAGAGACACAATTGTCCAAGGCTTGTTGTTTGTGAGATGGGTCTCTCCATCATTGGCCTTAGGCTTCCAGGCTCTTCTCACCCCTCTATGTGCTTGACTGCAGGAAGCCAAAGATGCCTTGGAAGCCAAGGAGCGCTACATGGAGGAGATGGCAGACACCGCCGATGCGATTGAAATGGCAACCCTGGACAAGGAGATGGCAGAAGAGCGAGCAGAGTCCCTGCAACAGGAGGTGGACTCCCTGAAAGAGAAGGTGGAATATCTCACAATGGACCTTGAGATCCTGAAGCACGAAATCGAAGAGAAAGGTGGGAAGGGGTCAGCTTTCAAGTGGTCTCAGCCTGGGTCCCACTGCATATGGGACCTTCTCAATGGGGAGCAGAGTGCCTGACTGCTTCTGAGCAGTGGTGGCTCCTCTCTGCCATTTGCAGTGGGGCCTCTGGCAGCTGCTGGGGCTTTCTGCTGTGCTTGGCAGGCACAGGAATGACACTCACACATGGGCAGGTCAGCTCAGCTTCATCTTAACTTGGCTCCCAGCCTCACTGAGAAGGCAGAGGTGAAACCGCTGCACTTCTGAGTCTGGGGACTCAGTCTGGGGACTGTCCTCGGCTTAGAGGAGCTCAGGCTTAGTTTTAATGCTTGTCATTTGCCCTGAAGACAGTGGATGCCACCCCAAAAGGTGTTTGACTGGGACAGACTTTATGTGGGAGGTAACACAACTGCTTTTGTCGCTTACTGGTCCAATCTCCCGGCTTTGCACTGAGCACAGCCTCAAAACCAGTGCATTACCCTTGTTTTGCTTCCCCTGGGGCCTTCTAGCTCTTGCCATTCAAGGTGAGCTTTGAAAATTACGCATAGCAGAAAATGAGCCAGCCATTAAACATCTATAATATTGGAATTCACCTGAAAAAAATGCAGTCTGTAGAAGCAGCAGATGATCAGGCGGGCAGGCTGAGTGGTGTGACAGAAAGGTAGACACATCAAGGGACCTGGAAGAACACGGGGAGGAGAAGAGAAGTCCACAGGGAGATGTGGAAATTACCAAGATGAGCAAGGTCTTTGTTTTGAGTTTGCTTTTGCTGAATTATGAGGGTTGGGAGGGTTGAGAGCTGAGAGCACTCATGGTATCCGGTGATGTGTGCTCTGCCATAGCCCAGCAGCTGCTCGGGTGCAGCCCATGAGTTGGAACAGTGGTTCCTCATCTGCTCTATCTGGCTTTGGTGGCATCGGAGAAACCTCTCAGCCTACGAGCACTACTGTTATGCACCAGGCTTCAGTTTTGCTCTGTTGCAGGAGAGGAATTGATGTGTTTCCCCTTGGTGTGGCTCTTACTGGTGTTTGTAATGACAGTGTTGAGGGAACCGGATCTGTTCAGCAGCTGCTATTTTTGCCCAAGCAGAATAATGCCTCCTTTCTACCGCAGGCTCGGACGGAGCAGCATCCAGTTACCAAGTCAAACAGCTGGAAGAGCAAAACGCAAGACTCAAGGAAGCTCTTGTAAGGTAAGAGACCCCTTGTGATCCCCCAGGGCTGGGATGCTGCTGCTGGAGTTCCTTCCTGTGAGAGCCCACGCTGTCTTGGTCTAATAGGAGTTTGTGTCAGAGCATTGATCTGAATACTTCTTTTTCAGAGCAGGTCATGTACCGCTTTCTAGCTGGTCTCGAGTTGATTCTGAGCTCTACTGCTCCTGCAAGCATGCAACACGAAAGGGTGAATCTCTTATCGCTAGAGACCAGTGTAGATCAGGAGAAAATCAAGCCACTCCAGAAAACTTCAGTATTTCAGGCAGGTTTATTCATGGAGCCTGTTCAGGCTGGTTCTCCCAGATACCTCCTGTTCAGATCCTGCTTCAGGTTTCTTGAGCTCACTCAGCACTGGGACCTGGTTGTTGCCTTTCCCTGAGCAAGCCCATCTGCCAGGGCTTGGGGCTTTTCTTTCTGGAAGCCGTGTGTTTTAGCCTAGAGGTTCAGATGGGGTCCCTCTGGTAACCACCCCACCCCTCGCTGTCCCACCTCACTCCTCCCGTGTGACTGCGGGTCAGTGTGTGCAGGGTGCTGTGCTGCCTTTGCTGCAGGGAACAGCCTCTGCTTAAAGGTGGTTATTCCTGTAGACCAGGAACAGGAAGAGGCGGTGGAAGCATCCCCTCCTGATAGGAAGCACAAGAAACCGCCTTGCATGGACTTCCAAACCAGTGCACATTTGGGGTGGGAAGTTTAAAGAAAGTCCAAGCCTGGGCAGAGGTGTTGGCAGAGCTGTTCACACAGGAGCCTCAATATAGACATAAGCAAAGCTCTGTTCTCTGTGCGTGACAAAAGGCCTTTCCTTGCCTGTGCTCTGTCTTTTTTCCGCTGCTGACCTTCTCTTTCACATGGTGAAAGGCTCTGAATGCAACTTATTTTCCTTTGCTCACTGGGTTCCTCCTGTCTCTGCTTTAGCCTGTCACATTTACAGCTATTCTTTCCCGTCTGTCTCACTTGTGTTCTCTGTTGTCTCTGGGTACATTCTCCTCTTTTGTTCTCTATGTCCCCTGTCACTGTCCTTCTTTCAAAGGAAGGTGTTGTCTCGGGCACCGATTCACCCCTATCCCTCGCTGTTAATGAGCTGGGGGACACTGCTCATGTCTGTCCCCACCAGGGAGGGGCTGCTGGAGCCTCCAAAGGAGCTCTGCTCATGCTGCTGATGGGCAGCCAGTACCAGCAAGGGCAGGGGGTCTGGACTTTGCCGGTGCCCACCAGAAGCAGTGACTGGGAAGGGAACAGCTTCTCTTGCTCTTGTCTTGGGTCTCTGCTGGGCTTGTGATGGGTCTGATTGCTCTCTCAAAGGATGAGGGATTTGTCTGCATCAGAGAAGCAGGAACATGTGAAGCTTCAGAAGCAAATGGAGAAGAAAAACACAGAGCTGGAGTCCCTGCGTCAGCAGAGGGAGAAGCTTCAGGAGGAGGTGAAGCAGGCAGAGAAAACAGTTGATGAGCTAAAGGAGCAGGTGAGTCCACTGGGGGAAGGAGAGGTGGGGATGGGAAGTTTGGGGCATTGACCAACGGCTGTCAGGCAAACTTGGGCTACCTCCTGGCACAGAGCACTTGGTCTGTCACTCTTGGAGGGCCACGCTCGGTGATACATCTTCAGGGACTAATACTTCTGGGTTCACATGCTAAAAGCAAACCCTGTTCCAGCAGTGGAACTGTGCGGGACTCTACTTGGCTGTAGGGTGGCTCTTGAACACAGGACATGGATGGTGTGTCCTGCTTCCCAGAGCTGGTCTGTGATTGCTGTTTGCTCAGTGCTGAGCCATCTCATCTTCCACGAGGCTTGTTCCAGGCCAGGCTTAAGACATCAGGCTGCAGGTGTGGGCAGCAGTTAGAAGCCCCAGGAGGGATCTACGTTCACCACAGAGCAACCTGTGCTATTCCCCTGAACTGCTGTTCTGGGGGGATGCTGGCCTCACACGCTTTGGGTGTTAGCCCCAGTTTTGTAGAAGATGGGCCATTAGCAGAGGTGATGCTTCTTAATGCAAAATGCCCATTCCTCCATTAGTACTGTAAGGGTATAACCACTCACCTGGGGGTCCCCAGGGGGGACAGAGAGCTTGGACAGCACTGTCACTAGTCTGTGAAGACTCAGCCCGAAGGTCAGCATCACTTAGGCTGACCTGAAACTGTTCAACCTTGTGGCCTGATGCTGCAGCCAAGGAGTCAGTAGCAACTCTACGAGCCAAAGTCAAGCCTCTCTTTTCATGTGCTCTTCCTTCCGGGGCTGCTGGCTGTTCTGGTTTGAGCTGTTTGCTCACCTGAGGGGGTGCTGTTCTTCTCTGCCATCAGGAGGGAGCTTATGCACTGTCTGACAACCCCCACCTCAGGATGGGGAGATGAATTTGTCAGCCATGTCCCACATCTTGCCAGAGTGATCCCACAGTGGTATAAAAGGACTTTTGAGCTGCTTGTTGCAGCATGTTGAGCTCCAGGTTGGAGTGTGATGTGGCATGTGCTTGCAGGTGGATGCTGCTTTAGGTGCTGAAGAGATGGTGGAGACTCTAACAGAGAGAAACTTAGACCTGGAGGAGAAGGTCCGGGAACTGCGTGAGACTGTTGGGGACCTGGTAAGATGAACTCCTCTGGAGTAAGGGCTGGTAGGGGAGGGCTTGCACCGCTTCCTGGTGATGTGAGGGGCTGGTCCAGCAGTGCCAGAGGGGACTGGGGAACCTCTCTATGGGCACTGCACTCGGTGCTGCTTCCAAGTGATGCACCCTTCTGCTCTGCACAAAAGGCCCCTTACGCCCTGGGGTGCCCCCTCTGTTCTGAAAAGGCCCAGCTGCCCTCACTTAGCTGTGGTGTGACTTTGTCCCATGCTGCCTCCTCCTTGCCAGGAAGCCATGAACGAGATGAACGACGAGCTGCAGGAAAATGCCCGGGAGACAGAGCTGGAGTTACGGGAGCAGCTGGATATGGCGACAGCGCGGGTCCGTGAGGCAGAGAAGCGCGTGGAGGCTGCACAGGAGACTGTGGCTGACTACCAGCAGACCATCAAGAAGTACAGAGAGCTGACTGCACACCTTCAGGTGCGATCGTTTGGTGTCCTCTGCATGGCAGCAGGGCAATTCTTGCTGGAGCTGTGCTCCTCTGGGAGCCCACCTCAGTGACACCGTGCAGAGCGTTCCCAGAGGAGATGGGCAGGGGTGGCACGCTGCCTCCTGCTCTTGTGGGAGATAAGCAGGACACAGGTGGCTGATGCTTGGAGAGTGGGTTCCTAATTGAGCTTTCCTGAGGACCTCCAGTGGTGCCAGACCTGCACGTGCTTCTCATGACCTCTGACAACCCTGCTTGTCCTTCTGCCTGTATCTGGATGAGGCTCACTGGCAGGGCGAGCCCCTGCTGAAGTCAGCACTGTAAAATACTTCTGGACTCATGGCTGTTTCAGCCGTTCACCTCCCTGTGCTGCTTGTGCTTCTGGCTTGGGAACGAAGTTCTGGAAGAGACACAATAGGGATGGGGCTGTTTCAGCACTGGGCTTAATTCTCCTGGGCTTTGCTGGCAGTGAGAGGAGATGGATAATAGGTCTGTGTGGATTCCTTGGCTTTAATGCAGAGTGTAGTCAGCCAAGCGTTTGGAAAGCCCTTGCATTCCTCTTCCTCACTTGCATCCATCACTGTGGCGTGTTGCACAATGAGACCCTGCTGCTCCCCCCCACCCCTCCTCAAAGGGAGGGGGGACTACAGGTCTCCTCTGTGCTGGTTTTTCTGTATGTCTCATCGCAGCTTCTCTCTGTGCTCAGGACGTCAACCGAGAACTCATGAGTCAGCAAGAAGCATCTGCTGAGAAACAGCAGCAGCCTCCTCCCGAGATGTTTGACTTCAAGATTAAATTTGCAGAGACGAAAGCCCACGCTAAGGTAGGGCCAGCAGGAGCGCTGGGCGCCGGGGTGGTGACCTGAACAGGGTGTGTTCGCTCCCACGTGCGAGGCTCCTCAAGCAGTGGCACCGAGGCATGGCAGTGCCAGTCTCGGGGCGGGTGTTCCCCACGCAGTGGAGCTGACCCTGGCATATGGCTCTCAGAGCTGGCCTGTGTTGCTCATGCCAGCCCTGGAAAAACAGGCTGAGGTGACTGCCAGGGTATTTCTCTCTCCCAAGAGAAACATGGAAGCTCAAATGCTGATGTGGAAAAAGGGGTGTTTTCTTGTGAAAGAGCGTGCTCCGAGCTGACAATGTAAGCATTGTTTGTATCTCCCTGTGAAGGCTGGCTGGAAAGAAAGAATGCTTGTGAGCACAGACACATGCTGTACTCTGTACATGGGGCTGGACCTGAGTCCAGACCAGTCCCTGGGCCCATCTGCAGAACGATAGTTGTTCATAATGAGAAACGTTTCTTGTGGCAGCCAGGGAGTGAGGTGTTAGCTGTGTCCCTGGAGGAAAGAGGTTCTGACTTTTTAAAATACTGGGATGCACTGGTCTGGGGAGGGGACTGAGCAGGCAGCCTTGACCGTGTGTCTCCTGCAGGCCATCGAGATGGAGCTGCGCCAAATGGAGGTGCAGCAGGCCAACCGGCACGTCTCCCTCCTCACCTCCTTCATGCCCGACAGCTTCCTGCGCCACGGAGGGGATCATGACTGCATCCTGGTGCTACTGCTCATCCCTCGGCTCATCTGCAAGGTGGGATGGGTGCCCTGGTGCCTGCTTGCCTCAGGGAGTTAGGCCTTGAGTTTGTGTTAGTTCTCCCTTTGAAGCTTGGAGCTGGAGCTATCTCCTGAGCTGGGAGGATGTGGCTTTGAGTGTCTTCTTCAAACCCATTGTGCCATCTGGGCTAACCAGGAGTCAGCCATGGCTCTGTGGGAAATAAGTAGTTTTTTCTGTCCCAGTTGAATTGGGGATTTGGAGAGTTCACCTGTTTGAGAACTTTCAAAATTGTCTGGGAAGAGGAGGAAGCAGGAGTCCCTGCCCACAACTGGTGGTAGGTCAGTGGTTGGAGCACTCAGCTGTGGTACTGGTGGATCATAGAATCATCTAGGTTGGAAAAGACCCTTGGGATCATCGAGTCCAACCATCAGCCCTACTCTACAAAGTTCTCCCCTACACCAGATCCCTCAACACCACATCCAATCTACTCTTAAACACAGTCAGGGATGGTGACTCCACCACCTCCCTGGGCAGCCCATTCCAGTGTCTGACCACTCTTTCTGGGAAGAATTCTTCCCTAATGTCCAGCCTAACCCTACCCTGCTGCAGCTTGCAGCCATTCTCTCTCCTTCTATCCCTAATTACCTGTGAGAAGAGACCAGCACCAACCTTTCCCCAATGCCCTTTCAAGCAGTTGTAGAGAGTGATGAGATCTCCCCTCAGCCTCCTCTTCCTCAAACTAAACAACCCCAACTCCCTCAATTGCTCCTCATAAGATTTATTCTTGAGGCCCTTCGCCAGTTTCGTTGCCCTCCTCTGTACTCGCTCCAGCACCTCCATATCTCTGTTGTGTTGATGTGCCCAGAACTGGATGCCAGACTCAAGGTGTGGCCTCCCCAGTGCTGAGTACAGGGGGACAATCACCTCCCTACTTCTGCTGGTCAATCCCTGCCGGTTTGGGCAGGGACAGAGTGTGAACCTTGATGTCCTGCAGCACTGACCAGGGGGCTGGTGCTCTGCTGTCCTGCTTATTCCCCTTCTGGACTGCAGAGATCTGTCTTTTTAGGGGTGGGGAGGGGTATTCAGCTGATCTGTGGCTAAGCAGAACAGATCAGAGCAAGCACAAGAAGACTCTGAAGGTTTGCCCTCTTCCCCAACAGGCTGAGCTGATCAGCAAACAGGCTCAGGAGAAGTTTGATCTGAATGAAAACTGCGCAGAGCGCACCGGCCTCAGGGGCGCTGGAGGAGAGCAGCTGAGCTTTGCTGCTGGGCTGGTCTATTCCCTGAGTCTCCTGCAGGCTACACTGCACAAATACGAACAGTGAGTATCCAGCCCTTCTCCTCACCCTGGGTTCTGGAAGCAGGAGGACCTCTGAAGCTTTGCAGCAGGGCCTGGTCCCTCTGGAATTAAAGATATTTTGGCAGCTAGGCTGGAAGAAGGCTGAGAGATCCCATTTGTTGCCTTGTGATGGGGGTATTCACTTCTCTTGCAACTCCCTCCTTGTTTTCCTCCCAAGAAACGTGCAGGAATACAATTCTCTAGCACATGTTGCTCGCTCTTCAGCTGTGGCTGTGTCTTGAGGCCAGAAGTAGCTGTGCTGCACTCATTTTTCCAGTTGTGCTGCCAGGAGATGTATCACGGTCTCTTGCTGAGCTTGGTTGCATCTAGGGGTTTGCTCTGGGCCTCAGTCCCTGAAAGCAGGCCCTCTCCTGCGGTCCAGTTCCCTCTTCCACAAGTGGAAGATTTCCCGCTGTGTCAGCATGGTCACACTTGGTCAGTGTGAGCTTGTTGCTGGGCAGGGCCCTGACACAGCGCCCAGGAGCCAGGGCTTTCCTCAGAGACTGGGAAATGCCTGCGGGCATCAAACCAGCTGTGGCTGGGGAGGGTACTTGCCTTGAG
The DNA here is from genome assembly GCA_013400555.1 of Jacana jacana. Lineage (NCBI taxonomy): Eukaryota > Metazoa > Chordata > Aves > Charadriiformes > Jacanidae > Jacana > Jacana jacana. Next base: position 78,024 of record VZTM01025371.1, read on the forward strand.
CCTTGCTGGGCTTGTACCCAGGAAAGTAGCTCAGGGTGAAACATGATGCTGAAAGTTCCCTTTGCTCCTGCACCAGCACGGCTGGTGAATTTGTAGAGTCTCCTCCTGCCTCCAGCACTGGCTTCTGGCTTGGAGACTTGAACTTTTCTCTTCTGGAGCTCCCTTTCCTGTAGCTCCTGGGCAGCCTCCTCTTGTGCCCTGGTTTTCTATAGATGTTTTGACCTTTGTTAACCACTCTCTAGTGAAGGGGGGCCCAGCTGGTGGTCACAGGGCTTTCCAGCAGTCTGAGTTTGGCACCCAGAAGCGAAGCCCTCTGTTGATGCTGTCTGGAGCACGTGCCTATCCCAGCCAAGCTGACCGTGCCTGCGTTCCCCTACCAGGGCCCTGAACAAATGCAGCGTGGAGGTCTATAAGAAGGTGGGGACGCTGTACCCCGAGATGAGTGTCCATGAACGCTCACTGGACTTCCTGATTGAGCTGCTGCACAAGGACCAGCTGGACGAGACTGTCAATGTGGAGCCGCTGACCAAAGCCATCAAGTACTACCAGGTGGGTCGGTGGAGCCAAGAGTGATGGGCTTTTGGCCACACTTGGGGTGTTTCTGGCCTGCAGGGTGGGGACCTGGTGCAAGCTCACCAGTGCATGCCACAGCTGGAAATCATACCCTTGGAATTGCCGTTCCTGTGGCACATTGATAAGCCATGAATAATAGTTGGTAGCACTTTACTCTGGATGTTCTTCGCCTCTGGAGCACGCAGGACTTGAGGCAGTGTGTGTGTCACTTGGGGGCTGTGCTCTCTCTCCCCAGGAGGACACAGGAGGAACGGATGCGGTTCCCCCATCCTTGGTGTCTGTACCTCTGTGCTGACACTTTGAACTAAGGGCCAGCAGCTGTTTTGGAGGGCAGAGTGTTTGGAGGGGATCTGACTGGGGGGGGTCACTGCAAGAGTTTTCACTTCCAATTAAAAATCAGGCTAAATCCTTAAGGTTTAGAGGGCTTTGTTATGTAATTCCTTGTCTGGTTGGTTTGCTTGCCTGTGGGGGAACGTGTGAAGGGTGCTGATCTCTGCTGGTCTCTCCCTGCCTAGCACCTGTACAGCATCCACCTGGCTGACCAGGCTGAAGACTGCACGATGCAGCTGGCTGACCACATCAAGGTGAAGTGCTGAAAAATAACCCAACTCTTCCCTTGTTGCATGCTCTCTGCCCTTGCACTCTCTGCTCCCCACTGAGCTCATCTTGTGGGTTGAAGTCCCTCTTCTCCCCCTCTTCCCACTGCAGTCACTTTTCCCCAGCTCCCGCTGCCCGTGGTGGCACGGAGGTGATCTTAGGATCATAGAATTGTCTAGGTTGGAAGAGACCTTTGAGATCATGGTGTGGGCTCCCAGGTCAGGGACAGGGGAAGAAGATGTGGGACTATTTGTCCTGCAGACATCTGGGCAGGAAGAAAAGAGCAGCAAGGAGAGAGTGTGGAGAATGTAGTGTCTAAGAGGGAGTATTGTACTGTCCTGAGCTTCCAAGGGAAGCTTGGTGTCCTGTGACCCACGGAGTAAAACAGCAGTTGACTGAATGCCTCACCCTGTTTTTCCTGCTCATGGAAATCCTGGAATTTCTGTGTGCAGAGGATCTGTCCTGAAAAACCTGAGCCCAAATCTCCAGTTTGCTCTAGAGCAGCTCTTGGCTGGTCTCTGCTTTGTCTTGAGCTGACAGTTGTCTCTGTGTCTCTCTCTGCAGTTCACCCAGAGTGCCTTGGACTGCATGGGGGTGGAGGTGTGCCGGCTCCGGTCTTTCCTCCAGGTAGGACGTGCTCGGGCTGGCCCTGCGGGGTTGTGGCAGGGGTTCTGCTGGGTCCCCTGTGCCAGTGACCCCTCTGTCAATTTTTCTGAGGTCCTTTCTCTGTACCCCAGGCTGGGCAGGAGGCATCCGACCTTGCCATCCTCCTCAAGGACCTGGAGACCTCGTGCAGTGACATTCGCCAGTTCTGCAAGAAGATCAGGCGCCGCATGCCTGGGACGGACGCGCCGGGTATCCCTGCGGCACTGGGCTTTGGGCAGCAGGTGAGCTGGGTGGAGGAGCAGGGTACCCTACCACTGCCCGGCATGGGGCCGTCTCAGCCACATACTGGGAGCTGTGGGCTGTAGTGGGCACACACCAGACGCTGATAGATCACTGCTGTCCTTGCTGGCTGCAGGCAGGGAGCGTGCTCCCCACGACAGGAACAGCAGCCCACTGCTCGGGCAGGGGAAAATGGGGCAAGCCGAGATGGAAACTGGTCTCTAGGCATTGTGTTTCTAATTAGGATGGAGACTTGGACTTCTTAACCCAATCTTCTCCAGCCTTGAGCTTCTTTCTATCATTTTATCTATCTTTCTTACCTTCCTATCATCCCATCTTCCTAGTGATGCTTCATAAGCAGTTTAAAATCTCCATACCTTCACACTAGGGTGAGGCAAGTGTTGTGCAGCCAGGAGCTTCCCCAAGTGCCTGGGAAGTGAGCTGGAAAGAACCCCGCTTGTCTCTGCCTTTCCCAACCATCATGTTTCTGCCCGACTTTCAGGTGTCAGACACGCTCATGGACTGCCGCAAGCACCTGACGTGGGTGGTGGCCGTGCTGCAGGAGGTGGCCGCTGCTGGGGCGCAGATGATTGCTCCTCTGGCAGAGAATGAGGGGCTCCAGGCAGTGAAGCTGGAGGATCTGGCCTTCAAAGCGAGCGAGCAGGTGGGAAACCCCCTTCTTGACTACCCCTCATTCCCTGCTGCAGCTGGGTGAAGGCAGGACCCGTTGTCACTCCAGTGCTGCAGACCTGCCTGTGAGCAGCTCTGGAGCCTTGAGGAGGCTGGGAATGACCCCCCTGGCAATATGGCCAAGGAATGCCAGAATGTGGAGGGCTTTGTGGTTCCCTGCTCTGCACTGTCCTTCCCCACAGCTGGCCTTGCTCTGCCGAGGGAGCAGGGCTTCTCTTCCAAAGGGACTGTGGCTTCTCAAGGCCTGCGGCACATTGTGGGGAGTCGGGAGGGAGCTGTGATGGTGTCTGTGAGCTCAGTCCGGGGGAACCTGCCACTTTCTTCCCATCCTTCGCAGATCTATGGCACCCAGGGCATCAACCCCTACGAGTGTTTGCGGCAGTCCTGCAGCATCCTCATCGCAACCATGAACAAGATGGCCACGGCTATGCAGGAGGGAGAATACGACGCAGATAGGCCACAGACCAAGGTGGGCTTTGAACATAGCAGAGGTCTCAGGCTGAGCTGGAGCTTCTGAGCCGCTCTGTAATCTCCCACAGTCGTGCTGCTGACAGGAGACTGTCTTCTGGGTGTGATGGGGGGCTGACGGAGAGCTGGGGAGGTGCAGTGGTTGCCTGCAGGATTCAGGGAGGCCAGGAATGGGGCCCCTCTTGCTGTGTGGTTGGCTTCATCTGCAATTACTGGAATTATTCTTCAAATGACAGTATCTTTTTTCTCTGGTCTCTGTTGCAGCCCACCCCACCTGCTGACCTACGGGCAGCGGCTCTTCGGGCAGAGATCACTGATGCTGAGGGGCTGGGGCTTAAGCTGGAGGACAGGGAGACAGTCATCAAAGAACTCAAAAAGTCTCTCAAGATCAAGGTAAGCTGTTCCTCACCTGACCCCTGTCCTCCTGGCTGGTCAGTGAAGAACTCTTTGGGGCTGTAGTGATCATGTTCATGCTCCAGGTGACTTGTTGCCTGTGGAACTGTCTCAAGTTTCCAGCCAAACCTCCTCCTGGAAATACTGTTCCAGTTGTGAGGGAGGTGCCTCCCTGCTGGAGACTCTCCTTTCCCTGACAATATTCTGGGATGGGTGGTGTTGGTGATGGGTGTGTGTATGTCTGGGTTCCATCCACGTATGGGGGTAGGAGTTGTGATTTCTGGGCAGACCAGGTGTTGCAAGGAACTTTTCTTAGTGCCCACCATCCCAAGGGCTCTGGAGCTCTCTTGATTTCTTCCCTGCTGCTCCCAGGGTGAGGAGCTCAGCGAAGCAAATGTGCGGCTCAGCCTCCTGGAGAAGAAACTGGACAGCGCATCCAAGGATGCGGATGACCGTGTGGAAAAGATACAGACAAAGCTGGATGAGACCCAGACACTGCTCAAAAAGAAAGAGAAGTAAGTGTGAGATGGGGCTGCTGTTGGAGGGTCTCTGATGAGGGCTGGACAGCTGGCGGTCCCTCAGTCTGGCTAGGAGGGTTTGTGGGTTAGTGGAGGATCTGCTGGGGAACCAGCCCATTTTAATGGTGCGCAGCAGAGCACAGGCTGGTAGAGGGGTCCTGGGCAAGGTCCTGTTCTAAGGCTACTATGGAAAGGACCCTTGTCCTGGCATACTCTTACTACCATTGCTGTGTTCCAAGCGTCTCTTGCCACACGTGGTCTGTTGGCAGAGCGAGCCTGTGGACAAGCAGGGAGGCACAGCCCGCAGAGTAAAGGCAGGACTGTCTTGCAGTCTAAAAGCTGGGTGAACCAGCTGAGGAATGTTAGGTTCAATAAGGATAAATACTTCCTTCGTGTGCTATACTGCAGTCTACAGTGGAGGCTGGTGGAGCTCTCACTCCTGGATCAGCAGGTTTGTGCTTGAAGCACAGCAGCACCAGTAGATGTGTGACAAAACCAGGAGCTCTCTGGTCCTGGACTGCTTGTCTCTTCTGAGAAACATCTCTGGCTCTACCCGTGACTCTGTGTGCTCTTCCCAGGGAGTTTGAGGAGACCATGGATGCTCTTCAGGCAGATATTGACCAGCTGGAATCTGAGAAGGTGGAGCTGAAGCAGCGCTTGAACAACCAGTCCAAGCGAACCATCGAGGGCCTGCGCGGTGCCCCTGCCTCTGGAGTTGCCTCCATCGTGTCTGGCATTGCTGGAGGTGCGTAACCAGCATCCCCAGAACGCTCAAACGGTTCTGCAGCTGGTGTGGGGTATTTGCAGGCCAGAAAGGGAGCCTGGGATGTTCTTCCAGGAGCTCTGCAGGAGGGTGCCTTGCAGTGTCAGCCTAAAGCCTGCCGGGGCTGGAGCTGGTACTGATGGAAGCAGCACTTGGGAACGGTGCTCCAGCAGTATGCTGCTCTGCTCGCTCGGCCTTCCCAGAGAGCCAGAGCCCCTTGCATGGCTGCAGGGGTGAGGGGTGGAGGTGTTTGGGCTGTAATGATGATGGGTGAGCATGGAGAGCCTGCAGCTCCCCAGCTGTGTCCAGCAGCTCCATGCTTGGGTGGGCAGGGCAGAGGTTGACACCTCTGTGGAGCTATCCAGGGGTGTCCCTGCAGCTGGCTGAGGGACCCTTGATGGCAGGGCACCTTGCTTTGGCTGCCGTGGGTTGGCAAGTGCCAGCACCACCAGCTCCAACCCGTGGACTTGTCCTCCACAAGGATGCTCCAGTGGAGATGCAGTGGTGTGTGCCTGCCTGCTGGCATGTTCTTGTGCTGCAGGCAGCACCTGCCTCTGCTGCCATGGCTCTCCAGGGCACGGATGGGCTGTTTGGACTCTGCTACTCTGACTATGGCTGGCTCAGAGAATGAGACTTGATTTCCTTGTTGCCTCCTCAGCTCTCCTGAAGCCCAGCAGCGAGGGGTGGGATGGGTGTTTGCTGAGGTTGCAGGTCCTCCTGCTGACTAGCAGGGGTGTTAGGACTTTCCGTGTGACTCTGGAGGAAGTCCTACAAAAAATGCCTGGTGGCAAGAGCACGTCTTTGGTGTCTTTGTCATGCACCTCTGGCTGTAGGTCAGTGTGACCTCCTGAACTGAGAGCTTAGGTGTCCTTTAGGACTGTGACCAGGACAGCTGTGGAGCAGCCTGGCCCTCTGGCCCCAGCACAGCAGCGATTTGGTGGGTCTGGGATCATGATTCTGGGTTGGGTAACACCTGAATGCAGCCTGGCTCCTGGAAGCAGCAGCTCCTGGCCCCCATGGAACTGCAGCCTCTCCCTGAGTCACTGTGACCGGGAGCTCTGGCTCTCAGGGATGCTGACAGCACGTTCTCTGTCCCAAACAGTGTGTGCAGCTCTGTGAGCACTGTGTCAGCACCAGCCTGCTCACGAGCGCTGCGTTTTTTGGGGGGGGTGGAGGGAGGAAGGGGAGCTGAGGGCAGAGAGACACCAACTTTTGGGGGCATAATGTGCACCAAGTGCAGTAGGGCAGTCTGCAGGAGCTGCCCCTCCACCCCTGCTCAGGGAGGCTTTGATGGAGCACACTGGAGCAGGTCAGCATGGATCACTGTGCCTTCAGACCCACAGCTGAAGGCTGTTGTGGGCTCTGAAGGAGCCGTGCTGTGAGTGCACGTGTGTGTCCTGCTTGGGTTATTCACAGCCATGAAAGCTAAAAAAGCTCCTGGCTGGATCCTGCAGCTGTGGCACATGGAGTCCCACCTCAGTGGGGATGCTGGGACAGTCACTGCTCCCAGAATCAAGGGATGGGGGTTGGCACAGGACACAGCCATGGGCTAACAGAGCTCCTCTGGCCATGGCTCCTCTCGGACTCAATCCTCAGCTTTAATTCTGCTTCTTCTTATCTTTCCTCTGGCTCCTCTCCTTGTACTGCAGAGGAACAGCAGAGAGGTACAGTACTGCACCCCAGCATGCCAGTGCTCCCTGCCTCCTCCAGCCCCCAGAAGTGCATGCCAAGGGAGGACTGGTGTCCCAAGGCACCCAGCATGGCCCTGGGACAAGGCTTGGTTTGGGAGCAGGGGGAAGGTCACAGGTCCTGCTCAAGGGCAGCACTTGTCTTGGCTGCTGAGCCCCCTGTGGCACAGGGGAGCTCGTGGCTGGTGCCCTCCTGGGCAGCACCAGGAGTCCAGGAAGGCAGTGATGAGCATGAAACCGCGATGGGTGCAGAGTGGTGTGACTTCTGCAGTGTTGAGATGGTTCCCCGGAGTGCCCAGAGTGTGGCACAGCCCCACATCTTCGGGATGTGGGCACCGGGAGAGCCTGGTGGCTTGCAGAGGAGGCGTGGGAGGGGTGAGGTCCTGCCCTGGCCAGCTGGCATCCTGGCCTTCTCCACGGAAGCAGGACGGGGGGTGCTGCATGTTCCTGATGGCTCTGTCGGTGCCTGGGTGCACACAGGCAGACGCTGCGTTCCCCCACGCTGCAGACACTTGTCCCTTTGCCGAGCCTGTCCGCATGTCCTGTGCCGCTGCAGCAGTCCTGCCCCATGCTCGCGTGTGACAGTCGCTCACTCCGCTGCCGTTCCTGCCCGTCCGCAGGTGTCGGTGCCGGCCAGGTGACAGGAGGTGGCTCAGGACCTGTCCAGGTGAAGGACTCGCCTCTTCTTCTCCAGCAAATCGATGCCCTGCAGCTTTCCATCAAGCAGCTCAAGAATGAGAACAACTTGCTGAAGGTGAGGTGCGGGGAGGTGCCTTGTCCTGCGGTGGGTCCCTGGGCGCCTGCAGCGCTGAGCGGGTCCCAGGGCTCAGACATGACTGAAGTTGGGTGGTGGAGCAGAAGAGGAAGGGAGGGCAAGGTGTGGGGTAGTGTGATTGCCTGCCTTTGGCTGATGGTCTTAGACAAAGTCATGCCCCAAGAGGCCAGAAAAGGCCAGGGAGGGAGGTCCACCCAGGATATGGTCTGTGTGGGATGCTGTGTGCGTGGAGAGTGATCCACATAGGGTGAGCTGGAGGAAGGGCGCTTACTCCTCTTCAGCTGGTGGTGGTGAGGAGCACGGCTCTGCTGCGGGGCTTTCCCCAAGCTCTCCACTAGTGATGAGCTTTGGCTCCTTTGGGGAAGGGGCCAAGCCCTTGGTCCAAGCGCAGGGCCAGCAGCCGTGAGCTGGAGCGGCCGGCAGAGCTGGGGGTGCTGGTGGCGTCACTGCGGAGCCCTGGCACCCCTCCAGGTGCTGGCTGGGGCATACTGGTGAGGGCGTTTATTGATGAACAAATGTAATGTAATTAACTATCGTTCTGCTCATGTGGATGCCCAGAGGTGTGATTATGCAGACTGCCCTGCAGGACGGCCAGGCCGTCAGTGGCAGCGTTTCACATACGTGGCCGCCCTTGAGTTATGGTTCTGTAAGTGCTGGCCCATTTCCCCCTTCCCACGTCTTACACGTGCTCAGCCTGTTGTTCAAGGGCTTTCCCTGGTGTCCTGGTGTGTTTGGGACATCACTGCTGTCCACGGCCATCCGTGCTCCCACCCTTGGAAGATCCACCCTCTGGTGGTTTTGACTAGTTTTATGCCATGTTTGTTTGGGCCTTCTTCTCGGCTGCCTTTACCTCTCGGTTTCTCTCCTTGACTCCTCCCAAATAAACACCCTGCCCCTAATGACCTTCTCCCCTTCGGTCCCAGGGAGCCCAGATGAAGATGGAGCTGGCCAGCCTGACACCTCTGCAGGTACCCAAGATCTCCCTCCCCAAGAACAGGCAGGGAGAAGGTCTGGCCACACAAACGCTGTATCGCAAGACCAACCAGCTCCTGGAAACCCTCTACCAGATGAGCGCCAACGCCAAGGTTGTGGACATGAAACAGACCAAGTCGAGTAGGTCCTACACAACCATTCCTTGGCTGAAGCATCTGGGGAGCAAGGGGGGTCATGGGCCCCTGTGAGTCAGAGGCCCACAGTCTGTGAGCAACCTCTGCGTCTTCCCTCTGCCCTNATTGATGAACAAATGTAATGTAATTAACTATGGTTCTGCTCATGTGGATGCCCAGAGGTGTGATTATGCAGACTGCCCTGCAGGACGGCCAGGCCGTCAGTGGCAGCGTTTCACATACGTGGCCGCCCTTGAGTTATGGTTCTGTAAGTGCTGGCCCATTTCCCCCTTCCCACGTCTTACACGTGCTCAGCCTGTTGTTCAAGGGCTTTCCCTGGTGTCCTGGTGTGTTTGGGACATCACTGCTGTCCACGGCCATCCGTGCTCCCACCCTTGGAAGATCCACCCTCTGGTGGTTTTGACTAGTTTTATGCCATATTTGTTTGTTTGGGCCTTCTTCTGGGCTGCCTTTACCTCTCGGTTTCTCTCCTTGACTCCTCCCAAATAAACACCCTGCCCCTAACGACCTTCTCTCCTTCGGTCCCAGGGAGCCCAGATGAAGATGGAGCTGGCCAGCCTGACACCTCTGCAGGTACCCAAGATCTCCCTCCCCAAGAACAGGCAGGGAGAAGGTCTGGCCACACAAACGCTGTATCGCAAGACCAACCAGCTCCTGGAAACCCTCTACCAGATGAGCGCCAACGCCAAGGTTGTGGACATGAAACAGACCAAGTCGAGTAGGTCCTACACAACCATTCCTTGGCTGAAGCATCTGGGGAGCAAGGGGGGTCATGGGCAGCTGTGGGTCAGAGGCCCACAGTCTGTGAGCAACCTCTGCGTCTTCCCTCTGCCCTGAGGAGGCACTAGCCCCTCCTTCCTGTTCCCCCAGCATCCAGGGCAGGGTTTGCTCCAGGGCAGAGCTCCAGCCTCTACCCATTTAGATCTGCCTGTGAGGGATCTGCTCTGGTGGCCTGTACTCAGCACTGGTGAGGCCACACCTTGAGTATTGTGTCCAGTTCTGGGCACATCAACACAAGAGAGANCTGTCTGTGTTTAAGAGTAGGTTGGATGTGGTGTTGAGGGATCTGGTGTAGGGGAGAACTTGTAGAGTAGGGCTGATGGTTGGACTCGGTGATCCCAAGGGTCTCTTCCAACCTGAATGATTCTGTGATTCGTGATCCTGGGCTGCCCATACTGACTCGTCTTCCCTGAGCAGCAGGGAATGGCCTTGTGCCCCTGAGGGGTGGCCTGTCCTTGTACCCCTGGCTGTGTCCCTGGGACAGACCCACAAGTCACCTGTATCTCTCACCTCCTGTCTTCTGCAGCAAGGAGCTCGTCGGCACGGCTGCTGGAGCAGACAGCCCGCCTGTGGTCCCTCAAAAACAGCATCGAGACCCTGAGGGTAAGGCAGACTCCTTCCACGGGCAGCTTTTTCTGCTGCTGCTGGGATGAGGTGATGGCCTGGGCGGGTGGGTCTCCTGGTGGCACCCCAGGCCCAGCCCTCCTGTCCCCACAGGCCCTGGGCACATCTCAACGTGGGCACTGTGGTTGGCATTGCTGACCTGTCGGTGCTGCCACCACCCTCAATGCAGCAGTGGGGCGCAAGGTCCTCCCCTCTCCCCCTTTTCCTTCCCCTTCCCCATCAAGCTCTCTGGCCCAGGGATTTGCAGTGGTCGAGGGGCTCAGTGGGGCAGCTGCAGGGCAGGAGCACAGTCCTGGAGGTGACCTGGTCATGTTCTTTAACATCCCCCCCCCCAGGATGACACAATGAGAGAGACGGTTCAGCAGCACCTGGGCGCCAGCGTCCCCACCAACTTCGGTGTCTTCCCCTCCTCCTCCTTCCTGAAGGTGAGACCCCCGGGCCCGGGGGGTGTGGGGTCAATCCATGGCCGAGGGAGGGCTTGGGTCAGGTCTCTCCATCCCAGCCTGTGGGGTCCCGTGTGGGGCTGCCCTTGGCTGTGGGATGGGGGGGACAGGCCACCGTCCTGGCCTGCTCCCCAACACCCCCCCACCGACAACGACGTTTCCACCGTTGCAGGCCAAGCAGGAGCAGGAGGAGGGCATGGCGTACTACGGCAAAGTGACCTTCCCCTGCCCCCCGGGGCACAGCCAGGCGCACCGCCTGCTCCTCACCCCCGACCTGCTCCACAAGCTCCACCGCCATTTCGTCTCCTAAGCCGGGACCTGCTGCCCCCCCCACCCTCCCGGCCCCGCACAGACTGAGGTTCACGGCACGGAACC
>VZTM01025371.1:99365-113903 GCA_013400555.1 Jacana jacana
TTCTTGGCCACCTGGGCACACTGCTGGCTCATGTTCAGCCTCCTGTTGACCAGCACCCCCAGGTCCTTTTCTGCCAGGCAGCTCCAGCCACACTGCCCCAAGCCTGTAGCGATGCATGGGGTTGTTGTGGCCCAAGTGCAGGACCTGGCACTTGGCCTCATTGAAGGCCATGCCATTAACATTGGCCCATCTATCCAGGCTATCCAAGTCCCTCTGCAGAGCTTCCCTGTCCTCAAGCAGATCAACACTCCCACCCAACTTGGTGTCATCTGTTACTGATGGTAAGAGCATGAGGAAGACCCAGCTCGTCACAGTATGGCTTTGATGACTCTCTGTCAGACAGGCCACCAGTGTCTGTTTTCCAGCCGCCCACTGCCTCAATCCAGGACCCCCAAGGAAGCAGTCAGCAGGATCAAACTCAACAGAGACCGCTCCTGGTCCCTCAGGATCTTCTGCTTTCCCGACAGCACATTAATTTCCCATCTGCCCTGGACTCACTTCCTTTGGCCCCGGTTCAGCAGCAGAACGCCACCACCAAAGGCAACACCATTTTCCCAGCGACTGATGTGTTAGTCAGGGTCCAGGCTTACCTGAGCCTCATGTCGTAGGAAGCCAGCTCTCCCTTGTACTCCATGGGAGTGTGGATCTTGCCTGTGGGACAGCATGGAGCAGGAGTAAGAGCACAGAGCACGGAGAGAACTGACAGCCGCTAAGGACACTGCCTGAACCCAGGTGACAGGGCAGGCAGGGTCAGGGCAGGGGGTGCTTCAAGAGAACCTCAGCCAAGTATGGAGACTGATCTCTCACTGCACAGGCCCCCAACGAGGCCCTTTGCTTCTCTGGGCTGTACTAGATCTCACTTCTAAAGCAGAATCTAGTTATAACCTCCCCCTTGATAAGCTCAGTAACCAAGCACTGGTAAATTTGCTGCTTTGCTTAAAGACAGCCTTTTTCTTTCTCCAGTACCTCACCACAGAAATTCCTGCCCTCTGGAAGCACCTAATGGCATCTGAGAACTGCAACACCTCCTGCAGGCAGAGCCGAGAGCCCCCTCCTTGCCAGACAGACCCCCAGGGCAAGTCCTTACCTATAAGGGCCACTTTACTTTCCTTCATAGAGTCAACCACCTGATCCAGTTTCTCTTCCGAGGCCATGTTCTGCACCTCGCTCAGGTGATGCTCATCAAAGACCACCGGCACGCTGGCAGCCTGCGTGAGAGAGGCAGAGACAGAGCCACCACCCCCTCACATCACAGCCTTGGCAAGGAAGTTACGCTACACGTTAGAGAGGGGCAATGTTTCAGTTCCTGCTGAGTGGTGACCACACAGAGTCAAGGCCTTTTCTGCTCCTCACACCACCCCGTCAGCAAGTAGGCTGCGGGTACACAATAAACTGGGAGGAGACACCGCCAGGACAGCTGCCCCCAGGCACGTCCCATAACCATGTGACATCATGCTCAGTGTATAAAGCTGGGGGAAAAAGGAAAGGGGGGATGTTTGGAGTGATGGCATGACGCCTTCCCTGCTCTCCTGGGGATGGCTGAACACTCGCCTGCCCACGGGAACCAGTGCATGAATTCCCCGTTTTGCTTTGCTTGCGTGCCCAGCACTTGCTTATTCAACTGCCTCTGTCTCAACCCACGAGTTTCCTCACTTCTCCTCTGCTGATTCTCCCCCCCACCCCACCAGGGGGAAGCGAGTGAGCGGCTGTGTGGGGCTGAGCTGCCAGCTGGGGTTACACCCCGGCAGACAGCTTGCAAGATGCCGCTCAAGCTGAGCCTACTTTCGGAAAGGGCGACACCCCAGGGTTTTCACAACCAGTTCTCTTCTGCACCAGAGGGAACACACAGGTCAGTCCTGGAGGTTCTCTGGATCAGCAGCATCTTTAAGCAATTCTGCAGCCTGCTTTTCCTCCCTCCCTCCTTCCTCCATCCACCCCGTCCCACCACGGGGGAGGAGCAGTTACCTTGAACACCTCCTTGACAGCGTGCATGAGCTCCGGGCCCACCCCGTCCCCGGGCAGCATGGTGACCTGGAACGTGCTCTCGGACTTGGTGCTTTCTGACTGCAGAGAAAGCAAAGAAGAGGCTGTCAGACCCTCTGCTGCACCCCAGAGCCTGATCAGAGTGGGAACCCTAACTTGAGAGCTGCAAACTAGAGGGAGTTACTCACAGTGTGAGGAATGTCCACACCCGTGGCATGTTTTTTAGTAACAAAAATTTACTGCAGTGCTAACTGTGAGCTTTAACCTGAAGAGCTCCTGCTCCTGTGTTGTTGTGAACACCCAGCCTAACAGAGATGCCTGCTACCCGGTGATCCACTGCCCACCTGAAGACCTCTTCCTCATACAGAATCTCCAGCTATGATCTCTCCCTCCGTAGAGCAGAAATCCTCCTGACTGGGAGGTCATAGCACAGTCTTGCATTATAAGATTTCTCTCCATCCTACTTCACATCCTCGGGACCTCCTAGAACTCCTGTGTGAATCTCACCTTCCTGTTGTATTCACATTGTCTCACAGCTCTTTGTTGAGCAGGCTTTTGTTTTTTTTTTTCTTCTTTTTTGGGTCGTGTACACAAAAATCAGCCTCAAAGATAATTCTTGAGATGTTGCGCATGTGATCCACTTCCAAATCAACGCTGCTTGCTCCCCCACTGTAGCTACCTCCTGCTTTTGTGCAGTCCTTTGGCTAATCCCCACCCTCTTTAGGCGGTAATCCCCCATACAGAGCTGATCTCCAGACATGGGATTTCACAGAGTCCTCATGGACTAGACAGCTGCAGTCAGAGAGAAGAATTTCATCCAACAGTGTAATCAGACAACAAGAGGAGTAAACAAGGAGCACTAGTAATACGACCCAAGAGGTGCTCATGTGTCTGTGACATGAAGCGCAGGCAAACGCTGAGCCCATAAAGGCGAAACAAAAGAAGGAGCGTGAAAAGAAAGATGAGATGGTCTTCACTTTTGATTTTAAGAACCAAGGTCCCAGGGCAGCAAACCTTGCCCACCACTCAGCAACTAAACTTCAAGAAGCAGCAAAGCACCCGCAGAGAGGACGGCGGCTCGGGCCCACGGTCAAGGGCACAGGAGCAGCCTCAGCGCTGAGCCCCCCTCTCTCTCTAGTGTCTGAAGTAACAGCGTAGGAGATCGTCAGCTCCAGAGATGGACCTGGAAATCCTGTCACTCTGACTGTGACAAACAGGATGGTACTTCACTGCCTGGCACTTGGGCTTTTATCCTCTTCCCAGGGAAAACAGCCCACTGCAGCTCTTATCTCCTGAGCACAGAGTGTAACTAACGCTCGTGAGAGCTAAAAGCCACCACTCGCTCTTACCTCACGGCGAACGACCTCTAATCATCAAGGTGCTTCATCTCATGCATTCCTTTCTGTTAACTACTACAGGTAGGTACAGTGAGTTTAGGATTCAATGACAAGAACTGGATCTAAACAATACTCATTACTGCAATCGATGCTGCACCCTGACCAGTGATTTTAGCCACACCAGCAGGAAAAAAAGCCCCACAACCCAACCAGGTAGCAGCTCCCTGCAATGAGCCAAAGGGCTGGAGAGGAACCTCCAGGGAAGGAAGGAGCAAGGACCGAGAACACGCTGCTCCAAGAGTGAGAAATGCTACTTCCAACGAGTGGACACAGTCTGGGAGCCAGTGGCAGGGAGGGCAGGGTGGACACAGGGCTTTCCAATGACACCCACGGGGTGCAGGGCAGAAGAAACCCTCTCCTGCACAAAGCAAGCTCTATCCCACTCAAAGGAACTGTGTTACACCTTTTGGGTAGTGACAGGGTCCTGTGACAGCTTTCTGCATCCTCTGGCTACACAAAAGTCCTCCTCAGGTGCCCCTGCTCTGGGCCCCTCATGTGCCCATCCCCACAGGCCACCCACAGCCCCAGCCTAAAAATAGTGAGTGTTTCAGTGCCCAGGGATCGCCGCTGCCCACCCCTCATTTTCCCCCATTCCCTTCCCCATGGCAACTCCACGCCCTGCAGGAATTGCCAAGGGCTGCCCATGCTCAGGGTGAGCCCGGTGGCTCTGGGAACCCCCACTCTCACCTTGGCCCGTGGGATCTGCTGGAGGGCGGCGGAGGAACGCAGGCCCCTCCATGGCCCGAGGCCCTGGGCACGCAGAAGACCCTGGGATGGAGGCAGTGGGAAGATGAGATGCTGGAAGCCCCAGCTGAGATGTGTCCTCCACCTCCTAAATCCCAGCTGTTCCTCAGCACACTGAAGTCGAGACTAAGCCCCCAGGAATGGGCTCAGCACCTGCCCCCCATTCTTCCCAGCCCGAACTAACCCCTGTCACTCAGCCTGGCCCCACAATTGCCAGCCCAAACACGCCCCCCCCACCTCCAGACCAGACCCTGTGCCCCATCCCACTGACCTCTCCAGCCCAGACTGATCTCTCCCCCCCCTCCCCGGAACCACTCCCAGGGCCCTGTCCCAGACTGACAGCGTCCCACCCCCAGGTCCAGAGTGACACCTCCTCTAGCCTAGGCTGACCCCTCACCTCCCCATCCAGATTCCCCCCAACCCAGTCTGTCCCCCACAGCCCGGACCGAACCCCCCAGTCCAGACGGACCTCTCGCCCACGGAGCCCAGTNGTGGCGGACGGAGCGGGGAGGGACACCCTCTCCCCCCGCACCCGAGGACCCGCCGGGATCCGCCCAACCCAGGGCATCCAGGACGCAGCCAGGCATCCCTCCTTCCACATCCCACAGGCTCCCAGCACCCCTCCGCACACCGTAGTGCCACCCCCCTCCCGGAACGCCCTACAGCCTCCCGCATGGAGCCCTGCCTTGGAGCCGGTGACCCCCAAGGCCCTCCTGTGGGGCAGGGCGGGGGCAATGGGGAAGCTGAGCGTTTCTTACCAGGAGGCAGGACTGCAAGATCTTCTCTTTATTGAACAAGAAGGGAGGGGGCAGCGTGGTAAGAGTTGGGGGCTGCCCTTATGCCGCCAGGGGTGGGGGCCAGGCAGGCACCAGGAGGCTGGCCGCCGTCCTTCCCAGCCGGCGAGGAAGGCCTGGGCCTAGTGCCAGCTGCAAGCTGGACACCGCCAGGGTGACCCCAGCCCTGGTGCAGGACACAGACACCCCCCTGCCCTCAGCCCTGGGCACAGGCACCCCATAGCAAGCAGGGGTGGGGGGAGCAGCAGCCTGGGCTGGCGGGGGGAGAAGCCCAGACTGGCCCGGGCAGCAGGACAAGCAGGGCTGGAGTCCCCTCAAGGAGTGCACAGCGGGCAGGGGGCCATGGCAGGGCCCCCTGGTTGGGGCTCATTTCTTCAGGAGCTGGGCCCGGGCCCGGTTCAGCTTCTCCACCACAGCCGTGTCGGTGCTGGCAGTGCACTTGGACAGGACAAAGTTCATCTCCGTCTCATTCTTGTGCTCGATGGCAGCGTCGGCCGCCTGGTCCAGGTCCCTGTGGCAGAGCAGGGGAGCTGGCGGTGGTTTGGGGACAGGAAGGGGGCCAGCAGCCAGGCCCCCAGCCACCATTACCCGATGTTGTGGAGGTACCAGCCCCAGCAAGGGCAGGCAGCTCCCACCAACTGCAGATGACAAGGCTCAGGGTGTCCCCCCATGCTGCCCACATGCTCCTGGGGGATCTCATCCACCCCTGCCTCCCCCTGTGCTCCCCAAGCCATGCTGCACAAGGAAACATCTGCTCCTTGGGATGATTCTTACACACACACCCTGAGCTGTCCCCACGCTCCCCCAGCTGCCCCTGGGCTGGGGCTGAGCTTACGCACCCCACCAGGACGAAGGCCTTGACACGCTGCTCGGGGGTCACGCGGGGGGCATACTTCTTGGCCTCATAGCGGTTGTGGTGCTTCACTGAGATCTCCACAAAGGGCTGGAGAGGACAGGAGTGGGGTGGCAGAGGAGGGGGGTGGCTGCTGGGCTCTCCTTACCCCCAGCTTCAGCACTTGCCCTATGCCAGCCTGCCTGGGCTGCTCCACGCAGTGTCCTCCTGCTGCCCCACGGCCTGGCCCAGCCCCACAGCCACCCACAGGGCAGGGTTGGTCCCCCTCCCCCAGGGAAAGTTCTTACCAGGTACCCAATGGGTGACTTCTTGCTCTTGGAGAACTTCTCCATCTCCTCCCAGTCTCCACGGTTGGCTAGGGCACTGATCTTCAGCCACCAGTACCTGGGGACACAGATCAAGCTGGTTCTTCTAGCTGACAGCACCTTGCAGCCCCCAGCCCCACAGCATAGCTCCTGCCTGGGGTGAGCCCCCAGCACTGCATAGAGGAGCCCCCCCTGGGACTCACCTCTTGTCAGGGATCTTGAAGTCCCGGTAGAGCTGCTCAGCTCGCTTGTGGTGGCCGTCCAGGATGAGATTGGAGACAGTGTCGTGCAGTGAGAGGTCAAGATAGGGCTTGTCAAAGTCCTCCTGGAGGTGTCGCTGGAGCCGCAGGAGCTTGATCTGGTCCTCTGTGGCCTGTGGAGCAAAGTGACAGCCTAAAGGCTCCCTTGTCCCAGTTCTGCCCGTGGGACCCAGAGGGTCCCTGCCCAAGCAAGTGATGGAAGCAGCCCACCCAGCCTCTGCTGTAGAATAGGGCAGGGGGACTGCAGTGCCATGTCAAGCAGAGGTGGCGCAGCTGAAGCCCCACACCTGCCAGCGATACCCAGCTCTGCTTCTGCCCAGCCCCAGGAGAGCAGGGATCCTCTGTGTCACCTCACTGGCTCCACTGACCTTGGCAGCAAACTCGTTCTTGGCTTTGTAGTACTCATCCAGGGCGTTCTGCAGAGCTCCCACTCGCCCTTCAATGCGCTGGGGACAGAGAGCACCTTCAGTTCACCCCTGCCGGCACAGGTGCCATGCTGCAGGAGCAGGATCCTCAGAGGCCCCCAGGTGGGGCAGAAGAGATGCCTGGTGCTGAGACATGGCCAAAGTGAAGCTCCAGCTCTGTGATGCTTTGCTTTGACCCACAGAGATGGGCAGAGGGATGGGCCCTGCCTTGCTCTGGGTGGGATCCCAACCTCCCCTACACATGCAAGATGGGCTCTGCTAGCACAGAGGCTTGAGGAGACAATGGCTCTGGTGTATGATGTGAGAAGCTCTCTTCCCACAACTGGAGCCCACCTGAGCATGGGGAAGGTGGAAACCCCTCTGGCTATAAACACCTAGATGGTGCCACTGGCTGCATGGGGTAGAGGCAGCCACCAGGCATGAAATCACCCCCTGTCCATTCCCCAGCAGACTGTCTCTCCTTGGCCATGTGGCCCCCTAGGTGAGGAGTCACCAGCCCGGAGCCTGCCAGCCCTTCCTCCTCACTCCTGCTGCTGCCAGGCACAGACCTTCTCTGAGTAGCTGGAGTGGACATGGAAGTTGCCAAGCTCCTGGTGATTGTCATCCTGGTTATACAGGTCCTTCAGCGTCTCCCGTTCCTGGTGCTTGCAGAACTGGGGAGCAATGGGGGGTTAGGGCATATGGGGGCAGACACCATGGTGGCTCCTGGGGGCCAGGCACATAGTGGCAGTCCCTACCTGGCGGTACAGGCTCAGGGCCACTGGCTGGTTCTGCAGCGTCATGAAGAAGGTGCCACGATTCAGCTCATTCTTCAGGTGGAGCACAACAGTGTAGACTGGGGCAGATAATGGGGTTCAGGATGGAGGGATGGGGACCCTGCCCTTGCGTGGTCAGTCCCGCAGAGCAGCACCCAAAGTGGAGTGAAGGGACGTCCAAGCACAGGGCAGAGTCCCATGCTAAGGGCAAGCACTGTCCCATAGGGCTCTAGCAGCTCCTACCACCCTCACCCCACAAAGCCGTGAACAGGCTCACCAAGACCCCACATCCCTCCTCTCCTCTGCCCAGCCTTGATCTTTACCCAGATCGGTGTCCCCACTCTCGATGGCTTTGCTGAGGGCCAGCTTGCTCCGCTTCATCTTCAGCAGAAGTGGCACCTGCTCTCCAGAACGTGGCTCATACTCCAGCAGCTGCAGGTGGCACAGGGGTGATCGGTACATGGCCACAGCATGTGACCCTTCCAGCCATCCCACCACCCAGCTGGACACGTCACAGCCACAGCCAAGAGACCTTGATGGCCAGCTCTGTCCTGCCGCAGTCATAAGCCCGAGCAGCAATCTCAGAGTAGGAAATGCCTGGCGTGTCACCCAGCTTCTGGTTGATGGCATGGGCCACCTCCTCATCGGACTTGTCCTTCTGCTGCACCTGGAAGGGCATGAGTGGAGAGGTCCCTGCATGGCTCCAGATGAACAGAGCCCTCCAAGATTCCTCCTTACCTTGTAGCAGGCCCAGTGGGCCAGGATGCGGCTGACACCCTGGATCTCTGAGAGGCGCAGGTACTCGCAGATCCTGATGGCTAGGGGGTAGAGCCGCCGCAGGACCAGCCTGGGGTAGCACATTGTGGGGTCAACAGCACGGCCCCACATGGACCTGGGGGGCTGAGCATCTCAGGGGGGTGTCTCGAGTGCTTGGAGCCTGCTATGCCCCTGGCCAGGGGGATGGGGACTGCACTGTGGCCAGACAATGCCTTGGCCCAGGCTGCCTGGGAGCAGAGCTGTCAAGCCCAGCTTGTGGGGACCCTTACCTGTCCAGCAAGACCTCGATGGTGAGCCGCTTGTATCTGAGGGGACAGTCAAGGGACATCTGGAACTGCAAAACCCCGTGCAGCACAGACAACGTGTGCTTGGGTGCCTGCCCCCTTTCATGACAGCATCCCTGCCTGGCACCACTGGGCCAGCCCCAGCACGTACAGCTGTAGGACCAGTTCAGCTCTGCAAGCACCTCAGGCCAGCAATACGGGGTGTGATGAGCACACAGGTCTCAGCTACAGAACCCTGCCATGGGGCCTGGGGCACAGGTGGTTCTCAAATCCTGCAGGGCTGGCAGCTAAGAGGCTCTGCGGCTCTCTCCACCCCACCTCACTCTGTCTACGAAGTGGCTGCCCCAGCAGGGCCCGAAGCCCCAAACAACACTCATCCTGCCCAGGCCAGATCCTGCACCCACCCCGGGGTTACCACCCATGTGCCCGTCCCACGGAGGATACTGGGTGAAGGTGAGGGGGATGCCAATCTGGTAGTCCCGGATGGCGTTGAGCACCCGCAGGTCCTGGCACATGCGCACAAAGCTCTCTGGGGGGAACTTGTCGATGAAGCACTTCCCGAAGGAAGCTGCCTGCAGGAAGAGGGACGCGGTGCTGGGGCTGTGCCAGCCACAGCACGGCCACCAGCCTGGGGGGAACTGTCCTCAGCTGGAGCCTCCCTCCGCCTCGCTCACCCTCAGCAGCGACTTCTGGGTGTCCGGCTCGTGCTCGTAGCCAGCTGCCTCGATGCACTGGCTCACTGCCTCAGGAAGCAGCTTCTGGTCCTTGATCTCCCGCAAGTACTCATCTGCCTTCTGGCTCTCCTTCTGCAAGCGAGCACAGCCCGTGGGGAGAGCAGCAGGGTGCTCTCCAGACAGGGTGGGCGCTGGGAGTCCCAGCACCCTTGGAACTGGGGGACCAAGGGAGCCCTTGCCGTGGGCTCCCTTGCCATGGCACTGCAGGCCCAACAGGGACCTCCAGGATCACCCGTCACTGCGGGGTAACACTGGCAGTGGTTTGCATCAGGGCCACCCCAACCTCTCAGGAGCAGGCAGGAGCGGGACAGCAGGCCATACCTCGTACTCCTTCTGTGCCTCCAGCAGAAGTGCCCCTGGGGCCATGGAGGCGATCTTGAAGATCTCCTGGCTGGCCTCTGCAGAGATGGGGAAAAGAAAAGCGTGAGAGGCTGCCACTGCCAAAGCATGCCACCTGCACCCACTGCAACTTGCTGCCCCACCATCCCTGCCTGCAGCTCGGGAACCCCAGGACAGCCTGTGCCAGCACTGTCCTTCAGTTGGGCGGGAGCATGCCCACCACCGTCCTGGGGAGCTGGGTAAAGCTGTGTCAATGGAGAGCTTGGGGGCACTCTTCCAGCCCTCATGGCCCAGTAAAGACCAACCAACCAGTTCAAGACTCAGAGACAGGGGCAACTGCCAGGACACGCAGGTCCCAAGGAGTTATTCCACCTCACAGAGCCATGGCAGCTCCCATGACCTCTGCTCTGGAAACATGAGGGTGGCAGCAGTGCAGGAGGTGAGGAACAGGTGTGCTGAGTTATACCAGGGCTCAGCAAAATGCATGGGGGCTCTAGCAGCAGGAGGGGGAGGTGGTCCCCTGCAGGGCTCTGCTCAGGGCACAGGGGCTTGACAGGGCTGGCAAAGAAGGGGACCAGAACTGGCTCAGTACTGGGGAAGGAGGGAGCCCAGGGCCAGGTGAGGGACTGGGTTTGTAGCCCTGTACTAAACAATAGGGGGGGCTCAGGGCATGACTCTACTCTGCTGTGGGGCTCTCAGCCCCTCCTGAGCCTCCCAAAAGGACTAGGCAGGCTGGATGCTGCAGGCAGAGCTGGGCACAGTTGGGGGCACTGAGCAGTGCAGGAGAGACCTGCCTGTCCAGCTGCAGGGGGTCCCACTCAACCTCACCACCTGGCCACCATCTCACCTGGGATCTCGTGCAGGTACTCATGGGAGGTGCGAGACAAGATCCGGACTCCGTCCAGCTCGGGCACCAGGTAGGAGTCTTCATCCAGGACAAACCTGCACTCGCCGCTAAGGGATTGCAGAAAGTGGCTCTGGGAGCAACCCAGCCCTAGCCCCAGTGCCACAGAGCGACCCCCTGGAACTCCCATCCCCACCTTTCCACAGGATCCGCACTTGGAGGGACAGAAATTCCCCCCCTCACGGCAATCCTCACCCTTGGGAAATTGGGACCGGACTTCGTCAAGGACATTGCTCCCTCCTGCAGGAGCTTTGGTGGCTGCCAGCATCAGTTCTGCTCTGGGAGCCGAGGGGAAGCGGGTTCCCCTCAGTGGGAAGACTTGGAGAAGGAGGACAAGGGCCAGGGCCAGGGGAAGACACAAGAGGTTTTTGCTGGTGTACAGGACCAGGCTGGCTGGGGACAGGTAGGGGGTTGTGGCAGAACTGCAGAGGAGAGGGACGAGGACAACCTCCCCTGAATGTGCTGGGAGGCTGCTGACACCAGTGCCTGTGACACATGGCAGTGGCCCAAGGAGGGTCCATGGATGCTTGCAGTCTGTGCTGGTCTTCAGAAACACCACCATTCCCTCTTCCCCAAAGGATACTGGATGCACTCTGTGGAGTTCCCTGCTACCATCAGCTGCCGGTCCCAGGCCACCACCACGGCACGCTGCCGGCTCCGGGGACGCATACACCTGTTGGGAAGCCCCAGCCCCTGCTTAACCCTGGCCCTGCTGCAGCTTCCCACACCTGAAGCAGGGAGGCAGCAGGGAGGCTGCCTGTCTTGTCCCAGGGAGGCAGCAGGGAGGCCACAGAGCCAAGCACACCCGAGTAAAGGCTGGGGGAACTGGAGGAGCATGGCGGGGCATGGCCAGAGGCAGAGTGGGCCAGCAAGGAAACCACTCACCAAACCATCTGCTTGGGTGGAGATCGGATGCTGCTGTTGAACTCACAGAGCTTCTCCTGTGGTGAGAGAGGGATGGGTCAGGGGGACAGCGGCGCAGGGACAGGTGGCATTGTGTATGCATAGACTGCCTGCAAGCAGAGCAAGCAAGTGAACAAAGCTGAAAGGAGGATTGGTCTCAGAGGACATGGAGGGCATCCAGCCCCTCACCAACATGAGCCCCACAATGCGGGGGAATTTGCAGGGTGGAATCATGACTGGCAAGCAAGGCTCCTCCTCCAAAGGACCACAGCAGTAGTAGGAAGGCTGAGACGGCCCAGGAAGCAGTAAGAGGACCAGCAAGTTTGGGTATGGATGAAACAGAACTGTGACTGCTACACAAAAAGTAATTAGCGGTGGGCTGTCTGTCCCAGAGGAGTTTGGACACAGAGAGGGAAGTGCAAGGCCAGCAAAGAAGTGGGTCCAGAAAGAGAAAAAGAGGGGAGGAAGGTATAAAATCAGGCAAAGAACAAAAGAGAGTTGGATCTCCCAAGTGCAGGACTGCAGACTCCTGTGGGCAGCATTGAGGCTGACCTGCAGCCCCGAGTCCGTGGGGACCTTGAAGACACCTACTTGGACACCCCACCCTGCTGGGTTCATCTGCCAGACAGGGAAAGGAGGGGTGGGCTGGCACCCTAATGCTCCACGACAGGGAGGGAAGGGAGATGCTCACCTTCAGTGTGGCCAGTCCCATCCAGATGTAGCCGGTGTCGGTGAAGAGTGCCAGGCAGCGGTAGTTGAAGGACACGGCCATCTGCAGATAGGCACCGGCAGAGGGGCTCATGCCAGGGGGGGTCTGGGACAGGGAAAGAGTGAGGGTCACACATGGGGGCAATGCTCTGGGGACACAGGACATGCCATACACCACCACCAATGGTGCATAAGGGGCTGAGGACTGGTCAGAGCGGGTGTCCCTTCCCACCCTGTGCCTACTCAATCCTCACCCCTTTGCCCCTGGTCAGGATGGGGCCAGCTGTCCCTGCTGTACATGCAGAACAGCAGAAGGAAGGACCTGCCAGTGAGTTCTGGGGGCTGGAGAGCATCCCACAGGACAGCAGTGGACAGGGGAAGGACCTGCCAGTGAGTGTGGGAGACTGCAGACCACCTTGCTCCCCATGACTGGCCATCACAGATCACTCACCACCACGGAGCAGGAAGTGTTGTCCAGGAGGTAGAGGTCCTGTCCGATTGCCAGCAGGACGATGGTGACTCTGTCCTGGGACAGCACAGCCCAGCAGGAGGGAGGCTTCTGCAGACCTGCCAGGCACCAGCATCAGACCCCTGCCCCAAGCCAGAGCCGGGGGCAGTGGGGAGGGGACGCACCAGGAACCTCGGGCATCCTGCGCAGCTTCAGGTCATCAATGTTGGTGGCCAGGGAAAAGCGGTAGGCTCCGGTGAGGATGGCCACACCAGTGCCATATTCCGTATGGAAGACCTTCGCCTCCAGCACGTGGTTCTGCAGGACCTCCTGTGCCATGGAGAGAGAGCTGGGTCTGGGTCTGGGCAGGCAGGGCTCAGCATCACGCTCCTGCCACTGCTCTCGGGACAAAACTACCCTAGGGAGGAGCGAGCCCACTCCTGTGCTGCGCTGCTAGTTAAGTGTTCCAGCTCAGGCCTCACTCCTGCAGCAAGGCAGGGGACCATTCTGGCCCGAGGCCATGGGGACAGTTGCCAGCTCATTCCCAAAGGCAGGCAGCCCTGCAGGGAGGCTGGGAGAGACCCAGACCTGCTGGGAGGCTGCACCTCACAGATCTGGGAGAGTGCTCAGGGTGGCTTCACAGTGCCTGAATCTCCATCACACAAACCCAACGTTGGGCGTCTCTTGAGATCCCCATCCTGCCCCACTCACATTGCCCATGCTGAAGTGGCGCTTGAACTCGCAGAAGAGGTTGTAGATGAGAACGGTGCCATCCTCTTGGATGCACAGCAGGTCCTCGCTGGCTGTCCAGCCCAGCTGCACCAGCTGGCCACTCTTCCACTGTGGACAGGAGACACATGAGCTGCAGGGGCTGCTCGCCTCCCCAGTGGCACAGCCCCAGAGACATTATTCCAGGAGACATACATGGAGCCAACAGCCATGCTCTAGCATCTACAGCTCTGATGCCCCTGGCTGCCCAGGCTTTGCAGGGCCCTGTGATCGTGGCAGCTCTCCCTGTCCCTCCACTTCTTCACTGCCCTGTGTCCACCCCAGCCCTGGACAGTGTGAAAGGGAGAATGTTCCCACGGTGCCAAAGCTAAAGCTTCTGTCCCCATCCTAACACTGCAGCCTCCCTTCTCCCTGCAGCTTTCCCTGTGCCCCGCTTGGACACACCACCACATCCAAGCAGCTTCTCCAAAGCATTCAGGGCAGCGTGGGAGCTGCAGGAGCTGCAGTGAGCCACCACCCTTAGGGTGCTGAGCACATGTGGCAGCATCCTGTTTCCCCATGGAAAAACTGGAAGTGACCGCCAGCCTCATAGCCCAGTGATACACCTACAACACCTGGCCCGTAACCCAGCCATACAACCGTTGGTGCCACCAACGAGCCCTTCCACTGTCCCTCTGCCTGGCTTATCACTGTGAGGGACAGACCTGCAGCCTCCAGCACCCTCTGAGGGGCAGCCAGGACGGTCCCAAGCTCCCTGGCACATAACAGACCTCCATGGAGCACTCGAGTGGCAGCTTAAAGGAGGGGGTGGCCACCCCCGGGCCAGCTCACCGGGATGCTGGCCAGGAGAAGCCCTGAGGCTGAGTAGATCTCCAGCAGCGGGCGGGCGCTGGGGGATTTCTCCTTCCGGGTGGTGTTCTTCAGCAGAGCTGTGGGTGGGATGGGTCTGAGCCATGGCCCCTCTGTCGTCACCACCTAGGATGGACCCTGCCCCAGCGGAGGGTCCCGGGGTGCTGGGGCCTGACCCTACCTATGGGTCCCCCATACGGGGCAGCTGCCACCAGGCAGTCCCGCAGGTCCTCCTTCAGGTTCCACTCCATGGTGTACAGCTCGAACTTCCTGCAGGTGATGGACAGACGGCTGGGCAGGTGACAGAGCAAGGGACCGGCACGCTGACCACCCCGCTGACCACCCCC
>VZTM01025371.1:127750-143177 GCA_013400555.1 Jacana jacana
CCCCGCCCTCCCGCGCCCCCCGCCCGCTGCTGCCTGGCCAGGACCCTCGGGAGAAGAGGAGGGGTGAAGAGGGGGGACGGGAGGGGTGCACCGGGCACTCGGCGCCGTGGCGGAGCCAGGCCTGTCACACACGCTCCCGCACCCCCGCGACCCCTCTTCTTTCCGGCTGAGCCCGTCGCTGCCCCCCAACAGGCAAAGTGTCTCTGCCCGCACTTCTGCCCGCACAGCTCCGCTGGGCCGGGCGGGCTGGGAGGGCAGGGGTCCCGCCGCGCTGCCCGGAGGTCTGCAGAGGTGTTGGGTAAAACTGTCCCCTGCCTGTGACCAGCTGCTCCCCCTCGAAAAGGGGACATTGTGTCCCGCCTGCTCACCCTGCACCATTTCCCCACCATGTCCCCACTGTCCCCAGGACCGTGCAGTGTCCCCACTGTCCCCAGAGCCGTATCTCCACTGTCCTTGCACCCCGCGGTGTCCCTTCACCACCCTCGCACCGTGTCCCCACTGTCCCCAGCCTCATTCAGTATCCCTTCTGTCCCCAGCACCCTGTCCTTACTGTCCCTAGTACTCTGCAGTGTCCCAGCTGCCCTTGCACCGTGTCTCCACTGTCCCCAGCCCCCTGCAATGTCTCCACTGGCCTTGCACCGTGTCCCCACTGTTCCCAGCACCCAGCAGTGTCCCCGCTGTCCCGGCACAGCCGGTGTCTACCCTGCTCCTGGGGCTGAAAGGGAGCAGCCGCTCGGCACCCCAGGGACGATGCTGCAAGCAGCCCCCGGAATCGCTGTGCAGGGCAGGGCCGGGGGGGCTGCTGGGCACCGGCAGGATGAGGCATCGGGGGACGGATCCTGGCGGGTTGTGGCTGCTCGCTGGACCCGGTCCCACGGGGAACCCACGGTCCCTTCCTTCTCGCATGCAGCGCTGTGCCAGGATGCCGGTCACACGGGGCTTGTGGTGCCCAACCACATCCCCCCGGTGCTGCCCCTGCCTCTGCCACTGAAGGCACCCTGGCTGTTCCCAGCGTCGGCTCCCCCGACCCGGGCACCCCGAGAGCTTCCCGGTCGAACCCGGCCGTGATCAGCGCCAGCGCGGCCGGAGGCAGGCGGAGCGGCTCAACCCTTTCTGACAGGGAGGGCAGGGAGGGTTGCGGGGGCGGGGGTCCGCCATCCCCGCCTCGCTGCAGCCGTCAGTGCCGCCGGCCGAGCCCGGGGACCCGGGAGGCCCCAGGAACCGCCTGCGCGGAGCAGAGCCCGCCCGGGCTTCCCAGCCAAGTCTCGGCACAGAGGAGGCGCCGAGCAACGGGGATGCAGCCCCAGCCCTGCCAAGCAGTGGGGGATGCCCCTGCCCGGTGCTCTGCCTGGGAAGGGACTGCCGGTGTCCACAGTGCCCAGAAACCTAGGGACACCGAGCACTGGCACTGCCAAACCGCTGTGCCAGCACCGGGGCAGGTGTGAGAGTGTTGGGCACTGCCATGCCTCCCTCAGCAGCTCTGGTGGGAGCCCACAGTGAGGTTTGAGGTGTGCACAGTGACGGAGCTGCACAGGGAAGGAGCCGCAGGAAAGGATTGAAGGTGTGGATGAGGATAGAGGTGTGGGCAGGGGCTGATCCAGTGAGATGCCCAGGGTGGGAGGTGGGGGTCTGGGTTGGAGTGCCCAGGAGCCATTGTCCAGGTGAGGAGGAAGGTCTCTTGGTCCTGCTTGTCTCCTCACCCCAAGCGGGATCCTCCAAAAAGCCATGATGCTGCTGCTGGCGTGGCCATCAGCCTCCCATGAGATTATTTTCCACACAAAAAGGACTTTCCCTGCCTGTCTTTTACTTATTTTATTGGGATTTTCTACAGTCTCCAGCAGCAGGGCTGGGCCAAGAGGGTGGGACAGAGTGGGTTGAGCTTGGGCCATCAGTACCCTTCAGTGGCAGCTCTGTGTTTACCCAGCTGGAGCGGGCAGGGGAGTGGAGCTGGCATCTTGGGGTGCTGGTCCCATTCCCATCCCCATTTTCATCTCTGTCTTTTCCTACGGGTACCCACAGGGCTGTCCCAGAGCCCGCTGCAGCCTGTGTCACTTGCAGCCACCCCAGGATCCCTGGATCCCCTTGCCTAGGGGCCATGGAGGCAGCACAGGACTTGGGGCAGTGCGGGAAGCCATCTGGCTGCAAGCACAGCTTTATGTTCCTCCCGGGTGAGAGCAGCCCTCCTGGGACAGGCCAGTGCCAAGTAGGGCTGTGCTTGACAGAGGGGAGAGTGGGATGGGGTCCTCCAACCCTGTGACACCCATGGATGCCTCCTGTGGGCTGGGGTCTCTTGGCCCCACATCACCCAGGAATGCTCCTGATGGATGATGTGCTCTGTCCCAGGGGCACCTGGGATGTTCCTTCCCCATGACTGGCTGAGATCAGGGGATGGCTGGGACCAGGCTGGCCACTGGCACAGGGCCCAGTTGTCTGGCATGCAGGATGATGCTTTGTTACATGCCTGTGTCTTGGAGCTGGGTGGTGGGAAGGGTTGTGCTGTGAGCTGAGGCATCTCACGCATCCTGCTGAGGGCTCTGGAAAGGGCACAGGAGGGGAGGCTGCCCTCACTGGCGTGACTCAGTCCCCACGTGATGGGACTTTCTAGGTTTGCTGAAGACCTGGCACCTCTCCGCATCCTCCTGGCTGGGTGCTGGGCGCAGCGCCTGGCGCCGGGGCAGGAGAGGCCAGCGGGGCTGGCCCTACTCCCAGCTCCCCAGGGCCAAGGCACACAGCTCGGCAGGCTCCGCTGCTCCAATTCAGCCTCGCTCAGCACTTCCAGGGATGTTATGAATTTCCCCATGCAGCTTGGCTCGGAGTCAAGCCAGCCGCGTCCTCATCGCCGGCAGCTGCCAGCTCCTGCAGCGGGAGATGCCTTAAAGGCGCCGTAGCCTGTTCCGGCAGGGGCCACCGTGCCCCCACCCTGCCCCCCACTGTGCCCCCATCCTGCAGCCAGAACAGAGGTAGCAGTGGGGCAAAACCCACCAACTCAGCGTTGGAACTGCTTGTACCACCAGTGCTGGTGCTCCTGGGGAAAGTCTGCTGCTCTCCATGGGCATGTAGAACCCCCCCTGGCACCCCTAGTGCTGGGGTATTCCAAAAAGGGGGTTCTCCCTTAGGGTCAAACAGCCGAATCCCAGGGATGCTGGTGCCCTGCACCCAGTGCCAATGCTGCCTCCTCCTCCTTGGCTCACTGCCCTGAGTTGCCCTGACATGGGAACCTCAGGCTGAGGCCAAAGTTGGGGCTGCCAGCCAAGGCAAACACTTTGGCAGCCACCAGGCTGGCCACGAGGCTTGTGCCCAAACCACTGGGCAGTGCCACATCCACCCAGCGGTATCTGGGTAGGTGGCTAAGCACTAAGTACTAGGGTACACAGCTTGGGTGAGGGATCTCATTGCTGGGCAAGGGGTCCCTGGGCTAGGCTGGCCCCACCTCTCCTTGTCCCTGTCCTCTGTCCACAGTTCAGGGATGTGGGCCTCACTAGTGGTAGCATGGGATGGAGACCTGCATCCCCAGCACTGGCAGGGATGGAGGCGGCGGGGAAATCGCTGTGGTCTGAGGAGGGGTGAGGTGAGAGGCTCTGAGATGCTTTGTAAGGGCGTCTCTGGCTGTTTGGGGCTGTCCCTGGACACTGCTGCCCTGCATCAAGTGCCAGAACCCCTTGCCCACTGCTGCTCTGCAGAATCTCAATGCAGGGCAAGGGGCTGGCAACCACCCTGGGTACAGTCTTGACCTGGCCCCAGGGAGGCTGGGCTTCAGGGATATCTCCTCCCTGGCCACAGTTTCACCCCAGAAGCCCCAAGTGTGACATTGCCCTCCCCGCTGCTCCATCCAGGACCTGGTCATGCTGAGCTGAGGGGATGCCTCTGGCCACAAGATCATTCCAGTGGGAGCAGAACTGTGGGTGTATCAGCCTGAGTGGGGGCTGTGGGTGCCAGGGGGGTCTCAGGCACCAGACACCCTCCTGGAGCATCCCTGGAGGGCTTCCTGGCTGCAGTGCTGCTGATGCTCCATGGCTTGGTTACTCTGCAGGATGGATGCAGCCCCCAGGGCTGTGCAGGGATGATGCAGCTTCACAGCAAGAACTAGCGGCTCCTGGAGGTGGTGGCCTGTGTTGTCCTGGCCTGCTGCCTCTGACAGGCATATATCTTCTTCTACCTGCTCCTGTCCCTCATCTTCCTCTTTTAAGAGCTCATCAGAGGATGAGCATGGCCCTGCATGTTGCTTGCGCTGCTCAATAAGAAGTCTTGCCCTTGCCAGCACAGTGTCTCTGTTGGGCATGGATGGCAGGGTGGATGTGGGCACCCAGCTCCAGCAGCAGCTCTGTTCCCCCCCCTTCCAGCTACCCTGCCTGCAGCACCAGTCCCCATGACCTGCAGCACGGCACCCACATCGGGGAGCAGGTCCATCCACAGTCCAACATGCTCCTGGCAACATCCCCTTCCACCTCTAGGCACCCTATCTAGAGGTGGAAGGGAGGAGCCAGTCCCCACGGGGAGCCCATGCTGACCCTAGGGACAGGGTGGGAGGGTCAGCCACCAGTGCAGTGGAGGGGTCCTATGGAGGCCCCATGGCCAGGCTCAGCTCCCAGGACTTTTTGTTGGATGGAGGTAACATCCTGCTTTCTCCCGCCCACTGCCTCCCACCCACGTTCATCCAGGACCCTGGTCTCGGGACAGCTTGGAGACCCAGCACCATCTCCTCAACCTCCATGGTACAAGATGGGACCTGGCACTAAGGAGGCCCTTGTCTGGGGACAATCTGAGTGGCCTTGACTCCAGAATAAGTCCCTCAAACCCCCAAGGCTCTGCTCAGTTCCATCCTGTTCCCCATGGGCAGAGGCGGTAGGTGAACTCCCAAAAGCGGCTATTGCATGGGACAGGTGGGGGACCATGGAGGAAGAGTCAGGGGATTCCTGGGGAGAAGGTCCTGCTGCAGGAGCACGTGCTGGACGGGCCAGGCAGCCCCCTGAGTGTAGAGGAGCTTTGCTCAGATGCTCGGGACACTGCAAGGGTGAAAGGGGATGGACACAAAAAAGAGAGCCAAGGTAACCAGTGGAGAAAAGGCTGTTCATCCAATTTCAAGAAACCACTTCATAAAAAACCCCACACGCTCCAGATATCCCTTCTTTGCCGTTTATTACAGCTCAGCCCGACACCCGCATCTCCTGGTCTGTTGTTCAGCACACTCCCCCTGAAGGTGGTGTGCTCCCAGGCATTTCTTGCTCAGCTCCTTCCTTCCAAAAGAGAGAAGGAGAAGGAGATTTGGGGGTAAGCTTGTTCACAGGGTGGTGGTGATACAGGGCCAGTGCTGGTGTGGGGCGGCCATCCTCCTCCTGAGAACCGGGGCCGGCCGGTAGCCATGGAGCATGTGGTACAGATGGCACC
The DNA here is from genome assembly GCA_013400555.1 of Jacana jacana. Classification (NCBI taxonomy): domain Eukaryota; kingdom Metazoa; phylum Chordata; class Aves; order Charadriiformes; family Jacanidae; genus Jacana; species Jacana jacana. Next base: position 133,136 of record VZTM01025371.1, read on the forward strand.
ATGGGGACATTCTGATGTCACTGGTGAGGTTGGCCATGGAATGTGCCCTGCCCAGTAAAGCAGGGCACAGAGCCCTGAGCTCCAGCAGACAGCAGAGGGTGGCCAGAACCTGCACTTGTCCAGCAGCAGCATGGCCCGGGCCCGGCGCAGTAGAAGCCGCAGCAGGAGCCGGAGCCGGCGCCGAGGCCGAAGGTCACGCCGCTACCACAGTCGGCGTCGGCACCGGTCCAGGAGGAGCCGAAGCCGGTCCAGGAGAAGCCGAAGCCGCCTTGGGAGCCGCCGTCGACGTAGAAGCCGCCGTCGACGTGGGAGCCGCCGTCGCCGTCGCCGCTGAGCTGGGCCCAGAACTGAATGCAAGTGGAGCCAGTGTCCCTGAGAGCCCCAGCCACCACTCCCTCCATGCTGCTGCACCACCATGGCCCTGGCTCCATCAATAAAGCTGTAATGATCTCATGATGGGTGTGTGTGTCCCTGGTGTTCCTGTGTGCCAGCTGTGGGTCCCCTGCTGTTGTATCTCATGGTTGTGCAGGACTGCCCCACTTCTCCAGGGATGGAGGTGCCCCAGCCTGCCCTTTCCGTTGCTGGGTCTCACTCCTGTCTCTATCTCCCAACCCATCACCCTGTCCCAGCCCCTCTTCCAGCTCTCCACCTATCTCCATGTCCATGCCTACCCAGTCATAGAATCATAGAATTATGGAAGGATTCTGCCTGATCTTGTTCTTGCTCTGACCCCTGTCTCCTATTCCTCAGCCCATCTCCACTTCCCCAGCACATCTCCACATCTCTGCCCATAGAATCCTGGCATGGTTTGTGATGGAAGGGAATTTTGAAGATAACTGGCTCCAACCCCCTTTCATAGCAGAAACTCCTTCCAGTAGAGCAGGTTGCTCACAGCCCCACCCATTCTACTCTTGGACACTTCCAGGCAGGGGACTTCCACAGCTTCTCCGGACAACCTGTTCCAGTGCCTCACTGCCGTGAGAGTGAAGAATTTCTTCTGTCTCATCTAAATCAACCCTCTTGCAGTTTAAAGCCATTACCTCCTGTCCTGTCACTACCTGCCTGTGTCTGTAGTCCCTCTCCAGCTTTCCATAGGTATTGCAAGGCTGCTCTAAAGTCTCCCTGGAGCCTTTTCTTCTCCATGCTGAACAACCAGAGAAACATAGAGTTGCTTTGGCTGAAAGAGACGTTTAAGTTCACCCAGTCCAACCATTAACACTGCCAAGTCCACCACTAAACCATGTCTCTAAGTGCCACATCTATATGTGTTTTAAATGCCTTCAAGGACGGTGACTCAGCCTATTCCCTGAGCAGCCTTCTCCAGTGTTTTAGAACTCTTTAAGTGAGGACATTTTTCCTAATATCCAACCTATACCTCCCCTGGGACAACTTGAGGCCATTTTCCTCTCATCCTATCACTTGTTACTTGGGGATCCCCATCTCTCTACAGCCTCCTTTCCAGTATTTGGAGAAAGCAGTAAGGTCTGCCTTTCCTAGTCTCCTTTTCTCCAGGTTAAACAGTCTCAGTTCCCTCAACTGCTCATCATTAGGCTCGTGATCTTCACCCTTCACCAACTTCATTGCCCTTCTCTGAACAAGCTCCAGCATCTCAATATTTTCCTCATAGTGAGAGGCCTAAAACTGAACACAATATTTGAGGTTTAGCCTCAGCAGAACCAAATACAGAGGGACAATCACTTCTCTAGTCCTGCTGGCCACACTATTTCTCATACAAGCCAGGATGCTACTGTTGGCCTTCTTGGCTACCTGGGCACACTGCTGGCTCGTGTTCAGCCAACTTTCAACCAATGACCCAGGTCCTTTTCTGCCAGGAAGCTTCTACCACTCTTCCCCAAACCTGGAAGGTTACATGAGGTTGTTGTGATCCAAGAGTAGGACCCAGCATTTGGCCTTGTTGAACCTCATCCCATTGCCCTTGGCCCATTGACCCAGCTTGGACCCTCTGTAGAACCTTCCTATGCTCAAGCAGATCAACACTCCCACCCAGCTTGGTGTCATCTGCAAACTCACTGAAGGTGCACTTGATCCCCTCATCCCGATTATTGACAAAGATACTAAACAGAACTGTTGTTAATACTGAGCCCCGAGAACAACTCTTGTGACAGGCTGCCAAATGGGTTTCACCCCGTTAACTGCAACTCTTTGGGCCTTTCCCTCCAGCCAGTGTTTACCCAGTGAAAAGTACTCCCATCCAAGCCATGGACAGCCAGTTTCTCCCGCAGAACGCTCTGGGAAATGGGTTCAAAAGCTTTACTAGAGTCTACTAGTTAGACAGCAACCCTAATTCTCTCAACCTGTCTTCATTGAAGAGGTGCTCCAGCCCTCTGATCATCTTGGTGGTCCTTCCTCTGGACTCGCTCCAACAAGTCCATGTCTTTGTTATGTTAGGGCCTCCAGAGATGGATGGAGTAATACAGGTAGGGTCTCATGAGGGCAGAGTAGAGGGGAAGAATCACCTCTATCACGTAGGACTAGTTGGAACTGCATTGCCTTTGCACTGAGGTTCCTCCTGCCTGAGGATCCAGAGACAACATGGTCTTGCCAGGGCTTCCCAAAGAGATCAGGGGGATATTTTGGCAATCCCAGCTCACTGCTGTGAGACGCTCCTCTAATTCCCTCACTGCCATTTAAAAAGCTACACCTGTAGCACCACAATGTCTGTAAGAGTGGAGAAAAGGCTGTTCATCCAATTTCAAGAAACCACTTCATAAAAAACCCCACATGCTCCAGATATCCCTTGTCGTTTATTACAGCTCAGCCCGACACCCGCATCTCCTGGTCTGTTGTTCAGCACACTCCCCCTGAAGGTGGTGTGCTCCCAGGCATTTCTTGCTCAGGTCTTGCTCCTTCCAAAGAGAAGGGGATGGATTTGGGGGTAAGCTTGTGCATGGGGTGGTTGTGATACAGGACCAGTGCTGGTGCAGGGCAGCCATCCTTCTCCTGAGGACTGGGGCTGGCCGGTAGCCATGGAGCACGTGGCCAGGTGGCACCATGGGGATATTGTGATGTCACTGGTGAGGTTGGCCATGGAATGCACCTCACCCCGGCACCCCAGTAAAGCAGGGCACAGAGCCCTGAGCTCCAGCAGACAGCAGAGGGTGGCCAGAACCTGCACTTGTCCAGCAGCAGCATGGCCCGGGCCCGGCGCAGTAGAAGCCGCAGCAGGAGCCGGAGCCCAACCCCGCGCCGAGGGCGAAGCCGAAGCTCGCGCCGTCACCACAGTCGGCATCAACACCGGTCCAGGAGGAGACAACGCCGGTCCAAGATGGGCAGACGCCGGGGTGGGAGCCGCCGTCGCCGCCTCTGCTGAGCTGGAGCCAGGACTGAATGCCAGTGGAGCCAGTGTCCCTGAGAGCCCCAGCCACCACTCCCTCCATGCTGCTGCACCACCATGGCCCTGGCTCCATCAATAAAGCTGTAATGATCTCATGATGGGTGTGTGTGTCCCTGGTGTTCCTGTGTGCCAGCTGTGGGTCCCCTGCTGTTGTATCCCATGGTTGTGCATGTCCTGGATTAGCATACGTCTCCAGGGATGGAGATGCCCCAGCCTGCCCCTTCTGTTTCTGGGTCTGACCCCTGTCTCCATTTCCCAGCCCATCTCCCTGTTCCAGCCCACCTCCATGTCACAGCCCATCTCAACATACCAAACTTTTCTCCATGTTCCAAACCCATCTATAACCCATGGCATTCCCATGTCCTCATCTCATATCCATGTCAAAGCCTATGTCTTCATCCCAGCCCATCTCTATGTCCACAGCTCATATCAACTTCTCAAACCATCTGCATACCCAAGCCGGTCTCCATGTCCCCAAGCCATTTTTACATCTGCAGCAACATCCATGTCTCCAGCCCATCTCTATATCTCCCCAGCCCGTCATGGCATGGTGGAAAGGCCCTTGCAGCTACTCTGAGCCCCGGCAGCCCCAGTGGGAGAGGGGGCTGTTCTGGGGGACAGTGTCATCTCCCTGCTGGGGAATGGTAAAGCTGCCTTTTACCTAGGGCGCTGTTTCTTACATGTGTTGAACTTGCCAGAGAAAGAGAAGAACCAGAGCTATCCCAAGGCTGGACCACTCCTGAGGTGTTTGGGGCTAATGGCAGTGCATGGACAGATGCGAGCAAAGCAGTCTGTCAGCAAGGCTTTGGAGAAGAGATGGTGCCCCGTCACCAGTTCAGTTGTATGAAGGATGGAAAGGGCATGCAAGAGGAAGATAGCAGTTGTCCTTAGCCAGCTCTGTCTTTTTTTTTTTTTCTTTTAAAAAATAAATAAAAAGAACCCTGGAAGTTGATTTTTTTCTCCCCATCTTTCACAAAACGAAGCTGCAATGATATCATGCCAGAAGTCAGTGCACTCAGCAGTGTTTCATCAAGTGTTGCTTTGTCACCTTGACCACTTTCTAGGTGGTCTGCCATTGCTTTTTGTTGCTTTGGGCTGACGTGATTCATTATCCATATATTTATGAGCTATTAAACTTTATTACACGTTTCTCAAATCTTTATTTAAATTGCATTTGTTATAAATACTGACAGTTCCTGTTCTAAATTTCTCACCAGTTTGGTCCTGAGCCCTGATGTGACAATTCACCCCACTGCCCCCTACTCTGACACTTGTTCTGCCCCCTGTTCTGGCTCCTGCCCAAGGGCCTGGATTTGCCCAACCAGTCCAGCACTGGTGTCACGGGAAAGATGCGGGTGGCAACTGGGTTTCCTTCAGCTGGAATTGGCTTTGTACTGGGATGGGAAGCTCTAAGCTGGGGTTGGGAGGCACCTGTCAGAGTCCTCACTCCAGGTACTGGCTCCACAAAACCTGAGGCATTCCCACCACCACCCAGCCTGAGCACATCACCCTCTACAGGAGGATCCCAAATGCTCCCAGCTGCAGCCACTGCTGAAACTCTGGGAAAAGGGGCTTTTGGTGGGTTAGGCTGCTCCCTCTCCTTTTCTCTCTGATTTTGACCTTTCTATGCTTTCTTGTTTTCAAATGTAAACAGCCATCTTTGTCAAAGAAGTGCATGCTGTCCTCATCACTTTTGGGGTAAGTTTGTTCATGTGGTGGTGGAGATTTAGGGCCAGTTGTGGGGTGGCCGTTCTCCTCCTGCAGACTGGGGCCGGCTGGTAGCCATGGAAGGCACACGTGACTGTGTGGCACCATGGAGACACTGTGATGTCACTGGTGAGGTTGGCCATGGAACGTGCCCTGCCCTGGCACCCCAGTAAAGCAGGACACAGAGCCCTGAGCCCCAGCAGACAGCAGAGGGTGGCCGGAACCTGCACTCGTCCAGCAGCAGCATGGCCCGGACCCAGCGCAGTAGAAGCCGCAGCAGGAGCCGGAGACAGCGCAGAAGCAAAAACCGAAGCCGAAGCTCGCGCCGTTACCACAGTCGGCGTCAACGACGGCCCAGGAGAAGACAACGCCGGTCCAGGACGGTCAGACATCCGGCTTGGGAGCCCCCATCGCCACCTGTGCTGAGCTGGAGCCAGGACTGAGTGCCAGTGGAGCCAGTGTCCCTGAGAGCCCCGGCCACCACTCCCTCCATGTTGCTGCACCACCATGGCCCTGGCTCCATCAATAAAGCTGTAACGATCTCATGATGGGTGTTTGTGCCTGGTGTTCCTGTGTGCCAGCTGTGGGTCCCCTGCTGTTGTGTCTCATTGGTGGGTGTCTGTGTCTTCTGGGGGTGGGTATCTCATGTTTGTGCATGTCCCAGAGCAGTACACCTCTCCAGCGATGGAGGTGCCCCAACCTGCCCCCTCTGGTGCTGGGTCTGATGCCTATCTCCATCTCCCAGGACTTCTCCTTGTCCCAGCTCCTCTTCCACTGCTCCAGCCCATCTCCATTTCTCCAAACTTTCTCCATGTCCATAGCCAGAGATTCATAGAACTGTGTCACAGAATCATGGAACGGTTTGGGTTGGAAGGGACCTTAAAGATCAACTAGTTTCAATCTCCCTGCCACCAGCAGAGACTACTTCCACTAGCGCTAGACCAGGTTGAAAATGTCCCATCTGACCTGGCCTTGGACACTTCCAATGATGGGGTGTCCACAGCTTCTTGGGACAGCTTTTTCCAGTCCCTCAGGGTGATGAATATCTTCCATCTCATCTCAATTGTCCATCTTTCAGTTTAAAGCCATTACCTCCTGTCCTCTCACTACCTGCAGTTGTCAATGCTCCCTTACCAGCTTTCCTGTAGGCCTCTGTTAGGTACTGCAAAGCACAATCTTTGAGTGCGATCATCCTGCCAATTCCTTATCCAAGTGATCCTTCCATCAAATTCATGTTGCTCTAATCCAGAGACAAGGATGTTTTCTGGGACATTTTCAATGCTTTACACAAGTCCACATAGATGATGCTAGTTGTTTTTCCCTTATCCACCAACACTAACACCATTGAAGGTAGCTACCAAATTTGTCAGGCACGAGCTGCCCTGAGTGAAGCCATTACAGCTCAGCCCAACATTTGTATGTCCTTGGTTGTCTTTCAGCATGCTCCCCATGAAGGTGGTGTGTTCCCTGACATTTCTCGCTCAACCCTTTCCTTCTGAAAGAGGAGATTGATTTTGACATAAGTTTGTTCAATTTAATATCTGCTGAGGCATTTGCTTCTGATGGCTGAACTGCGTGTGGCAGGCCTGGCTCAAAGGCAGAAGAGGATCCCCGTGGTTGGGCTTTGCCAGTGGTGTGGTTCAGGTGGTCACGGAATACCGAAATGGGGCAGAAACCAAACGTGTAGCAGAAAAGCACAGTGGTTGTGTGTGGAAGGGGAGAACAAGAAAATGGGGGAAAAAACAGTCCCTAGTGAATGTGGGAGGGCATGGTGCAGAGAAAGGTGCAGGGACAAAAGCTGGAGCAGACAGTGATGAAGAGAATGTGAAATAAGAGTGGGAAGAAAATCTGAGACAGTCGGTCCAGGCCTGATGAAGTTAAGTCACAACTGCAGAATGCTTTGAATGCCTGAATCTCCTTGGTGCCCTTACTGCAGCCATTCCCTCCTTGCAGATGGACCACTGTGCCTCATGACCACTCTGCTGTCTCTCTCGACAGAGCATCTTTCTTCTCTCGGTGCTCTCCAGCACAGATAACCCCAAAGCCCTGGTGAATGGTACAGCTGCCAGCGGCCCTTCTTTTGCATGACACAGAACCTCAATACACTTCCTAGGGAGGAGAATGACAACACTGATATCCTTTGAGAGGAACTTTGAGACCTGGCCACCTGACCCAGGCTGGACCTGAGAAGGCAGAGGAGCAGATAATGGAGGTGTGTTTTGAGGTGTTCCTCTCTCTCTCTCAGCAGCACATGAATGGAGGGGCTTAAGAGGAGTTTTTGGGGGATAGGAGGGAATCTGGGGTACAGGGGTGCAGGGTGCAGTTGAGGGGGGAACAATTTTATTTTGTCAAGGTCTGTTTGGGTGTGTAGGGCAAGGGTTTAGGATGCAGGGTGGGAATTTGGGGTGAAGGTTTTGGAAGTGCAGGGCAGGACCACCTGCAGTTGCACCACATGTCTGGGCACTTCGGGGACCTTCACACACACACTGGGCCCTCCTGGAACACTGCCCAAGCTTCCAGATCCTACTGGGAGCCCCAGCCCCCCACAGCTGGGTGCCCCAGCTGACCTCTGTGTTCCCTCAGCTCCTATTCACAACAAACCTCTCTGTGGCCATGTACGGGACCCTGCTGAGCGTCTGGCCACATTGCACATTTGGAGCAGACCTGGTCCTGCTGTTTGTGGGTAAGGGGGCCTCCACACCTGGGTTCACTGCAGAGGGATTGGGGACAGGGCTGGGTGAGTCCACAGCCCCTGCCAAATGTCTCCTCTGTCCCCACCGTTGTCACCTTCCTGCTGCTATTCATTCTGTTAATGGTATTTTGTGGTGCTGGGACCCTTCCAGGAAAGGTAGGGAGGAGCCAGGAGTCCCAGCCCCACCACAGGGGACCCATGCTCCCCCTTTATCTGTTATATTAAACTTGTAAATACTTAAAAAATCTTTATTGTTACAGATTGTTGTGTATGTTATAACGTGTTAAGAAGTACATATTCCTCTCCTTCAGCCTCATAGTGGCATTTGAACTGCTCCACTCTGCTCCACTTTGCTCTTCCTCTTCATGCTTCTCCTGCCCTTCTTTGTGCTGCAGGACCATGTGCTGCCAGCCCTGCTCATCCTCAGGAGAGCCATGCTCACCCTCAACGTCATCTTCCTCTTCTGTCTGCTGCTGGCCTTGGCTGCCTTCCTTGCCACGCTCTTCTCATCTGTCCTCCTCTTCCTCGACATCACGCACATACTGGTGCCACTGGCCAAGGCTAGACCCTCATGCTCAGCTGCTGAGTGGCACCCAAGCCCCGCGCCTCAATGCAGCCTTCCCTGTGGCTCTGCCAAGGGGATGCTGAGCTGGTGAGGGGTCCCAGTGGGGGAGTGGGAGGGGACATACCCTTTCTGTCCTGCAGCTGGAAGGCCCCTGCAGAGGCTGTCAGAGCCCACACTGTCAGAGTGGTGAGCCCCTCTACATGGGGGCTGTTGGCCCATCCCATGCCCCCTGGTGAGTCCTGGTCACTCAGCAAGGACAGAGATGCCAGGCAGCGCTGGGGACCATAGCTCCAGGGCCAGTGCTGGAATTGGTTGAGCTCTGAGCTCTGGGACAGGTGGATGCCTCTGGGGAGACATGGCATGGGGACATGTTCCCCCTGGGAGGAGTCTAGGGGGGCTTTTTAGTCCCTAACGCAGAGCAGCTCATGGGCAGAGCTGCATCCCATCCATCCTGCCTGGCTTCCCTCTGCCATCCCCCCTCCCTCTCTCCCAGCTCTCACCCCTCTGCAGCACCCAGCCCCCATCTGTGAGCTGGGCTCACAGGGTTGAGGCGTGATTAAATCCCACCCTTGGCTGGTCCCTGCTCCTCTCTGCACTGCTCCGGGGGTGCTCAATGAGGCTCTGCCCGGGATGGTACAGGGTGGGTGCTCCCCAGCCTCCCTGCACTGCGCTCCCCCACTCTGCAGCTCATCCAGCCCATGCACCCCATGCAGCCCGTGCACCAGATACAGCCTACACACCCTAATCTCCAGGGCCCAGGGGCTCTAGGGGAGTCACCTTGAAGTGCAGCCCCTTCCCCACTTTGTGGCTGTTAATCTGCCAGCCAAACACCGTGGCATCCTGACAGGCCTTGCTAATTGGCGTCAATTAATTTACCCCGGGTGCCGCTTTTCAGCACACGGCTCATTTCCTTGCATGAGAGGTGAGGGTGCAGCTCCCAAAATTCTCTGTCTCTTGAATTATTTGGAGCCCAGGCTGTAAGGGAACCTGCAGGTTTGGGGCATCTGGGCAGGGATGCTGGGGGACTGGGGTCAGTGAGCTGTGGGGTATCAGCTCGCTCCCCCTTGGTGTGTTCCTCGTCCCAAGAGATGCCATGGAGTGGAGGGGGTGTGTGTCCCCAGCCAGAGGCTATGGGCTCTGGGGAACCCAGGGACTGGCTGCACTGGGGTGGCTCAGCCACAGGGACGGGGCACCCTGAGGTTGGGGTGGTGATGGGGCGGCATTGGGGTTAGGGAGATGTTGCAAGAACAAAGTTAAAAGTTGATCAAGAAGTTCCAGTTGGGACATGTTTGAGACATCACAGAAGGTATCTAACCTTGAACGGGGTGTGAAATGAAGCAGTGTATCCTAGGTGTTCTGTTGCCCGTGCAGAAGTAGGCATAACATAGCAAAAAATAAAACCTCTGAAACAAAGTTGAGCCAAGAGTGTATCCCCAACTAAGCTTGGGTCATTACAAATATAAAATACAACACCCCCCCACCCCACCCCCACCTTGTGAATAATGAGCATGCTAATCATGTGACCTCCCAAAGCACCTGGATGCATATCATAGAATCATAGAATCATAGAACCATTTTGGTTGGAAGAGACCCCTGGGATCATCAAGTCCAACCATCAGCCCTACTCTACAAGTTCTCCCCTACACCAGATCCCTCAACACCACATCCAACCTGCTCTTAAACACAGTCAGGGATGGGGACTCCACCACCTCCCTGGGCAGCC
>VZTM01025371.1:153115-178106 GCA_013400555.1 Jacana jacana
ACAAGGCTTATGAGGATCGATTGAGGGAGTTGGGATTGTTTAGTCTGAGGAAGAGGAGGCTGAGGGGAGACCTCATCACTCTCTACAACTGCTTGAAAGGGCACTGTAGAGAGATTGGTGCTGGTCTCTTCTCACGGGCAATGAGCGACAGGACAAGAGGGAATGGCTGCAAGCTGCAGCAGGGTAGGGTTAGGCTAGACATTAGGAAAAAATTTTTCACGGAGAGAGTGGTCAGCCAGTGGAATCAGCTGCCCAGGGAGGTGGTGGAGTCACCCTCCCTGACTGTGTTTAAGAGCAGATTAGATGTGGTGTTGAGAGATCTAGTGTAGGGGGGAACTTGTAGAGTAGGGCTGATGGTTGGACTTGATGATCCCAGGGGTCTCTTCCAACCTAAATGATTCTATGATTCTATGATTCTATGTTATGCATGCTGGGGTGCAGGACTGGAGTGCAGGTTGGGGTTCAGGGCCAGGGGTGCACGGTAGGGAAGAAGGCTGGGGTGCATGGGCAGGGGTACATCACAGTCAAGGGTGCAGGACAGAGATGTATGTTGGGGTGCAGGGCCTAGGATGCAGACTGGGATGCAGGCCAGGGCAGAGATGTAGGATGGGATGAAGGGTAGGGATGCAGGCAGGGGTTCATTTTGGGGTGCAGGGCAGAGATGCAAGCTGGGGTGAAGGCCAGGGCTGCCTGTTGGACTGAGTGGGCAGGAATGTATATTGGGGTGCGGGCAGGGATTCAGGTTGGGGTGCGGGAACCATCCGCGGCCCGCGACAGCCCTCTTGTGGTCCGGTGCGGCCGAGGCCGGCCCGGTCCCGTTCTCCCGGCTAGGGACGGGACGGAAGGGGACCGGGACAAGCTCCTCCCCGCAGCGGCGGGTCCCGGAGGGTGTCGGCGGGTACAACCTGTCTCCCTCAGCCCAGCTGTCTCCCTCCTTAGCCCGCAGCAACGAGGGGGTGCGTGTGCCGGGCACAACAGGGGTATGCACATGCACATGCACATGCACATGCACACACAGCTCAATGGGGAGCTCCCCCTCCGCTCCCCCTCTCCCCAGTTCAACACGGTGTGTCAGCGCTCTTGGGGCCCCAGGGTGGCTGCAGAAGCCGGGGTGATAGCTGGGCACCGGCGGGGGCAGGCATGTGGTGAGCATGTGTCTTGTGTAAGTGGGAATTGCATTTGGGGCATGGATATGAGCACGGTGCAAGTGGGATGTGTGCTGGGGTTGGCCAGCGTGAGCACGGTGCTTGTGCAAGCAGGGTGAGTGTGCAAGGCTGGTGAGGGAGGTGCTTGTGCAAGCAGGAGGCAGGCACAGGGTCCTGTTGAGAGCACCACGCTTGCGTCACGGGACGTGGTTGGGTGCAGCACTGGCGTGAGTGGGACAAGGGTGGGGGGCACAGAGGTGACACCATTGCTTTGGGAAGGTGGGGGTGCAAACGTGGGATACCGGCATGAGCTGGCATCCTCGTGCAAGCAGGATGCACGTGCAAGGGCGCTATGGCAAACTAGCCACGCACACGTGCAAGGCGCCAGTGCAGGGCACGTGTGTGGTGCTTGTGTGCTGGGCACACACGTGAGCGGCACGGTCAGGCTGTGTGTGCAGAACATGATGGTGAACACAAGTGGGGCGTGCACACAGGACACCAGTGTGAGTGTGTGAGCGTGCCAGGCGCCACCACCGCAGCCTGCAAGTGTGCAGGGCCCCGGCTGCACCATGAGGGTGTGCAGAGCACCATTGCAAGGGTGCAGGGCCCCGCTGCAGCACCCAGGGCCGCAGCCTGCAGGTGTCCCTGTTTACTGCAAAACTCGGAGCAGAGCTGGCAGCAGCAGCAGCAGCAGCAGCCGGGGCACAGTGGGGTCCCTGCTCAAACCCCCATCCCTGCCTGAACCCCCACCTCCAGTGCCCTCCCAGGGCCTGGCCCCAGTGCCCTTCGGTTCCCGCAGCTGGGGGTAAACCCAGCTAAAGGCCCCGGTGGCATGTGGTCCCTGAGGATTTGGGGACAGACCCAAGTGGTCCCAGGGGGTGCAGATCCCTATAGCAGTGGGGTGCCTCCATCCTGCTCAGCTGAGCCCCTCACTGGCAGTGGTGGCAGGTCCCAGGGGGGCAGCAGAAGGGATCCCTATGCTCCATGGTGAGGGGCCATGGGGACCATGTCCTCCCTCCCCAGCTCCTGCTCTTGCCCTGTGCTGCAGCTTCCTTGAGTGCAGCCTGAAGAGCCATTGAGCTCTCGCTTGCCATGAAGTGCCAATTCCGGCACCAGCTGCACCACAGTGCTGGGCCAGACGCTGAGGGGTGGCCGTACTCACAGCCTCTGCTCCCTCTGGGGACAGACGTGGCCCCTAGCAGCTCACAGACACCCTGGGGGGGGATGCCTTGACTGCAGACATGGACGCCCATGCAGGCAGTAGGAGTTCCTGGCACCCAGCAGTATCCTGTGGCCACCAGGCCCAGGCTGACCACAATGGCAGGCCACGTCCCATGGGAATCTGACACATCCCCAGGGTGGGTCATGGGGATGAGGTGACCCCAAACCCTTGTCAATTGGCTGGGGCATACCACACTGGGTGCCACCACCCTCCTGCACCCATCAGCTGCAGGAGGGCCCCAGCAAGGAGTGGCTGCCCACCATGGGCAGGGGCTGCCAGTGCCCAGTGCCGGCTGTGTCACGGCTGCAGCTCGCCAAATGCTCCCACTCATCGCAGGCTGCGCTGGCACCCGCCGCTGTTGTACGCACAGGCAGCCTCATTAACCTTTCTTGATTAAGGCAATTATTTCCAGCACATTATCCTCTAATCTAAACATCGTGGCTGCGCTGCTCCAGGGGTGCTGGGAGTTGTGGGGGGGAGTTAGCACCCACAGCCAGAGGGACTGCATGCTGCGGGGGATGCCGTCAGGGCAGGGACTGAGGGGGGTGTCCCCTGGTGGGGTCCCCTCCCTGCCCTGCCTTGTTGCAGACCTACAGGCAGAGCCCTCCATGCAAAGGGGTGGGATGATAAGGAGGGGGTCCTTGGAGTGATCCCAGCTCATGAGAGCCCCCACCCAAGTCACACCCCAATGGAGGCAGCCCCCTGCATCCCTTGAGGGCTAGAGTGTGTGTGGGGCTGGGGGCTCCAGGGGATCCTCTGGTGCTCAGCCTGCTGGTAGCGTGACTGGATCCTGAGTCCTCGTGTGGAATGCCCCATCCCTAAAGCAGGGACCTGGGGGGGGAGCTGGGTGAGCTGTGGGTGCACCCCAGGAACCACTGCTTTTATAAGGGGTGATAAATATTTATGAGTGTTAAGGCACATGCTCTCAGCATCAGTGGGATGGGAAGGGGCTGTTGGCATGCTGTTAGCATGGCCATGCATGCTGTCCCCAAGTGCCCCAGCACCTCTGGCACCTTTATGTGCTGGGTGAACCACCAGCAACACTGAGGCACTGGGAGAAACAGCAGCAGGGAAATGCCAAAGCTAGTGTGAGGAGCCAAACCCAGAGCTTGGTGATGCTGGGTGACCCCCAGATCCCTGCCTGGGGCTGCCCCGTGGGATCATGTCTTCCCCCTGGGGTCACTGCTGTCAGAAGATCCTCAGCTGCACCTGCTGGCCATGGTGGGTGCCTACGCAGGCACTGGTGGTCTTGTCCTCAAAGGGGGACCCTGGCCAGAGAGGCAGGGAGCCCTAAGCTGGGGAAGGTGCTGGGCATGGTGGGGATGTCTCAATGGCTGGCTTGGGGTGTCAAAAGGCAGACTGGGAGCTGGGTTTGGGGTGTGCTGGGGAGTGGGGTCTGGAGCCATGGGAATGCCAGCAGTGACAGAGCAGGGCCCTTCACAGGTGCCAGTGGGCAGGACTTGGTGGGTGTGTATGTCCCTACCATGTGTGTCCACTGCGTGTGCATGTCCCCAGTGTGTTCCATGTGCACGTTCCCACTATGTACACAGCCACATTTGAGCGTGGGACCCCCAGAGCAGCTCCTGATGTTCCTTTCTTTGGGGCTCTGCAAATAGGAGGGGCTGGGATCTTGGAGGTGCCTCCTAACCTCCCTGTGCCAAGTCCCAGCAGGGGTGCTGTTCCTTGCCCACCCTGCTCTGTCCAGGGCACCTGGTAGTGGCAGGCCCCTGTTTTAGGTGCCCCTACCCCCCTAGAGCCCCCCCCAGCCATTCCTGCCAGTGTAGATGGGAAAGCTTGGGGCAGAGGGGAGGACTGTGCCCACTGGCCCACCCTGGTTTTGGGGCCATGGGCTGCTGCAGGCATTGACTGATACCCCTCCCCTGGGGCAGCACCTCTGGAGGTCCCTTCACCCATGAGCTTCAGAGTAGGCTAGAGGAGGGGCTGGGATCTATCGAGAGTCGTAGTCTCATCTCTGCTATGCTGATCCCGGCCACGGGGGTGTCCCAGCCCCGCTTTGACCATGTGGCTGCACCAGCAGGTGTTTTTTCACTCCCCTGGCATGTAATGAACTGCAAGGCCTCAGCTGCCTTAAAGGGGGTCCCCACAAGTGTGTTGCTCACCTGGGAAGGGTTGGGTGGTAGCAGGGCAGGGTGCTTGGGCCATAGCTTGGGCAGTGGGATGCATCTCAGGTCATTCCTGTGGGCGGGCAGGTGTTGGGGGGCTGGAGGGGATGGGGAACCTTCTTCCACCGGGACACCCTAAAACTTGCATGACACCCTTGCTGAGCGTGGCCCGGCTGCGGTGATCCAGCTGCACCCAGCCGAGCTGCTGCAAAGCGGGAAGGACCCTGTCCCAAGGCAGCCGGCCCCCCTCTGCACTGAGTGCACCCTGGGATGAAGGGCCAGGGGTCCCGATAGCCCACCCGACAGAGCCATCCCAGCTCCCACCCGTTGAGTAGCAGGCAGCTGCGAGGGGCAGGAGAGGGACATGACCCCATGTCCCTCTGGGGTTCTGACCCCACAGAACATGGGGGTGGTGGGCAGCTGTCGGGGACTCCCAAGGGTCCGGCGTGGGAGTGAGTGCTGCACCCGCCTTTCCGGGACTCCGGCAATGGGAACAAGCTGGGCGGCCAAGGCAGTGCTGAGTGTTTCCAGCTGGGCTGGGGAGGGCTGGGACCAATGCTGACACCCTGAGCTGCCCAGGGTGTAGGGACAGGACCCCTGGGGGCTGTGGGTTGTAGATTGTGTGCTGCCAGACTGGTGCTGAGGG
Organism: Jacana jacana; assembly: GCA_013400555.1. Classification (NCBI taxonomy): domain Eukaryota; kingdom Metazoa; phylum Chordata; class Aves; order Charadriiformes; family Jacanidae; genus Jacana; species Jacana jacana. The sequence goes on from VZTM01025371.1 coordinate 158,252, forward strand.
GGGAAGTGGATGAAGCAGCACCATCCCCTCCCTGGGTCTGTTTCTGGGCCCCCCATATGCTCCTGCTGCTGTGGAGCCAGTGTTCCTGGGGGTGTCCCCATGTACCACCCCTTCCCTGCTCACAGATCCCCAGAGCCAGTGCCTTTCTGCAAGGCCTTTTATTTCCATGTAAGAAAAGCCCCCGCTCTGAGGGACCCCAGCATTGCTGTCCTGCACCACCACTGTGAGGGGACCAGGGCCTTGGGAGGGGTATCACCCTGCACCCAAGGGCAGGTGAGGGGCTGTCCCTGGCCCCAGGACCCCCATGGTTACCCCAGGCAGGAGCTGGGGACATCAACTGAGGACCCAGCACCAAGCGAGGGGCAATGGGGGCTGCACAGGGGCAGCACGTGCTGACACTGAGAAGGACACAGTGGCGTCACCATCTCTGTGGCACACAAGGGCACAAGACACAGCAGGGGACACAGGCCTCTCCCACAGGTGGGATGTGGTGGGTTGGGGGAGTGTTGGGTTCTTTTCCTCCTTTTTTTTATTTACAAAATTCCCAGATGCTCCTGCCTGGCTGGGGGGACAGGAAAAGCCCCAGCAGGGGGAGGCAGTCCCACAGCTGGGGGTCTCCTGCCTGCTCTGTCAGAGCCCCTGCTCGCTGGCTCGCCTGCTGCTAAAAATAATAATAATAATAATAATATATTTATAATAATAGTGATAATAATGAGAAAAGAGCTGCGGTTGTGTCCTGGAGCAGCCAGCCCTGGCAGCTGATGGGGCTGGGAGCTGTGCCATTCCCGTGCTGGGGGCTCAGGTCAGTGGGCTGGGGCAGCCCAGATCCCCCTGCCCAGGTGGCGGCGTGGCCCTGGTCCTTTGCGGGGGCGCAGATGCAGGCAGAGATCCGGCTTCGGCCACTGGAGAGCTGTGGGTGGGTAGCTCCAGATGTAGAGCTGCACATCTGGGGAGAGAGTGCTGGCTACAGTAGTAAGAGAACCAGGAAGTGTGGGAGGAAGCTGGGTCCCACTGGAATAGCCCTCCCACTCCTGAGCATCCATCCTGCCCAGGAACATCCCCCCCCACCCCATACTGCCCTGGAGTATCCATCCCACCCTGGAGCATCCCTCCTGCCTCAGAGCACCCATCCTGCCCTGGAACATTCCCCCATCCTGCCCCACAGCATCCCTCCTGCCCTGGAGCATCCATCCCTTCTACCCCTGAGCATCCTGCCCATGGCTTCCACTGCCCCGCACAACCGCAAGTCTCTCAGCATCTTTCTGAAGCTAAACCCAGAGCATTTGGGTCATTCCCAGGGGCTGCCCCCAAGGCCACTCGCTGGCCCCAGGAGGGGCTGCCCGCTGAGCTGAGCCATGCCAAGCCACGCTGGTGGTGGCCCTGGTCAGGGTCTCTCCTCGGTGAGGGAGCTGAGCTCCACAGGGCTGGGCTGGGGCAGCTGCAGGGCAGCGGGGTGGCAGGATCCGGAGCCCTGTGTGCCCTGGTCCTCATGGGAGCCCCCGGGAGCAGGTCGTAGGGTCTGGCACTGCTGGGCTGCGAGGCCACGATCAGTCCCAGTCCACATCGCAGCTCCGCAGCCATCCTGGCTCACATGGGCGGTATGAGGTGGCCGGGCACGGCTGCAAGGGAAGGTTAGAGGTGGGCACACCAAGGTGGAGGGTCCCCGCTCCCCCTGCCTGTATCCTGCTGGTTCTGAGACCAGTACATCCCAGGACCTACTGTGCTTAGGAATAGGCCAGTCCCTGGAGTGGCCGCGCAGGCGTGTGGAACTTGTCCGAGTCCTCAAAAGCTGGGTCTGGGTGGCATGAAGGAGGGAGGAAGGGAGGGAAAGAGAGGGTGAGCCGAGTCAAAGGGGAGCAGTGGGTATGGCAGGGTAGGGGCATGGTGCACCCTTCCCTGCAGCGTGGCCCCAGCTGTGCCCTGGGTGTGGGGAGGAGGCATGGAGTCAGGGAGGGGTGCGGGCAGGAGAGCACAGGCAGCCTGCGGGAAGGGATCTGCAAGGCCACAGGCATCAAGGTGGGCACGGTGCCACTGGGGATCTGGGGGTGGGCTGGGGTGGGCAGGTGGAGGAAGCTCTGCCTGTAACTGGGCTCACCTTGCAGGCTGCTGCCGCTGGTGCTGGCGCAGGCGGGCGGCGGGGAGGTCTGTGGCCGCACCACGGGGGCGAAGGCGCTTTTCTGCTTCACTGCCGAGATCATGTTGACGGGTGAGAAGGAGAAGACCCCGGTGGGGGTGGAGGCATTGGTGCCTGACGGGAGGGTGATGGAGGAGGCGCCCAGAGGGGGGCTGGCGGGCATGACTGCAGAGAGAGACCCACTCAGGCCAGGCAGAGCTGGCCATGGGGCATTGCTCCCCACGCGGGATGCCAGCACCCCCCCGGTGACACCACATGGGACCCAGCTTACAAGGGGCAGGGCTGAGACCAGGGCTTTCTCAGCTCTGGTTGCTGTGTTTCTGCTCCCCCTTGCCCTCGCAGCCAGCTTTGGGGACCCCCAAGGGCTGGTGTATGGCTCTGGGGTTATGCTAGGGCTACTGAATGGCTCTGGGGACATGCCAGGGCTAGTGCACAGCTTTGGGGATGCCTTGGGGATGCCTTGGGGACACCGCCTGCTATTGAGGGATGCCCTGGGGCTGATGTATGGCTCTGGGGACACCCCGGGCTGGTGCATGGCTTTGGGGACACCTCAGGGCACTGACTCACTGGCGTAGGGGGAGTTGGCGGTGGAGCCGTTGAGGAAGCTTGGGGAACCAGGCACCCCCAGGCCAGCCATGGTGCCACCACCATAGCCATTGATGCCGGCGGCACCGCTGTAGCTGCTCTGCTGTGGTGTGGAGCTGGGCACGTAGCCCCGTGGCGAGACGCTGCCCGTGTTTCGGGAGTAGCCTGTGGGCGACAGGGGCCTGGGGTGGCACAGGGCAGGCAAGGATGCCCTCCTGCTGCCCGGCGCAGCCCCCGGCCCACCTTGCTCGGTGCCCTGTGGCGAGTCACCAATGTTGACAGCCAGCTGGCTGCCGAAGGAGTTCACCCCCATCATGCTGCTGGGGCCGTGGGTGCTGGCCAGCGAGGAGAGCTGGCTGGGGTTGCGGGGGACGCTGTACAGAGCCTCAGCGATGTCTGCCGCTCGCTTCAGGATGATGTCCTGAGATGGAGGGGGATGACACATATTGGGACAGTGTCACCTCATGGCATGCAGAGCCTGGAGTGACCCCATGGCTATGCTGGGCAGTGATGGGGCAGGGAAGGGCTGAGACCACCCCAGATCATGTCACTTTCCAGGGCACCCATAGCCCCAGTTGTCCTCGGGGCACAGGACAGGCTGTACTGGACAGTGATGGGACAGGGAGGACTGAGACCCCCCAGCTCGTGCTGCTGGCTGGGAAGGACGTGGGAACAAAGGCAGCTTTGGAGGCACCAGCCCCACAGCCTGACCCGTCGGCTCCCCTTCCACTGCAGGTGGGGGGCACAGGGGGGGCCCACAGCGCTGACTCAGCGCTTGAGGAATCCTGATGTGAAGCAGATGTGGGTCTGGGAGCTCAGGGCCAGTTCCTGAATCCCTGCTCTAGTGCTGTGGGCTTGGGGTGAAGACCCTGCTGAGCAGGGGGGCTGGGGACAGGAGAGTGGGATGGGCCTGGGGGGCCTGGTGGGATGGGGGGGCACGGTACCTGGTTGCTGTGTGGCATGCCGTAGAGAGCCTCCACCAGGTCAGCTGCCCGCTTCAGCAGGACCTCCTGGGCAGGGAGTGGGTTGGGGTTCATCAGGAGCTGCTCGCCCACCCCACCCCATCTATACTTGGGGACATGCAGACACCCTACACCTTACCCCATCAACCTGCTACATCCCCACGCCAGTGCCAAGTCTCCATGCCAGTGCCTCCCTGAAGCGCCATGCGATGCCCAGATCCCCAACCCAACAGCGGACCCACGGGACTCATTGTACCCCTCCATGTCCCTCCCTGTGTCCCTCCATGGCCTTCCATTCCCTTGGGTCTGCTAGGATGGGGGAAGCAGCACAGACACCCCCCATGAACAGTGGGAGCTGAGGGTCAGGGAGCTAGGCCAGCCTGTGGACTGCACCCAGAATGGGAGGGTGGCACAGGGGCTCTGTGTCCCCATCCCTGTCCCTTGGTCCTCTGGCACTGCCAGAGAAGACCTCTGGGTCTGGGTGAGGTGGTGTCCAGCATCTATTGGTGATGGTGTATTCCTGCTGGAGGATATGTAGCATAGCAAGGAACATGGTACAGCATCTATGCCAAACCCCGGGCAGGGGGTCCCTACCTTGGGCAGGCGCTCAGGGTCCCCAGGGTGCCGGGGGATGACCTTCTGCAGCCGCTGGAACCCGTAGTCGATGGTGGGCTCGTTCAGCGCTGCCAAGAGAGGGGGGCTCAGCAGCTGCTGCTGAGCAGTGCGGGGCTGCCCTGGTCCCCCCTGCCCTCACCCCATGGGGAAACTGAGGCATGGACTGTGGGGCTCAGGGCTGAGCTGAGGCAGATCTGGGGTCTGTCAGCTATTACCCCCACCTCCTGCATGGACACCTCAGTTGTCCTGTCTGTCTCCTACCCGTGAAAACTGCCCATGTGCCCCTTCTGCTCCCAGGCCCCTGTCTGGCAGCCACAGCCCGCAGGGCCACTGTGGGGGTCCTGAGGGGACTGGACAGTGCTGGAGCGGGGCAGGAGCTGGGGTGACATGGAGCATGGCACGAAGCCAGTGTGAGGAGACTACCTGAGCCAGCGGCAACGCGCTACAGCACATGGCACACAGCCACCATGGTGGAACCGATCCTCCCCTACTCTGTGCACACTGTCCTCTTCACCCCAAACATGTGTGCATGTCCCCACTAGCCCCACACACGTGTGCATGTCCCTGCTCACCCCACAGAACACACACGGGGGCCCTGCAATTGCTACCTGGGGGTTTCAAGACTGTTTTGCCTTCACCCCATCAATTGTACTCCCAATCTTGTCCCTGCCAGCAGGTCCCCTCAAGTCACAACACTACCCTGCCCCTAACTCTACTCCCTGCCCCCTAACCCAGCCCTGTTCTGCCCCAAACCCTTGCCCTGTGCCCGTCCCCTTGCACCTTGCCCATCCCCTCACCCTAACTCTGCAGTGGGGCTGCTGTCTGGGGTGGTTCCCCTATCAGGGTATGGCTGTCCCTAGGGTCTGGCAGTGGGCACAAAGATGTTCTGGAGACAATCCTGGGGGTCTCAGACCCCTTCCCTGAGGGTCTGTGCCCCTCACCAGTATAGACGAAGCGTCCTGGGGCACCCTTGCAGAACTGCTTGGACTTGTAGGAGAGCGTCACCTCCACCACGCCGGGGATGTGTCGTGGGGGGGTCTGCACCCGGATGGCGTGAGGCGTGATGAGCTGCAGGATGAGACAGGGCTCAGCCTGCGGCTGAGGAGGTCATGCCAGCCCCCCATCACCCCTCCTTGCACCCCCCTACCTCGCTCCACACCAGCATGGTGCCGAAGACGACCTGCAGCCCATCGAAGAAGTTGTCCCCGATGACAATGACGGTGGCACCTCCGGTGGTCCAGCCCTCGCTGGGGCTGATGGCTTTGATGCAGGGGGTGGCTGCTTCGGGCGGGAGGGGAGAGACAGGGCAGCAGTGAGTGTGGGGGCACGCGGGGCGGGAGCGGGGGGNAGAGTATGTGCAGGGGATGGATGCGGGGATGGAGAGCACACCATGGCAGGGGGGTGGAAAGAGCATGCATGGGATGGATGGACAGAGAGCAAACAGGTTAGACTGGCAGACAGGGGACATATGCATGGACAGAGGGATACAGAGAGACGTGGTAGGTGCATGGATGGACAGAGCAGTGGACGGACAGAGGGCATCCAGGAGGGTAGGAGAGCCTACACGCGCGGGACAGACGGAGGGACGAAGGGACGGACAGAAAACGCAGGTGCACGGTGGGTGGATGGAGAGGCCGTGTATGTGTGCCAGGCAGATGGACAGACATACAAGGCATAAATATGGGGCCGGGTGCCCACCTCCAGGGCTACCCAGCGTGCCGGGGATGCCTAACAGGGAGGTGCTGGGGCTGGGGGAGCTGCAGCCTCTTAGCGGTGTGGGGCAGAGCTGGGCACAGGCATGTCCCCCATGGGGGTCCCAGCATGGGAACGTGGTCTCTGGGGCTGCCCTGGCACTGTGGGGCACACATAGCCATGGGGCTGGCTCTGGCACTGCCAGGGCAGAGGATGCCATGGTAGAAGCAGCACCCACTGGCGTGGCTGTGTGTCTGTCTGCCCCTCCACATGGCCATGTACATGTGCCAGGGCACAGCACACACATACATGTGGGCATGTGTTCTGTGTGTGTGCGTGGGCAAGCTGGGCACCCAGCAGGGACTCACCTTCGGAGGGGTCGAGGCGCCGTGCCCGCCGCCCGTGCTTGGAGTTGTTGTGGACAAACATGTTGTCAGACACGGCCAGGACGTGGCCGTCCACATTCACTGTCGTCGACACGACCACCTGTAAGACAGCCAGCTCAGGGCCACCGTCCCCCCCGTGCCCTCTCTGGGGTGTGTCACCTTGCCACCTGCTCATCTATAGTATCCCCTCACTCCCTTCAGCATCATGGGACCGTCAGGGGTGTCCTAGGGACCCTCCATGCCTTGGTGGTGACACGTGTGTGCAGATCTGCACCTGCATGGCCCTGCATGCTTGCGTGTGCATGGGTGCGTATGTGCCAAGAGGCGTGTGTGCATCTGCACACGTATGTGCGTGCAGGAGCACCTGTGTGCACGTGTGCACACGTGTGTGTGCATACCTATGTGCTACAGGACCCCAGCACCAGCCTGTCACCCTGTCACCAGCTTGGGGGACCCCAGTTCCCAGGGGACATGCCAGCCCATCCCCTGTATCACCAGCCCAGAGGACCCTGGACCCCAGGGGACACCCCAGCCCATCNNAATTAGGGTTTGTGAAGAGGTGGAGGGAAATCAGAGTTTGCCAGTTAGGGTTTGCAAAGGGCTGGAGGGGAATTAGTTAGGGCTTGTAAAGGGGGCAAGGGCAATCGGGGTTTGCAAAGGGGGAGAGGGGGAATTAGGGCTTGCAAGGCAGGGTTTGCCAAGGGGGAGAGGGGAACTGGGGTCTGCAAAAGGGTTCACGGGGGGATTGGGGTTTGCAGAAGGAGCAAGGGGAATTAGGGTTTGCAAGTGAGGGTTTGCATAAAGGGGTGAAAGGGATTGGGGTTTGCAAAGGGGTGGAGGGGAATTAGGGCTTGCAAGTCAGTGTTCGCAAAGAGGGCGAGGGCAATTGGGGTCTGCAAAAGGTTTAAAGGGAAATTAGGGTTTGCAACGGGGTTGAGGGGAATTAGGGACGTGAGTCCCATTTGGGGGAATCAAGGTCCCAATTCCCCTCCAGCCCTTCAGTAAAATATATGAGGTCTCCAACCCTGTCGGCTCCTGTAGTCCCAGTGTGTGGGGCAGGGTTTGGGGAGGGGTGCTGGGTGCTCACCTGGAAGCGCCGCATATCCCGGGGGTTCCCCGCATTCTTCAGGCAGTTTTGGTTGCATTTGAGGAAGAACTTGAGGAAAAACCTGAGATGGAAGGAAAGAACCCAGTGGTTTGTGCCGGCAAATCCGGAGGGGTCCCAAAGACTCTGCAGTGTCTTCTCCCACCCCACTCCTTGGTTCCCTGTGCTGGAGCAAAGCAGAGGTAAGTGCCTTTGCTGTCCTGGTGTCCCCAAATGGAGGTAACCCCCCTGCATGTCACACCATGCAACAGAGACGTGCCTGGGTGCTCCTCACAGTCTCCCATGCACACCTCAGTGACACACACGTGTGCACGCACCATGTAGAGGTGCACACAGCCAAAATCACACGTGTGTGTGCATACCCACCCACGCTGCGTGGCTGCAGGGACCCCAGGGCATACTGTGACACCACCCAGCTGTGCTGGGTGCTGCCTCTCCCTGACCATGGGGGTCTGGCAGGTGCCAGGCCACAACCCCGGGTGGAAGACGGATGGGCAGGAGGTTGAGCTGCTCCTGCCATGTCCCGGCCTGATGAAATATTCAGGCCGCTTGTCCATGGCCCCGTAATCAGCCTCCGCCCCTCAATAATTAATGGGCAGCAGCAGCAGTGACAGCAGAAGCACTCAAGCTAGGGTCTGGCATGGGATGAGGGCGCGTGGCCACCACAGTGCACAAGTGTGGGGACCACAGTGCACATTCCTGGGAGCACGGATCCACACCTGAGGGCATGGCCAGACATGGTCCCTAGGACCCGGGTGCGCACCAGCACTCTCACCCCGTGCACTTTTGGGCACTGAGGTGAGAGACCTCCTGTCCCTGTCCCCAGCTGTGGAACACCCCATGGTTTCTTGCCATGGGCACCCTGGAGGGCCACACACAGGTACATGGGCATGCTCAACCCGCACACACACACAGAGATATTTGCTCTGCACCGTGCCCAGCTATCATGCTGTGCCAGCCCACGTTGCCAGGGCACATCAATGCACAGTGCCAGCTCACTGCACCGGTCCTGGTGACTGCACAGTGCAAGCTTACTGCTGTGCCAAGTCACCACACCATGGTAAGCCCCCAAGATGTGCCAGGTCACCCCACCATGCCAGGCTAGTGCAACCCACCAGCTCACCGCACTGTCTCAGCTCACTGTCCCTTGCCTGAGCCACCATTCCTGTCGGTGCCATCTCCTTCCTTTGGTTTTCCTGCCCCTGACATGGGGCAGCGTTTCCCAGCCCCCTTGCTGATGTGCTTGAGCTCTGCCCTGCCCAGGCAGGCAGCCCTTTGGCAAGCCCTGGGCACTGCATGGGGCTGGTACATCCCACTGTGCCATCCTGCCCCCATCCCAGCGTGGCATCCTTCCCCCATACCAGTGTGTGCCATCCTACCCCATCCCACTATAACATTCTGTCTCCTCACGAGACTGCCACATCCTGCCCCCACCCCAGTGTGCCATCCTGTCCTGTCCCCACTGTGCCATTCTGTCCCCACTCCAGAGCACCATCCTCCTCCCCATCCCTTCTCAGCAGCTTGTCCTGTCATCTTATCTGAGCGTTGTCTAACCCTGGCACCTTACCCCAACACCCCGCCCAGCCCCCAGCCCCACACCTTGCCCCCTGATTCCCTGCCCCCCTGCCACTTCCCTGGCTGCTGTAGTGGGGCTGGGGAGTGGGACATAGGGGACAGAAGGGTGGGATGGGGATGCAGGTGCCCAAGGGGCATTCCCCATGGCCCCTTAGTTCCTGGTGGAGCCTGGAGGGGAGGATGGGACCTCCAGGGATGACAGCGCACCTGGGGACCTTGGCAACCCTGGGACCCCCTGTAGTGCAGGCACAGGAGCAGCCTCCCCATCCCCACACCTGGGGGACATGGGCCAGGGGGCACACAGCCCATGGGGCCACTGGAAGCCTCTGAGGGGACTCTGGGGACCCTGTGGGACACCTGAGCCAAGACAGCACCTCCAGACTGTGCTCCCCCCCTCCAAGGGTTCTTGCCATCAGCCAGTGCCAGGGTACACGGAGAGGGGCTCCCACACCAGCGCTGCCGGGATGCTGCCCACAGGGGATGGTTTTCCCAGGCAATGGCAGGAAGAGGGGGACCCCCCCCATGTCCCCCCATCACCCGCCGCCTGGCAGGTGGTAATCAGGAGAAGGAAGGAGCTGGAAAACGGCAGGAAAACTCCATACACACACACCCCCCGCCAGGAGATTGACAGGGGCGGTGTGGAGTTGGGGGGCGACTCCCCCGCCCCTCCCAGCCCCCCAGCCCTGGCTCTGCGCTGCTGAAGGGGGTGCTAATCCTGAACCCCAGGTCGGCCCCGTCCCCCCCGAGCGGCAGCCGCGCATATGGGCCCGGGAGTTAAAAATACAGGCGCTGTGCATGCATTAGCATCCCTAATGCACAGCGCTCCCCATTTAATATGCAAATTCCCGGCGCTGCTGCCGAACACCTTCTGTTCCGAGCGCATAAATTTGAATTTGCAATTAGAATAATCTTGTATAATTAATGAAAAGCGTCAANACACAGGGGCATGGGGGAAGCCCCCAGCTGCCCTCAGCACAGAAAAGGGAGGGGGCTGGGGATGCCACCACCCTGAGGATGTCACCTCCTTGGGGCAGAGCCCCGAGGGAGAAGGGAGCTGGGGTGGGTTCAGGAGAAACTAGCCTTGGGAATGGAAGAACCCCCACCCCAAAGGAACCCAGGTCTGGGCTTAGCCCCATCCTCCAGCACAGGGGGGTCACAGGGCACCCTGGGAATCCCTGCACTCCCCAAAGGCAGCATCCTGCGGTGCAGCATCCAGGACACCTGGGGGATGAGGATGCTGAGGGCACAGGGGGATATGGGGATGGGGTTACTGGCAGGTTTGTCTTGGCCAGGCTGTGGTGGCTGCATCCCATGGCTGTGCTGGGAGCTCTGGGGGCCATGATCCCCACAGCTGGCCACAGCACAGCTGGCTGGGGGGAGGTGGGGGAGGCAGCACAGCTGGCTGGCGCTGGCTGGACTGGGAGAGGCCAGAGGTTAGGGACCTGCTACAGCCGGTCCAGTCTCATGCTTGGGGGACCAGGGACAGTATTGGTGCGAGCAGAATCATGTGCCATCTCCCACCCCCAGCAATCCAGGCGTCCTCCAGCACCTCAGAGAGAGGAGGAAGCCACTCATAGGGACACCCCAGGACTAAGGGACCCCAACTGCAGGCAGGGTGAGGCAAGGAGGGTGCATAACCCCCCCCTCCTCACCACATCCCCCTGGCCCTAATTCTGACATGACTGAGACCAGCAGAGCCAGTTGGGATCCCTAAACCTCTCAACACCACTGAGGAGCCTGGGCTTTGCTTTGCATCACCAGGGAGGTGCCACCATGCCAGGCGATGCATGGGGACAGAGGGACAGGGACATAACACGCTGGGTGAAGGGAGAGAAGGACAAATGGATATACTTGTGGGGTTTGGGGATGCTGCAGGATGGAAGGAGGAACAGCTCAATGGCTGGTGAGAGGGGTGGAGAAGGCAGGAAGAGAAGGAGGGAGGAAGGAATGGACAGGTGAAAGGAGGGAGGAAGGATGGATGGATGGATGGATGGATGGATGGATGGATGGATGGATGGAAGAAGAGATAGATGAAGGAAGGTGGGATGTGTGCTGAGCAGGGAAGGCAGAGGGTCGGGGCTGCAGACAGACAGGCAGACACCTGACCCAGGGCCAGGAGGACACATTGTCCATGCCCACACCAGAGAGCATTGCTTGTGTCAGGGCTGGGCTTTCTGCCCCATATCAGCACTATGCCCAGTGTCCCAGCCCAGCACGGGGGAAGGGTGCATCCCTCACCATGGAGCACATGCCCAGCCCATACTGTGGGCACGCGCCTGGGGACACCACGCAGAGCTGGGGTGTCCCTGCAGCACATGGCCCTGGAGCTGGAGCAGGGCTGCCACGCGTTCCCCGTTGCTTCCCGAAGCGGCTGGATGTTCCCTGTATTATTTATTTGTTTGACGCGCGTCGGAAGTGCCGCGCTGACGGCAAACAGCACTTTCCCCATCTGTCATGGCTGGCTGTCACCGCAGCCCGGCACGGGGCCCGGCAGCCACCGCAGCGTGCCGGACTGGGGGGCAACACGCGCCCTCCCAGCCCTCCAGCTCATTAGCACTAACGATCCAGTGCTTGCACCCACTCCCCAGCCCTGGGGACTCCCCATCACTTGTGGCTCCCTGGGTGACCCCTCACTGATGCCTCCCCTCCCATGGCCCCAGTGAGGTGTAGGGGTGCCCCCTCACCCGGGGTCCTCAGTACCTGTCGATGATGACGGGGTCAGAGGGGGTCTCGTTGCGGTTCCCACAGCTCTTCTTGTCACAGCAGCGGCTGGGCACAGCCAGGGAGAGAAGCAGGTGTGAGGCAAGGTGGCCAGGGGCTGGGTTCAGCCCCACACCCTCCAACCCCCATGGGAAAACTTGCCAGACCCCCATTCCCCACCCCTGTGCCACCCACCATGTCACCCATGACATCCACGGGAGATACACCAAGACCTGTGCTGCGGAGCAGCGGGGTCCTGCCCCAAGGCGAGACAGGGTTAGGGGCAGAGGTGCAGAAGAGACAAGCAGGTGCCCCACAGGAGCCCAGGGTGCTGGGCTGGGGGGGAGAACACCCCAGGACAGGGACATCAGCTGTGTGATGCCAGGGCTTGGGGGGGTCATGGGAGAGGGGGCATCCCTGGGGTATCCTCCATACACACCCCATGCTGCTGCCCCACACCATGAAGCTGGGCTCCAATTTGTGTCTTTGGGTCTTTCTGGGGCTCTGGGTGCATCCCAGCCCTGGAAAACACTCGGTAAGCCAAGTGGGGGGCAGGGGGGGGGCTCTGAACTGAGAGTGACCCGGTCCCGTGCCATCTCTCGGGGGCTCCACGTCATCCACAGGGGACATGGTAGGGGCAGGCTCGTGCTGCTGCTGGCCGATAAACACGGCAGTGCCGGCCCCGGGGAGCACAGCGGGGAGGGAGCACCCCAGCCCTGGCATCGTTAGCGCGGCTCCTGGAGATCAATTAGCCGCGCTGGCACGGAGTGCTAATTTGCACAAACACCAAGCACGAGGGTGGTAAACAAGAGCGGCGCTAATGGGGCACGGGGGACCCCACGCTGGCAGCAGGCAGCACTCACTGCCCGTCTGCCCAGCTTGGCACCCCCCCCACACCCAGGACACCCACTGAGACCCCCCCACTCACCTGCACATGATCTCGTGGGTGAGGAGGACCCGGCACATCTCTGGGTTCTTGTCCTGCCCCTCATAGATGATGGCCTGGAGGGGAGAAGAGAGGACGTGGGGAGGTGCCACTGTCTCCCAGCACCCTGCCCATCCCCTGCCACTGTCCCCAGTCCACACCACCTCCCTGGGTGACCCCAGGCCGGGTGGGGGACTCCAATGGCAGTCGGGGTGGGAGAGGGGCCAGACAGTGAGCACTTGTGCCCCCTGGCACTCTCTCACGCGTGCACAGATGTCTCGGGGGGCTCAGGGGATGATAGGGTTGGGAGCTGTAGGGTCAGGGGTATCAGCTCCCCCCTTGGCCACACACCCCTCTGACGTTACCTGTTTGGACATGGAGTCGATCAGGCGGACGTAGAGGTCCTGCTCAGTCCGGAGCCCTGTGGCGAGAGGAAAGGGGTCAGCCCTGCCCGCCCCCCCAGCCCCCCAGCCCCAGCACCCACCGTTGCTGTACAGCAGCTGGAGCCGGTAGTGAATCCCGTTGTTGGTTTTCTCGCCGTTCTGCTCCTGGGGGGAGGACAGGAGACATCACTGTCCCCTCTTAATACAGCCCTCCACCACCCGCAGGTAAGCCCAGGGCTGCCGAGCTGCTCTGGCAACACCCCACACGTGCAATGAGTTTGGGAGAGGCCTCACCCTTTGCAATGCAAGTTCGAGTGCCCCTCCAAGAGCGGTGGGATGGCCAGGCAGAGTGCCACCACCCCCCACAACCCCATTCCCACCACAAGCCTGGCCCCAGGGCGGGGGGGTGGTTCTCACCCGCTCCTTCTCCACGAAGTCGATGAAGGAGGTGCGCTCGATCTCCACGGGCTGGCCCTGCCGATCGTACATGGCCAGGACAAAGTGGAAGAAGTTGGATTTCCGCAGGTTGGAGGGGGGTTGCTTCTCAAAGTGGGCTCGGGCCAGGCCCACCCCGCTGCCAGCAGGAGGAGGAGGGGGGGTTAAGCACAGGGCAGCTGCTGGGATGCCCAATACTCCCTCCCCAGGGCCACCCCAGCACCAGGGGAAGGACTCGGTGGGAGCTGCTAGACTCCCCCCATGGCAGGTGGTGATTCTCCCTGGTACCCCAGGGTGCTGTGGGCCAGGCTGGGGGGAGCACCCCAGACCCCCACTCTGCCCCGTGGCCAGGACATGCCTGTGCCCAGGGTATCCCTGCTGCTCGCAGGGCTTGTCCTTGGGGGAAGTGAGGCCAAAGTCAGCCCCAGTCCCCAGGGAGGGGACAGTCCCCAAGACAGCCCTCATCCATAGGGAGGAGAATCACCCCCAGGGCTCTGCAGCCACTGACCCTGTACCCCATCACAGGGGTGCACCCCCTGCCCGTGCATTAGCATGCACACTCATGTAGATGTGTACCCACACGAGTGTGCACAAGGTGGCTGTCAAGGAGCTGTAGGTGACATGGGGTGGGACATGCCAGCAGCATCCCNGGTGTGCACAAGCTGGCTGGGGGAGCCACAAGAAGGGTGGGTGTTCCAGGTGGGGGTCAAGGAGCTGTAGGTGACACGGGGTGGGACATGCCAGCAGCATCCCAGGGGACAGCGAACAGCTCTTCAGCAGTGTTGCCTACCCCCAGCTCTGCCTACACCCTGGGACAGGAGCCCTCCGCTCCGCAGCGCAGACCTGAGGCATCCTGCTGCCAACCCACAGAGCCACCACTGGGCTTGCCTGAGGTGGCCTGAGGGCCACCACTGCTGTCCCTGCACAGGGACAGGACAGAAGCATCACAGGGGAGGGTGTCAGAACCATCCCCAGGGACAATGGCTCCAGCACTGACCAGTCCTCATCCCAGTCACTTCACCCCTGGCCCCAAGGGTGGTCCCTCTCGCTGAGCAGTGTGACTGCTGGTGCTGCGATAGCCAGCGCGGCATCAGCGTGGGGGGCCGCAGGAGCCGGACCAGCCCCATTGCAGCAGCCAGTGAGGCGAGGGGGCCAAGATAAACACACGGATGTGAAAAGTTCCCCCCTTTCATGATTAAAAACACATTGGGCAATGAGGAGAGATGGTGGGGGTGGGGGTGTTGGCTCCCCCAGCACAGACCTTGGAGGGGTTTAAGCTACCACAGCTAGTTCTGATGTTGTGCTGGGGACAGTGCCTGCACCCCGTGGTGACCCCACAGACCTTGCAGAATCCCACCCCCTCCCCCAAGTATGCAGAAGGACGATGCAGCTCCCCAGATCTCACCATGCCCTGCAGACCCCACTTGTCTGAGAGCAGCCAAGGCCCAGGCAGGGGTCAGCGCTGGAGTGCAAATGCCGGAGGGGACACACAAACATGCAGGGGGGTACCCTCCTGAGGGTCTCTGCCTGCCCCAGCACCCCCAGCCCTGCTTCTGGAAGCCCACCCAAAGACACAATTTGGTGGGTGCTGGGCCGGAAGCCAGGTGTGACCCACCCATTGCTGGCTTGAGGTGATGCCCACTGTAGGGTCCCTCTGCTACAACCCTAGCCATGCCAGGACCTGACTATCACCTGATGGATGGCCTGGGAATGGTGTGGTGGGTGGTGGTGGTGGTGATGTCACACCCAGCCCCCTTCCTGCAGGACCCTGCTGGGGGGACCATTGAGGAGTGTAGGGACACAGTACATGGGTGAGGAGCAGGACCCCGGGTACCCTGACACCCACTGGCCCCCAACCTGGTCAGGACACAGCACATGGGTGGGGGCTGGGGACACACACCCCTCCACCCACCCCGCAAGGACAAAGAGGGTCCCTGAGCCCTGCAGAGGCTGTCTGCACCCTGTAGACCTCCGAATCCCATGCAACCCCATGCTTACGCCCTGCTGGGGTGGCTGTTCTGGCTGTGGGGTCCTTTGCTCTCCCTCACCCCACTCCTCTCAGAGCTGCTCCCACAGGCTGGCACAACCTGTGTTGACCCTTGTACTCAGGGGCATTGCTGGCTGCACAAGGATGTGGGGACGTGGGAACATAGGGACATGAGGACACAGGGATACCTCCCCAGGCCCACAAAAGTCACAGCAACCAGTATCTCCGAAGCAAAACAAAACAAAATAACAAAAAAAGAGAGAGAGAAAAGGGTTTCAGTCCTTTTACCAGCATCCTGCTCCCATGCCTGCTATCAGAAGCACCCAGGAGCTCTGGGCAGAGCCAGCACAGGGTGGGGAGAGACCCCTGGGCACCCTCACTCCTTTAATGATGATCCCAGGGGTTTAATTACCCCCTGGCACTGCCCTCAGCCTCAGCCCCGCCCCCAGCCCCGGACACCAGCCAAGGCCAAGTGTGAAACCCAGAACCTGAAAACCTTGGGGACACTTCTCTGGGGACAATTCTCTGTGTTGGAGGAAAAAGCTTGTTAAGCTAATCACTGGGAAGCCAAGAAGTCCCCAGTCGGCAAACACCAGTGTACACGCCTGGCATGCTTGCCTGGCACACGTGTGCCTGAGTGCGTGGCCAACATGTGTGTGCAGACAGACATGCACACTAATGTCACTGGGCACTGCTGATGGCCATGTCCTGACACACCCCATGGGTGGCCCTTGTCCTCTACCCAAGAGCTCTAATTGGTGATGATGGGTTTGCTCTCAGGGCCCATCCGCATGGCATCTGGCCCCAAAGCATGGGGTGCTGAACCCTCCGGGATCCTGCATCCTCACCAAGCCCCCATCCCTCTGGACCCAGCCAGCGTCCACTCAGCTCCCTGAGGGATGGGGACCCCCAAAGTCATGGGACCTCTTTGCCACTCAGCAGCATCCCTGGCCCTGCTACACTGGAGCCCAGCCACGGGGCTCCCAGCTGATGGGAAGGTGGCACTGAGCTGGCAGGGCAGCTGCAGTGAACCAGCACTGTCTGCCCCCCCCTCCCCCCCATTCCCCTCTGCCCCCCCAAACCTTTGGTCCTAGATTGCTCGGGGAGGGGAGAGGGCAATGGAACCGCCAGCCTGGCCGGGTAATGGCTGCATCTCTGCTCCCAGCACTGCCGAGACCCCAGCGCTTCAAGAGCTGAGCCTGGCTGCCATTAATTATTAAAGGCAATCAGAGCATTTCCTAGCAGAGGAGCCCAGCGAATGTCTCTTACAGTAAAGCAGCATCTTCCCTTGGCGGAGCCGCCAGGCACCCAGGGCACCGCGCAATTACGCAGCCACAGCTCCCCGGGTGGCTCTGCCAAACAGGGGGCACACGGAGGGTTCCCGGATCCTGCCTGGGAAGCTGAGACCCCCTGTGTGCTCACCCCGTGTCCCCCAGCCCCTTTGCCTTGCCCCAGGACCCCAGTACCCCTGCCCTCTCTAGAGCACACTGTGGGGTGCCAGCTGGCATTGCCTGGGGACAGTGCGGTGGCCACAGGGTCCCATAGGAATAGGGGGGTCTTTGTGGGTACTGGTGTTTGCAGCATGGTGGTACAAGCTCCCCTAGATGGGGGTCCAAGAGGGGTGTGGGATGCAGGGCAGAGACAGACTGGGTTTGGAGATGACAAACGCCCCATGAGCATGTCCACATGCATGTCACTGCCGGCACATGTGGCACACACCCCTGGGACAAGGTGGAGAGGGGGGCTTGGAGAACACCACAGGCTGCCCAGCACCTGGCTGGGTAGGGGCAGGGGCAGGAAGGGGGTCTGCAAGCCCCATCCTGGCACACTAGGCGCTTGGCACATGGAGACACACGGGCAGACATGTCCCTGCCACTGGGCAGCATTGCTGCCGGAACCCCTGCAGCTGTCCCAGCCCTGTGTGTGTGTCCCCTGCCCTTTCCAGTGCTGCCAGAGCCGGGTACGGGTGGGAGGGGGTTGGATTTCACCCCCTTTTCTTGAAGCCACGCTCTGGGGCACGGGGAAGTTTCTGGGTGTGCAGCAGGAAGGCCAGCACTTCCCTGCACCCCAGCTTGGACACCGCCACTCCCTGCTCTGGCACTACCCCTCACCGGGTCTCTGGGGCCAGGTGGGACCCTGTGGGCTGGGCTGTGGCAGTGGCTGTGTGTCCCCCCCCCGTGGTGGCTGTGCTGGGACGGGACCTGGGTGGCTTTGCTGGGGCTGGCAAGGGGAACGCTGCAGTTTTCAAGCATCCCAGAGTATCTGCAAGCACAGAGGCTTTGGGAGGGACCTCAGGGAGCCCCCGGAGCTTCACCTGTGGGTGACAGTCTCCAGCACAGTCATAGTCCCTGGCAGAAAGCCGGCAGTGGGGCTGACACTGTGGCTGGGGACCCCGTGCTTGGGGACTGTGCACACAACCAGAGTACCTAGCCCACAGAATGGGTCAGCTCTGGAGGTGTTGGGGACGTGCCACTCCAGTGGAGCCCTTTGCAGAGGGGAGACACCCCCCCAGATCCCCGAATGTGCTAACCCTGGCTGGGCAGAGTGCATGAAACACACCGGGAAAGCAGTGCCCAGGTTGGCCCAGGTCCTCTCACCCCTCTGTGCCGGCACCAGCGATGAGCCACAGCATCGCCTGTCATCCCCGGACAAAACTGCAGCGCACTCCAAGCACAGCTCCCCCTTACCGCCCCTCCTCCCCCCCCCAAACCCCATGGCACACACTGGGGGGACAGTGAGAACTGGGGTCAGCAGTGAAAGTGTCCTCCAGCCACGGCCGGGACTCCTCCAGGCACAGGGTGGAGGAAAAGCAGGGGCCAGGGTGCATGGAGCTTCCCAGGAGGAGTAGGGGATGAGAATGGGGTGCACAGAGCCCTGAGCCCCCCCCAGGAAGGGCAGAAAATGGGGACAGAGTATGCAAAGTCCCCAAGAGAGGACAGGGGATGGGGAAAGGTGGGGTCCAGGCGGGCACTGGGCTGCGGTGCAGTGAGCCCGGCAGTGCTGCAGCAGCCACTCGCCCCAGCCGATGCCACCAGCCCTGCCCAGGATACGGGGATGGCACCACTGCCAGCCCTGTCCTTGCCCTCGGCAGCTTTCCCCAGCAGAGCCAGGGCTCACGATGCTGGTCCTGGCCCTGGTGAATACATAGCACAGCACAAGCCCCTTGCAGCTCATGCTCTGCTGTTAGACCCAACGAGTCTGGCATGCACGGGGTGCCAGGGGGCTCAGGATGTCCCAGGTACCCGGGGGTGCTGAGGTCTGCAGGAGCACCTGGGATACCCGGAGGCCCAAGGAGCCCAGGCACGTTGGGCACCTGGGGTACCTGAAGTACTTGGTGAGTATGAGGCTCAAGGCAACCAGGCTGCCCAGGGATCCTGGGGTGCTAAGGGCATGGGGTGCCTGGGGTACCCAGTGTGCCTGGGGTGCCCATGCACCCAGGATGCCCATTGCACCTGGGATGCTCACAGCACCTGGGATATTCACAGCACCCAGGATGCTCGCAGCATCCAGGATGCCCATGTAGCTCATGCTACATCCCGTGGTACTTGGGATGTTTGTGTTGTCCAGGATGCCTGAGATGCTCAGAGTGCCCGGGGTGCCCACGGTGCCCAGGATGCCCACAGCACCTAAGAAACCTGTGGAGCCCATGGTACCTGAGATGCTCATGGTACCTGGGATGTCTGGGATGCCCGAAATGCCCATGGTGCCTGGGATGCCCAGAGCACTTGGGAAGCCTGCAGTGCTCAGGATGCCTGCAGAGCCTGCGACGCTTATGGTGACTGGCATGCCCACAGCACCTGGGATACCCGTGGCGCTTGTGATGCCCATGGAGCCCGGGATGTCTGCAGTGCCCAGGATGCCCACAGCACCTGGGTTGCTCACAAGCCTGAGATGCCTGCAAAGCCCAGCATACCCACAGCACTCGAGATGCCCACTGGACCCAGGATGCCTGCAGCAACCAGGTTGCCCGCGGAGCCCCTTACCTCTGTGCCGCCGTGCTGGCGTCCAGGATGCCGGTGCCCTGCAGCCAGCGGACGGAGGGCAGCCCAGCGGTCAGCGGCTCTTCCTTCATGGGCAGCCCCCCCCGGGGCAGCGCCTCCTGCACGGAGAACATGGCAGGGGTTCAGCGACCGTCCCCAACTTTCCTGCCCAGGGCCCGGCAGCGGAGCTCAGAGCCGGGCAGGTGCCGGGGGCTGCCGTCCCGGCCGCCGGGGAAGCGGCATCTGCAGCGGGTGGCCGGGCGGGAGCTGGGGGGAGGCTCGGGGGGAAGCTCGGGGGAGGAGGGAGGCGGAGGCAGGCGGAGGCAGGGCCGGAGAAGTTGGAGACGGAGGCGACCAGCAGCCAAGTGCGGGGACCGGGAGGGGAAGGGGA
>VZTM01025380.1:0-59714 GCA_013400555.1 Jacana jacana
CTCGGGCACTCATTGCAACCAGAGGTCTGCACAGAGACATCTCTGGATGTTTTTTTTTAATTCCAGCAGTTGAGTGTCTCCTCGTTATATATGACATGCATGTTTCATTTTCATTAGGGCTTTTATAGTTTGAGAAGCCGGGTGAGAAAGGGAAGGGGAAGTGGTTGGGTGAAAGGCCTGACTCCTGAAGGCACGTGGCTGCAGAAGGTGGCAGGCTTTCCCATGTCCCAAATAGTGACGCTTTTGTCCTCTACACCTCTGCCCTTCACCAGGTGATGCAGGGTTGTGCTGACACCAAAGCCTCCAGGGAGACCACATCCTTTATAACTGCTATCACAAAGCAATAAGTACACAAAGGGGGAAGAAACAGGGCTGGAAAATGGAAGGTATCTATCAAAAATGCCTTCCTTTGCCTTGTCCTTGGGCTGAGACCAGGACATAGAGAACCTATGGTTGTTTAGCTGAGCTTTTGCTTAAAGAAAAGAAGTCCAATGTAGTACTTGTTGGATGGAAACTAAGCTCAACTAGATAGGTATCAGGCTCTCTGATGACTTATGGTTTACAGTAGTTAGGAGCTAGTCCATTGTACCTGAATAATGCCAGGTCCCAGCTGAGGTTAATTCCCACTCAATTGTCAAAACTTTTTGGGCTGATCATCATCTCAGAAGAGCTCACACATTATTTCCAGTAGGAGAAGAGCAAGACTTGGAAACCTTTGTGAGAGAGAAGATGGGAATGCTACTCACTGCATTTCGTATCTTGACTTAACATGGCTGAACATTTAACTTCTTGAAGAATCACTGAACAATTATATGGAGGCTTCTTTGTCCCATGCCCAGTGGTGGGTGAGCTACTGGCTGCTGGCGCTACACTGTATGCTTGAAGAAGGGTGCAATGTGACTCCGATATCTGGGCACTGCTATGGGTCTTTTATGCTTTAATTACTTATGACACTGGCCATAGGTAGGAATGAATTAAAATAATTTAGCTGTAAAGCAAATATTCTTGTATTAAAAGCCACCCCAGACCTATAAGGTTGTCATGTAGCAAAAATACACTAGGTGTATCTGTGGGTAAGTGCACACAGCTTGGGTTTTGAATACCCAAAGGATACTTTACTCTGGATGTCTATTACTGATAATGGTGCAGCATCAGAAGTATTAAACAGGTTCTCTGAGCACAACAAAACCTGATAGCTGTAAGTAATGGCCTATAAACTCTGCGTTTCCTGAAATGCAGCCCACACTGAGGCGATGCAATCAAACTTCCTTTATATGAAACCTCCATGTACTCTCCCAATTCCTTTCCTTCTGCATTCCCACTTTCCTGCCCCTCGGCATTCATTCACGCTGACATGTTATTAAAGTTGTCTCTGAAGCTGGCCCAAGGAGTAATACATATTATTTACATCACAACAGAGCCTGAGAGCATCAGAAGGGCTGAGGGTCTGTTGTGCCAGCTGCTATTCCACCTTTAAGTACAAAGATAGTCTGGCCCAAAGAGATTTCTATCTTGAATTTTAACAGGTAGACAGAGGGAGATGATTGTTTCCTGATGCTCCAGATTCTTCATTCAAGTTGCTGTGAGTAGCAGTCTTTAGGAAAACCTCCTTCTCTCTTGCAAGGGGTAACAGGAAAAACTGCCGAATTGAGATATCCTGAGCTCACCAGTAGCCAGTGGTGCAGAAGCCACAGCAGCCAAGCAGTGGTGTGTAACACACACTGGGTGGAATTAAAGTGAGCACAAAGATTTCACAGATTCACTGTGAGGCCAATCTGATGCTTGCATTCAAAGCATGTGCATATTTCCACCTCAAAAGAAAAGAAAACAATCCACCCAAGTCCCTCAGAATCAAGCGGATGTTCTAAAGCTTTTCATGGGGAAAAAACCCACAACCCTTTTAAACCATTTAAAGCCATGTTAGAAAGTCAGCCTGTAAATGTACAAAACACTGGAGACCATCGCATGCTAATATGAGCTTAGCAAAACACATAGCATTACCAAGCGTAATTATACAGTCCAGCTATTAGTAGCTTTACCTCTGGCTGTTCTTCATCCCGCTTTCAAGCTACGTCCTTTCCTTTCATCTTATTCTACACCACATGAAACAGGTGAGCTGTTCCCTTTATATAGCTCAGGGCTCCAGTCACATGGCTCTCAAAGCGTGGTATCTCCATTTAATCAGCTAAAAGAATCAAAATAATCAGAGATCTTTCATGAACTCCATGCCAAAATTTAATTCTGTTAAGCATTCAAAGCTTACAGTTAAAAAAAAAAATAATTAATTTTTCCTAGGAATATCTACTTTGAAAAGCTGCCCTGGGGGGTACATTTGTAGTTTAGGAGAATATCTCTCACAAATCACCCAGACACCACTACTAGCAAGTTCCACAAAAGGAGAGCTCCAATGCTTTTTATTGTCAAGGCAACACTGTGGTTTCTGCATCCCATTTGTTCACGCATAGATAGTAACAGCATCCACTTTTTATCTGATTCCATTTGAATTTTTATCTTGACTTAAATGCTACTGATTTCTTACAGGAAAGTACAAGCTGTTTGGGGTTATCTTTACCAGTAACAACTTTTGACAGCAAAGAGATGGTGATACTACCTTTAAAGACTACATGTGGTACCTCAGCACTGGATGAGATGACAGTGTCAACAAATTAAATTGGACAGAGCAGTGATTTTCAGTTTTGGGGTCCTTGAATCCATGTGTGGGACTAGCGAATTATTTTTAAGGGGTCTGTGAAAGGTAATTCAGATAAGACAGGCTCATGACAATAGGCTTAAGTTGGCTTGAAAGTAGCCTGAAGTGTCTCTGGAAAATGCTGTGGGGTCTGCAAACTGGAAAAGATTAGAGCCCTGGGGCTATGCTATCTGCTCATTTTTAGGAGCCTGGATCCATTTTATCTGTTGTGCCATTCTTTCTCCAGCATAAGATTAACCTCACATTCTCGCATATGGGTATCTCTGGGACTTCCTCCCACCAATGCCATCTGACCTCAGAAAGTGCAGATATCACCACGACAGGCATACAGCAGTTCTGTTTCTCTCCAAAATATATTTTTCTTTACATCATCAGCTGACTTGATATTCATCGGTGGGTACATGAATGTCATGACACATTGCAGGTCCCAGAATTAGGCCTCTGAGGAGCTGCAACAGTACCTTGTAGGTAAGTCAAATATTTCTTGACCTTCTTATATTTACATGAACAAAACCAGGGAGACATCTTATTGAGTTTCTATCAAGATCTGCTGTGTTTAGCAGTAGAGGAGGCTTAAGATATCTGTTAGTATGAAAATAAATAAAATATGTGTGTGAGGGAGTTTGTGAAATGAAGCGCTGTATTTTCCAAACAGAGAAGTACATGGTGATAGTTTTGCTGTGAGTTCATCTGCTCTGTGAAGTCACCTTCCTGACATGGGAGTCACTTTTGTATATGTTGGCTGAAGACCTCTGGAGATCATCTGGTCCAACCTCTTGCTCCCGACATGGTAGACTTGAAAGTTAGTTCAGGTTGCTCAGCGCTGTGTCCAGTCAAGCTCTGAGTATTCCCACGAGAGGACATTCCACTCTCTGGGCAACCTTTGCAGTGGTGAAAAATTTTACTTATAGTATTTTCCTCCTTTTATGTCTCATCAAAATTTCTCTGGTGGCAGCTTCTGCCTGTTGCCTTCCATCCTCACTGTACACCTCCAAGCATAGCCTGGCTATGCCTTCCCCGTACTCTCCCACTGGGGACTGCAGTTTGACCCCCCCTTTATCTTTTCTTAAAGCTGAAGAAACCCAGCGCTCTCTGCCTCCCTCCCTGCATCATTTGTTCCAGTCCCCTGACCATCTTGGTGGCCCTCCACTAGACTCACTCACCAGGGAGCCAAGGTGGGACTCAACATTCCCAATGCAAGCTCCTAAGTGCTGAATACGGAGGAGTGATCACTTCCTTCAGCCTGCTAGCTCCATGCTTGCTGAAACAGCCCAGTGTTTGAGGTTGAGTCACAAGGAGGAGGTGGAGGTAAGCATGGGTAAAGATGGATATGCTGTAGGGCACTGAGGTAACACCCTGGTTTCGGCAAACCGGGTATCTGCTCATAGCTTTCCGCCCCGCCCTGCCGCTCTGACAGACAAGATGCTCGTGAATCACTGTAATTCAAAACAAAAAGTATAGTTGGCTTTCAATTGCCACAGCGGTGAGCTGTGGCACTCATACAGATGATTCACAAAGGGCTCAGCCTCCCAGGCCCAGGGGCTGGGGAGGCCACTGGTTCCAATGCCAGACATTGCAACATCATCTGTGTACGTGGGGGTCTTACATGCACCATGGGAATTGGTGGGATTTGAATAAAAACCTCCATGGTTTATTCCTTTACGTTCTTTTCCTCTGTTCCTCTGCATTTGCTATGGAAGCTGTTGGGGAGTGTGTTAACTGACTTGCTTGCTATTTTGTTATTGGATTTGGCTGGAGAACTGTTGTGGGGAATCGTGTGGAGGGGAGTTCTCCCTCTTCTCCTAGCTCAGCTTAGGAAACGTGGCAAGGTCACCAAAGAGTGGGCAGATTTCTTTGTCAAGCTGTAGACAGATTTCATATGGGTCATGACAGGAACTCCAACATTAATGCTACCATCACCAACAGTCTTACAAGAGCTGTGAACTATCTGGCAGAAAACTGGCAGTTTTGTTACCAAAATTCAATTTTGCAGTTAGCTTTGTGCCTTTTTTTTTAATTATTTTTTTTTGATAGTGTTTTGCTGTTGTGAAAAGCAATACATATGGAGGGCCATTAGAGCCTAAGGCTATTGTTGATACAGTCTTGACTCATTCTTGGCACCTCTCCTTCATCTTCCTTCGATAGCTTGGCTGGTAGATCGGAGGACTGTAGGCCATCTCTAGAAAGTAATCCTTAGGTCGCTGGTTCAATTCCATCTCGAAGGAAAGGTTTTGGGCATTCTGTTTTGGTTTTTGTCTTTCACTTATCTATGGAATTTACAGCTTTGCAGAACTACCCTTTCCAACCATATGCCACTCTACACCCTGTGAGAAATATCATCTATTTAAAACATACTCCTCTCAAGGATTTCATTTTGACTACTCTCCTTGTTGGCTACAGCTGGTACTTGCTGCTATGGTGCTTTGACCGCTGCCACCTCTACCTAATCAGTTAATGCCCATTGTATGAGCTTCTCTTCTGCAGGGGCTCACAGATTCTTGTTAGCTATAGCAAATCCATGGTACAGAGCTTGTAGACCCTCCTTTAGGTGAGTTGAGTGTGAAAATGGTGTCAAATCCAGTTATTTGGGCCTCCTTATTGCTGATTTCACCCCTTTTCCTTTCCCATTCTCCCATTTTGAAGTTCTGAGGTTTTTGAGGGGCAGGGGACTGAGAGATGGGGAAAAAAAGTGGGTTTGTGATGATAGGAACACCATGATCATTCAAGTCTAGGTATTTCTCTGAGACAGCCACTGCATGCAGGTATAATCATTGGCTTTGTGAAAGGGTTGTGAACACCACTGTGCACGGTGTCCTGAGGTGTATCATTTCCACGCACTGTCCATTTCAGTCAAGAATTGTAAAGGTTGGGGCTGGTCACAAAGGTAATTGGCAAGAAAGAGGCAAAAGAGACATATGAAAGGCCAGGTTAAGGAAACATTGTAAAGACTTATTCATACAGAAACCAACATCAGAAACTTTCAGAGAATAGAAGACAGAGCACTTTAACAGAGCAAGCCTGTTAAAGAAAATTTTGTTTCACACAGGAAGCTGACTCACTTTCACAAGACACAATCAGCTCTGAAAGGTCTGTAAGGAGCTTTATTAAAGAAAAGATTAGACATTTTTAGATGTTTACATTAGGTGAGGTGACATTAGGGATCCAAATCCCAAAGCTCATACAAAGCCTCTCATGGAAAGCATCTCCTCATGCAAGGTGCACTGTCAAGATGAGCAAAGACAGGAGATGGAGGTGGCAATTTTGTTCAGTTCATTGTGTTAGAAATATGCTTAGTATTGTTTAATATGAAATATTTGCTAGAAGGTAAAGTCAAATAAAGCAAGGAACCAGTACCAAGCTTGAATGAATAATCAAGTGACTGTGTAATTCCGGTATTTTAAAAGTTGGGTGGGTTTTTTTTTTACTAATTAGCATCAGATCAATGACCATCAATCATGATAGAACATCAGTTTTCTTTGTCCATCCAAGTCCAGCTGCATTAATTCCTCTTCAGCCTGCATAGCAGCACACACAACCTCATAACCGTAATGGGTTTTCAGCACAGGGGAGGCACAGGACAGGAGGGAGACAGTTCTACCTTTCCTCTCAACAGCACAACCAGCTCTCTGGGCCCCGTGGGATGGGCAGGCCATGTATTTATTGCCCCAAAGGTCCTTCCACAGCAGGATGGGGTTGTAAAAGCCAGGGTGAGTGAGGCAAGTGGCTTCCTGCGGAGTCCTGCTAGGACTCCCAGGGAAGAGGATGCACAGCAGCAGTGTCTCCGGTGGAAATTGGCAGTTACTTTACATGAGGAGGAGAGGGGTATAATCCTGAGTGATGCCACAAGGGGAACTCAGGTGTATTTGTAACCAGTCTGGGTTAAAAATCTGTCCCATGGCGCTTGGGACAGATTTCCTCCTTGCAATGTGCCTACAGTTTTGGTGAGCAGTAAGACAAAGTAGGAACCTTTCCAAATGAGTGAATGCATGACTCATGCATTTAATTGCTGCAATAAGCCTGAAGCTTTTGATTAAAAATCTGCTAATTGTTGTGAAAAGTAAATCTTTGTGCTCATATCAGAGAGGGGACCGATGCTTTCCCTGAGACTGGGGAAAGATGGTGACTGATGGACAGACTCACTGCCTCGCAGGTATTTTGTTGATGTGCAGATCTTTGCTGACTTAATATTTCAGTCTCAGTTGCACAAGGTATGATTGAAACAAGGATGAAGGGAGAAAGGAATAATTAAAAGTAGGTCATCAGCACAAGTGGTGCTCAGTCTGTGGTTGAAAAGGGCAAGTTGCTACAGTGTGTGTTCACCCTTGTATTACTACACACCAGTGGATAACTGGTTCCTGGTGGCGAATACCACTTGATGCTTCTGTTATCCCATGTCTCTTTCATGGCATGCTGTTTCAGCTACTAGGACTGCCCCATACTGATACAGTGGTGACACTGAGTCTATGTCTCTCTCTGCAATGACGTCTACACCAAGGTAATTTTATGAAATTTCCAGCACATGTAGCCTTCAAGCCAGAAATGTGAATTTAAATGAAGTTCTGGTGTTTGTCTTGCACATGTGAGTTAAACTTCATATAGCATTCTGCAGAGTGGCACCCCACAGACCAAACCTCTGAAACAAAACCAGCTGGGGTCACGATAGTCCAGCAGTAGCAAGCTCCTACTAGACAAGATAACGGTTGTTATCAGTGGGATGAGTGAGATCAGTGCAATCAGTGAGATTCATTCCCTTTCTGAAATACTTTTTTTCCTCTTCTTGTCTCACCCCTTGTCCCAAAACAAACTTGTGTAATTGATGTAAATGTACTGCAAAATATCTGTACTTTCTCCTTAAAGGAAAGAGCACTACTTGCATTCCCATAGGACAGCTTGGTGTGGTGAGTTGCATACAGTCCCCTCTGCTGACAGCACTTCTTACGTGGTCATTTTGCTCCTTCGCTAAGCAGCGAGTGTTATGTGGTTTGTGACTGGTCTTGTCTGTGCTCATTCTGGAAGTAACTTTTTGTTAAAAAATTAAACGTGTAATTCTGGAACTGGCATAACTCCAAGTTCTCAGTTGTACTTGCTTGGAACGACTTTGTATATCTTGAGCTTTGTTTTTTCATTTTTCAATGTAAATGAATCCCGGCCTTGCTCTAGACACCTGATTTCACCTGGTTGTGTCAAAGCCACATTGCAGGGCAAACTGCTTCTGACACAGTGTGAAACAACTGAGCAATGCAGGGCCTGCCTAAGGAAATTTGGTGAGCCTTAAAGAAACTTCAGAAAAACTGGGTAATTTCCAAATTTTGAATGATGTGAGATGCATGCTCTGGTGTAAGGTTTCAGCCCAGCAATGTGGTGCTGCAGCAGTGATAGGACTGAAGACCTAACTTTGTACAGAGCCCACTGCTTTCCTTTGAGCCTCCTAAATGTTTTCTTCTGCTGTTGTTCTCTTCTAGCCTATCTGTTGCCTCTGGTCATGCAGACTTAAGTAAAGCGCTTTGAGCAGGGTCATATCTTTGTAAAGTTTTTCATGATAGCGAGGAAAACATGGTCTGGATTCCTATCTGGAGTAGTACTACAAATAAACAGTAACTGCACAGTTCCCTTACAGGTAGAATAATGGGCATTAAAATAACATGCAATTTAGGACAGCTTGAAAAGGCTTTTAAAACTAGAACGCAGGTCAAGATGCTTTGCTGATGATATGCTAGTTTGTAAAAATTGCACATGGTTGCAAACTGGTTTGCTCTTACCATGAAGTAAAACTGTTCTCCAGCGTGTGTTTGGCTGAATTTATGAAAAGCATCTCAGCATGGCTGGAAATGACCAATAGTAGTTGTTGCTTCTGCTTTCAACCATTGGATCAGGTAGGTTTCTGCTGAACTGAGCAACTGTTTGTACTTCTCTTCAGACCTTCTTAACCATCCTCTACCAACCAATTTTTCTTCTTTTCTATTCTTCTTCTTATAATCAGGCCTTGATAAGAATTGCTGCCAGAGACATCCAATCAGTCCCATGTTATCATCTGGAATTTATTAGAGTCCTCATGGCAGATTGAAGCCATTTTGATAGGACTGAGTAATTCCATATTTCCAGTTCTGCCATTTCACCATTCACTGTTTTAAAATTCTTGCCTTGTTTATGAGGATATTTTTTTTTTAACATTGTAAATAACAAAATGTATTTTGTTGTGTGAATCCAAGAAAGCTTTAAAGTTTGTGGCTTTGTAATTTGAAAGTCATCTGGAGAGTTATGTTCTCTTGCCAGCTTTAATCAATGAACAATAATCAATTATCATATTAAAGTGTTCAATTACTCCTTAGTGATCCAGGGCTGTAGCTCTTTGGCTTGATTTCCTAGAAGATTCTCAGTACTCTTACTGCAGCTTTGGGGTTACTTAGATGACTGCTTAAAGATGTCTGCTATAAAAATGAAGCTGGTGCTATTTGAACACTGGTCTCCTCACAGAAAGCAGTGTCAGATTAGTGACAGAACAAGAGGGAATGGCTGCAAGCTGCAGCAGGGTAGGTTTAGGCTGGACATTAGGAAAAAATTTTTCACAGAGAGAGTGGTCAGTCAGTGGAATGGGCTGCCCAGGGAGGTGGTGGAGTCACCCTCCCTGACTGTGTTTAAGAATAGATTAGATGTGGTGTTGAGGGATATGGTGTAGGGGAGAACTTGTAGAGTGGGGATGATGGTTGGACTTGATGATCCCAGGGGTCTCTTCCAACCTAAATGATTCTATGATTCTATGTTTCTTTGACACTGCAAACTGCTTTTTTCTATCTGTGAGTTGGATGTACCACATTGTCTCCAGTTCCTAAGAAGGGAGTCTTTGTCTGTGATGCTGTACTTAGGAAGGATGCTAAAAGTGCTAGCTCTTTCTTTATTGAGTATGGAGAGGTTTCAGTGTTCCTTTTTCCTGCAGTACACTATCCTTCTATTTCCCAGGATTATGGGAGGAAAATTATTGCTGACTCTTGGGTGAGCACATTTCATGTTTGTTTCAAAGGTTGAGGAAAGAAAATGTGAACAGATGAAACAGGATTGCTGCTGAAGTCCCCCAAACCTTGTAGAGGCTTAGCAAGATCTATATTTGTGAATCACAAATCTCCTCAAATTGAGGTACTGATATTCTATATTGCCCTTTTTGGAGTATAAGGAGCTACAAACCCCCCTAAAAAAATTAATGTCAATATAAGGCCATTTGGGAATCGCTATTTTTTGAACACCACATTGGTGTCAAGGATGTATCCATCCTTACATCACTGTGACACGGAGAGGTACCAATGTCCTTATTTCACATAACATTGTTAGTCCCTAAGAGTGCTGCTCTTGAGTGACAGGTCCTAAGAGACTGTAGCAGAAGAGGAAAAGTCACCCGAGCCTTTAGAGGATCTGACAGCTGTGTGTTCTGACCACCCTTCCTCACTTCTGGAGTTCTTCAGTTTTTGGTAAACCATTGACTTAATTCTCCAAGAAACCAGCAACGAGTTTTCCTCTGACTTCAGTTTGCCAGCAGCTTTGCAGTCTGAATGATCTCCTCAGTTCCTTCTCCCAGAGAGGTATCAAACTACCAGTGCATAAAACTCCAAGAGGATATTGCTGTATTAAAGCTTGGAGCACTGCCACAACCAATTTTCCAACACTGACTCCATGCCAGGAGAGCCAAGCGGCCTGTGCTGGAAGGGAGAGCTCCTTCTGCTGTGGTCAAATGGAGAAGGAGGAGAAAGGTGGTAGCAATCAAGTGGGGCTGCTGGTGCAGAAGCCTTGCTCAGAGGTGTGTCCACCCACCCACCCCCCAGCTGTGGAGGCTGTCGCTTTCCTGTAGGAAACCACATGCATGTGAATGGAGCAGTGCTCAGTCCTTCATGAAAAACGAAACAGCAGATGTATCTAGGAAAGGATAGTGGAAAAATGGGGAGGACGTGAAGCTGTGTTTGAGCCGTGCTTCATCAGTCTGAAGGAAGGAGAGCCTAAGGAGCTCTGCAGTGAGAAGGTCTGTAAAAACATAGCAATTATCTTCATCTCAGCTTGCCTATTGAGAACTAATCAAACTTGTGATGAGTCTTGTGACCTGTCAGACCTCTTAACCAAACTGCAGCTGAAGATAGTCACTGTAAAAGGGTATAGGCTGCTTCTTAATGTTGATTTTTAACCATGAGAGTTCCTAAGGGAAATAGCGTATAGTAATAACATTTAATGGTATTCTGATGAGCATCTGGCGTTGTTTTTTTATTTATTTATTTTAAATTGCATTAAAATTAAAACTGCAGTATTGCACTGAGTCCTCATTTCCTGTTAGGAGAGGAATTATGATGCTCTATTGATTGGCAAAGCTGTTTCCCATCCTGCATAAGTGTGGTTAGTGGACAGAACTTCTCTCATAGACACAGACGTGCCCTACCACCCCCCCATCAGGTCTGAAAGTTTTTCCCTCTAAATTATTCATAGTGAAACCACTGATCCTCAAAATTTAAAACAGAGGAAAGAAGGTATAAAATACTCTCATGTATGCCTTTGCATTAATTTATGTGCTATCACATTGAATAAAAGGAAATAGCAAGTTAAGCATGTTCAAGAAGCCACATGATGAGTATAATTGATGCATTCAGCCTATAGAACATAGATATAATAGTCCATTGTAGTTATGGGATTGGCCAGCCAATATTTTTTGCCTTGGAGATCATTACTTAAGCAGATGACTCTTGACCCTTTTCTTTTAGTGCTTCAAGAAGTTTGCCAGAAAGTACCCTTTTGTGCTAGTCAGCCTTTAACATCTCCCTCTAAGCAGCCTCAATTTTTCATTTAACTTACTTCTGAACATTAATCTGCTCTTTATCCCAAGGATCTTTATGAGAAATAAATTGGAGCCTTTTCAGAAACGCAATTGTAAAAGCTTCTTCCTTACTAGTTAAAAGCTTGTCACAATGTAGCAACAATGTATGTGTTGTAAAATGATGTATTTAACAAAAAATCAAAACTAAAAAGGCAATGGAGCAATGCTGAAGAAACATGCTGGGTGTTTCTGTATGGAGGCTCGCTTATCTGTGCAGTCCTTGGAAACTTAGGAAATAGGATGTATAGCAACAGATTGGGAGCGAAGAAACTTATTCTTGGAAAGACATAGTTCTACCTTGACATAACTTTGCAGTTACCATTGGTCCTCATCCCCTCAAGGTGGCCAGAATAAAGAGAAAGGCCCACGGCCTAAATGGCAAATGTCATTAAAATGTATTGTTTAACCAGGTGCTGACTCAGGAAAGGAAGAGTCCTGGTTGAAACCTTGAAGATTAAAGTAGGGTGTAAAACTGGGTGGTTCCTTTTTAATGTTGTTGGGGGAAAACAGCAAAGAGAATACCAATGAAGAGAGCAGACTCCACTGGGAAGAGCCTGCACTGGCTGATGGACATTTCCTCTGGGGCAGCTGTCACCTGAATGCTTGTTGGTACCTAGATCTTCCCCATGAGAGGTACTGGTACGGAACAAGGAAAGAAAATCCAAGTTTTAATCTGGGCTAGATTGCCCTTTTAGGGATGCAGATACTGAAGTTTCGGTGTAGCTGAGAGAAGAGGTATTTTTTTCATCAGCTACCTCTTCACCAGGAGAGTGCGGGTAGGTTTCTGGAATGAATTATAAAGAAATCCTATATCCTCCTATAAAACAGCATAAAAAAGCCAAATGTCAAAGGGAGTGATAAGGGATCATTGGTGATCTGAGAATAAGTGTGACTTGCAGCCCCTCACCGGTAATGACTGGTGAAAAGCCATCTGAAATATGGCTTTGCTGAAGCCAAGGTGCCAACAGGTTCCTTCCTATTTGTTTTCTATCCCACAAGGCCTTTCTCTGCTCAGTGCACATGATGATACCCACTTTATTAAAAATACCGACACAAATGTTGGCTGCCTTTTCTTTGCTAGGAAAGACAGACCTTGGCAAGTAATTACTTCTAGTTCTTATTCTTAACATATGCATGACTTATTATTTATAGAGGCTTATAATAAAAATGGGAACGGTTTTCTTTGACCCGGTAAGTTGCAGCTTAAAACAATAAAAGAACAAAGGAGGGGGACATAAGAAGAGGACATAGGAAAGGGTTTTGTTTAAAGAGTCACATGTGCAGCTAATAGATGTACCCAGAGAAAAAAGATAAAATACCCCAGATTAATAACTGCAATGTTCTGCGGGCTTATTGCTTTCTAGAGGCTTTACCCTCTGTGTGTGGACACAGAGCTGTATAAAAGATGAGGTAGCTGCACTCCACATTTTAGTCATCCCAGTAATGATAGCAACATCTCTGTTACAAACTCATGTTCTCCAAGGAAAGCAATCCTCCTCTAGTTTTCCAAGGGAAAATTTAAGCAGGTTCACTTCTCGGTGTTGCCTCTGCACTTGCTCTTCTATTCTTTGCTTCTCACTGCTTGGCCTTTGTTGAATTAGTCATGTAAAGCAACAAAATACTGCTTTAAGTTCATAAATCTTGGTCCTCCTATTTCCCGTGAACAGGTCCAGCTGAGAAAGTGAAGAAGAAATCTGTTAGGATGCCATAACAAGCACCGTATATCAGAAACCCACTGGACAGAAAACCTAGCTCAAACACTAACTTTGTTTTTGCAAAGCAGGAAGCATTGCTTAAATTCATGTAGTAAATATTTCTTTGTGTATCATGCAGAGCTTTCATGTAAGCTAAGATGAGCTGGAAATCAGGATGAGGCCTGAACCTTGCTCCCTCATCACTAGAAAAGTGGTTGTCTGGGGAACCTCAGCTTTTGGGCTAAGCAGAATTGCATTGCAGTTGATTGTGATACTACATTCTATGGAGATTAGAGAGAAAGACTTTTAGCTCGATATTTAAAAATAAGGAAATGCCTCAGAGAGAGAGAGAGATGGGCAAAGATCCCAAAGTAGAGAGAACCAACATATTTTTTTTTTGTAATAGTAGAGAAGTTTGAAACTGGTGTAAAATGAGTTGATCCTCCCTCTTTTTCTTGCTTTATACCAGTGCTGGTCCAGAAAGTGCTGTTGCGTGTGGCATCAACAGAATGATGGTGGAGATGCAGAGACATCCTTAGCACTGATGACTCTGAGGGAGGAAGGTTGAGGGGTGTTGAGAGGGTAAGTGTAGTTTGGCTATTACTTGTTGGTTAGGTACAGGGGAATGTGGTAGCATTCACCTGTGGCTTTTTCCAGGGCAATCACAGCATCCCTGCCAGATATTTTGCGAGTGTACAGGACAAGCTTTCCATGCAAGAACCTGATGTGGGGTTGTGATGTCCCCCTTCTTCCCCCCGCTGCATACATGGCAGCTCTGCCTTGTCCATGGAGGACCTAAAGCCCAGGGGTGAAATGTCTCACCTGTGGTGGTGGATTGCTTCCGCCGACAAGGCTGGCAATCTCGTACTTTTATGAATACTGAGCTCACCTTGGATATTAAAAGAAAGAAATACGTTAGCTGGTAAGTGTGTTGGGTTTCCTCCAAGGCACACTTGTGTGTTGCTCTGCACACCAGCATGGAAACAATTTGCAGGCAGGAGAGCTGGTAAGCACTCTCTCAAGGCGCTATGCAACATGCTCTTCCCTCTCTTTGCCTTCAGAGTCGTTCTTTATTCAACCTTTGCTCCAGTTTCACCGTCTAAGTTTAAATGTGGCCTTCTAACATGGACAATCTGGGTGAGTAGAGTAGAGCCACATTAGTTGTAAAATCCCCAGCCAATCTTATTTTTTGGCATGAAGCTGGCTGTTTTGGCATTGTTTTTATTATTCATCAAAAGGAAACTTTTCAAAGTAAATACATCAAATGCCACATAACATAAGCTCTTCCCAACCACTGCTTCCTCTCTCTTTTTCTTTTTCCTCTACCTCCTATTTTTGTAAGTAATCAAGTTGTTACTCCAGAGTCAATTCCAGGTCATCTTTCATTTGCTCAAAATATATCCTTATTGGCAAGCTATTTTCCCATTATTCAGGCACACACATATTGTTTTACTTACAGCTGTGTGTTGTATTTTATGTTCTCATATAAATGTTATGCCTGGATTATCATAACTAGAGCAAACTGGTTTTAGGGTTTGTTGGTTGTTATTTTTAGGTTCCCCCTCCCTCTCCAAGCAGGAGATAAATATTATTATATCTATTTTTTGGTATCTTTCCTAGTTCTTAAAAGTGTTTCAGCTTTTCACATTTCTCTCTAGTAATGTAGATTTCTCCTTTGCTGTGTGAGTTTGCCTAGTTTGGAGAATGATAACAGCTGAGGTTTGGGAAAGACGTAAGGGGTAAGCACCATTGCTTCCATCCCATGAAGGGCAGGAAAGAAAACAGGGTAGGGACAGATTCCAGAAATTCATTACCTGCTGTGTAAATAAAGTAGTTGTTGTTATCTGTTTTAAACTGCTACTAGTTTCAAGGTGTGTCCCTGGTTCTAGTGTTGCAGGATCTGGTAAAATCTGGTGAGTTCTGCATTGACTCACGATTTTCTTGATTTTGGGAGCTGATCAAATAGACACTGACATTTATGTATTGAGGGCTCGGTGAGGGAAAGTCCCATTGGCTTCAGCACGCTCTTAAATATTGACTGACTGAAGTGATTGACTTACTTGAGATCTTGATGTAAGAGAATGCATTTGCAGCAACAAATACCTATTGTTATTATTAATCTTATCACTGTATTTCATGACTGTGCATGCTTGTGTTTGATGTGCTACAGAGACATACAGCATGCAGAAGTGCTGGGTTTTCTTCTGCACGGATGACAGAAGACAAAACAGAATTTCCCCCTTATTTTTAGGCTGCCTGTGACAGCGGGAGACCACTGGAGGAAGTCTGCTGCTGAATTTCCTGCAGCCTTAGGGTTCGTGGGTTGGGTTTTTTTTTGGTCTTATAATGCAGAAAGGCATGGTTCTGCCTGCCCGCCCATTGAGTAAGACCACGTGCATATCTTAAGCTACTCAGTTTATTAATACCCTGTGCTTGTTAATTTGTGGTGGACTTGAAGGCACTCAGAGCATTAAAGGAAGTCTCCTCCTGGAGGTTTTTTAAAAGAGACTTTCCTAGATTTTTTTTGAAGTTGAGATATTCATAGTTTGTATGGGCTTGTTTCTTCTGAGTAAATGTGTGCTAAATGCTAATGTTTGCATTATAACTAGAGGTCTTATAGTTGGCATGATGTTTAAGCCATGCCCAAGATGCATGAACATTTGGGCCACATTAGGTGCAGTGTTCAAAAAAATTCTGATCTTTTCATTATTTTAACCTCCAAGAAGAAATCCCCTATAGGATACATGTTTAATCATTAAAGCAAACTGGCAAACAAAAAAACCTTTTATCATTGGTGGTGGGAAAAATATGCTTTACGCTTTGCAAGACTCACAAGGAACTACAGGCATGCTTCTGTTTGCGAGTAATATTCTGGGTATTTGATGTTTTCAGGAGGAGAGAGAAGAGCTCATAGCTGTTGGTTTCTCTGGCAGCTTCTCTTCCTGACTCAAACTTCAGGATGAATGTCAGGTAAAATGCCAGAGTGAATGCCACTGACTGGGACATGTTTGTGTGACCCTTCTTTTCCCCAGACTAATTTAGTTATACCCTGCTCCTATGTTGTGAACAATAGTTCACAAGTTGTTCTTGAAACAGTAGCAGATCCCAGAGAGCCAAGCTTTGCTCTCTGCCCATCTTGCCCTATTCACCTTCCGCACTGCCCCAGGAACATTTACTGCTGTGCCAATTCCAACCCCGATCAGGGCTGTCTTCAGTGGATGTTGATATCCGAACAAACAAACCAGGAGTCTGGTCTTGATTGCTGATGTCTTTACAATTTGGTTTCCTGTGGTGTGTTTGTACAGATGTAATGGTTGGTATTCCCCTGTTTTTAAATAATCACGACCATATTGGGGGGCGGGAGGACAGCACTAATTTACTGGGAGTTTGCTGGAGAAGTCCCCTCCCCGCTCCTGTGGCTTAGCTTCTGTTTAAGCCTCGCTGCCTAACCCACTGCTTGGTGTGGTGACTTCTGTTTCCATCTGTCCCCTTCCGAAAGGGCTTCTGATCCTTCACTCTTTTCCGCCCAGGAGAACTGTCTTTAGAGTCACTTTTGCATGTAATCACATCTTGGCTGCAGATTGAACCGCTGCTGAACAGTGCACAGAAAACACCTCCAAGGGCAAGGGCAATGGCAATGTGGAGAGAGTGAATAAGCGACCATCATCTTGGCAGATCCTTGTAGATCCTGGATATCTCTCATTTCCTGTAGCAAAAGAAATGTGCTTTTTTTCTTCTTTAGAGCCTGCTGTTGATTTGTCCAGAGCTGGGTACTACAGCTCAGCCATTGCCCTCCTCTGAGCTGCACCAGAACAATGAACAATGAGCAAGTGGCTCCTAGTCAAAGGGGCTGGAAAGACAGATTTGGGCTCTTTTCTCACCCTGCTGTGAACTTGGTTGTAGCTAGTGATTTAGGCTGTGCCTTGTTCCCTGCTAGACCAAGCCTCTTGAGCTATGTAAATCTTTACATAGATGCTTTACAGTCAAATGATACCAGGAGTTCCTCTACCACTCCAACCTTTCCACCCCAGGCAATTTCAAACTCTTTCCTCTTGCATGTGTTTGACATGTTTGGGAGCGGAGCTGTGAGTGTTTAAGTCCTTTGACATTATGTGGCCAGCAGGAATCAAGGAGCATTCTGCTCCAAGCAGAGCTCCCCCTCAGACTACTTGCAGTCTTACCCAAATGGCAGTGGGGGAGAAAAAAAGGCTAATTGTATGCTCTTCAATTTTCTCTATTAGAAAGATCAAAAGAATTGCTGCCTTTACTGGCAAATCTCAAGGATGAATTGTGGCAGCCAGACCAGTACTGGTCTGTGTTGAACTGTAGTCACCCAGAATAAATCAGCACTAATTGCAGTCTAGGGCTGATTCCAGAGGGGCTGCTCAAGCACCATGCAGTGACCTCGACTGCCCGTCTGGTAAAGCTGGTGCTAAAACTCCTAAGGACCTCAGGAGGCACAGGACTGAGGCTATCTCTTTGCCTGCTTTAAAGCCAAATATCTTGTTATCTCTCCAAGGAAACAGGATGGATACAGCAATGTGGTGAGCACTCTGATCCCACCCTTGGCCAGTACATAGCTGGTCCCCGTGTTGCAGTATCTGGAGGAGGGGCGATACCTTG
The DNA here is from genome assembly GCA_013400555.1 of Jacana jacana. Taxonomy (NCBI): domain Eukaryota; kingdom Metazoa; phylum Chordata; class Aves; order Charadriiformes; family Jacanidae; genus Jacana; species Jacana jacana. The sequence goes on from VZTM01025380.1 coordinate 17,873, forward strand.
GCTTTCTGGCCACAGAAGGCCCACACAAAGTTGCTCTGGTGGCCTTGGAGAAGATGGGGTGGCTGCCAGTTCAGGTTCTTGTTCTTTCTTATCTTCACCCATGGCAAGGTCTGCCACCCGCCATGACAGGGGTCATCTCCTGCCCTGCAGCTGGCTGTGGCATCAGCCAGTGACCGTTTCCTCCATGGCCAAGCAAATTGCTCTTCTATTGCTCTCAATGAAGACGATTCCTCCTCTTCTCCTGTGCCTCCCTCCAGAGGCAGTGGGTGCTGCCATGATGAGCGAGCAGATTAGCCACCTTCTATACAGGAATGCAGAAAGATCAGCAAAAAATGGTGTCCACAACGCAAAAAGATTTCTATACCCAAATTTTATTAATTTAATTCTCACCAAAACTGTCTTTGACACTAATGTAGCTTTATATATAGCCAAAATACATACACATGAATTTGGGATTTTCCTTATAAAGGACCAGCAGGAGAAATAATTCAAGTCCTGGAAAAGGAATTCAGTCAAAAGCCTGACTAGCCTGAAGACTCAAGTATCGAATAATTTTGAAGAAAGATTCTTTACTGCTATAAATGCCTCACTTCAGAAAATTGAGGCAAAGATCGGGACAAACGGAGCAAAGGCATAAATGTGGACTGCAGGCAAGCAAAGGGAATGGGCCACCTTCCTGCCCTTTGCTCACAGGGAAAATGCTGACAAGAACTGTGGGCGGGAGTTGAACCAAAACGGGGGTGGTGGGTACAAGGTTTGAGCTGCAGGAGGTGACAAAGACCTGGCAAGCAACTGCTCCTTCTCCTGCTCTTTCACGCCCATCCCACCAGACTCTGGAGAAAAAGTGCCCCTGTGCACTAAGGTGAGTAGCCGGAAAGCTAAGCAAGGTGGGTGCCTGGGTGGGGAGCAGCAGGGGTGGGCTGGAAGTGGGTGCTCCCCACCTGGAGCTGTGAGGAGGGTGGACGGGGCTGTGTGCTGAGTCTTCCTAAGACCTGCCCTAGGACCAGGTGATGCCTCCTGTGCCACAGGGTACAGTGGCACAGGGCCAGGCTTTGCCCTTGCAAGCCAAAGGGTGGGCAGTGGGTGTCTTTTGCTATGTTATTAAGAGAAATTAAAAGCAACCCTCAGTCAGCTGTTAAATGTGGTGCTGAGAAGCTGACATCTGCCACTCCTGCACTTGACCCCTTTAGAGCGATTTATAAACACTGGCTAAGTAATCCCCCCTGCAGGGCCTGGGACAGAGCAGACAGGGATTGCCCCTCCTCTCTCACACCTCCGTTTTGTAAGAGGATACAGGATGTAGGATGCTGCACCTACTTTCCCCATATGACAGCAACCAGGAATGGAACCTGGCTGTGTCCATCTGATGCTATTGGAGATGGGCACAGCATGGGGCAACGTGTCCAGGCAGGGTATAGGTATGGACTGCAGCCCTCGTTCAGGAGAGAGATTTATAAGCAGCGCACCATGACGCTGTGCTTTTTATAAATGATCGGAAATGTCTTGAAGCCAGATGCTCAGCTGGTGTAAATCAGTGGAGCACTGCAGATTTATACCAGCTGGAGAGCTGGCCCTTGTGCCCCAGTGGGGAGGGGATGGGGGAATGGGAGAGAGACTGTTTCTGGTAACCTCTCCACCAACCTTCCTTCTGGGTAAATATCTCCATATGTTAATACATGCTAATTAAAACCAAAAGCACAGAGGAGCTCTCAGGATTGCTACGTGTAACAGGAGCACCCCAGGATCCTGCACTGCTGTTATCTTTCTCCTCCCCCTGGATCTTACCTTTTATTTGGTGTTGTACCTCCTTGACTGATATTTAACCTTGCTCCTGGTGCTCTTTGTTGAAGTTTTGCCATGTATCCAATATTGGTGTGATGGGTGTAGGACTGGTGTCTACACACGCCACTAGGAGCAACCTCAGGTGTTTCACTGGTCAAGGGGGAAAATGTGTTTTATTCCAGTATGCCTTGCAGTCGTGTAAATAACTGTGCTCATCAATCAGGAACTTTATTGGGAAGAGACTCTGGAAATGCCTTTTCCTTTTTGGCCTCCAGGTGATTGCTACCTTCTCTATGGACTGGGATAGCTCTGAGTGTGATTGTTTCTGGTGGACAAAGGCATTATGCCTAAAAAACCCGCAAACGCTAATATCTGTGATGCTCTACAGATGATAATAAATAAGCATGAGTTTGCCCTTGAGGTGAAGAGGAAGTTTCAGAAGTAGATGTTCGAACTATCTGTTTTACAAGGGCTAGAGTATATCCAAGTGAGGCTGTGCAATGGAGCTCTTGGGTTCGTATTAGAGTGCTATTTTCAAAGTGATGGACAGGATTTAGGATCTGATTTCTGCACTGCCAATAATGGTGGTTGCACTGATGTGAAGATGTAGGGATAAATATATTCTATATTCTCAATGCATCATTTAATAGCCAAAACTTTCTGGGGAATATTCAAGAATACATGGTGTGTTTCCGTGGAGACCCAAGCACTTCAGAAAGGGGTCCATGCGTTGATTAGCAAGTCACTGATGTGTTCTCCTTAATTCAAAAGCCTAAGGATTTATTATTTTTTTTTAAAGTTGTCATTATTTGCATTTCATAGAGCCACCGTATGTGTTTGTATTAGAAATGGACCCAAGAGAATTGCAGCAAATTACAATGGCAGTGTAACAGAGGTACAAGCGTTCAAATACAGCAAACGGCCTCCCTTTATTTCTCAGTAAGAGTGTGTTCCTGCTGTCTTTAAGTCAGTGGCAAAAATCCTGTTTATTTCTTGTGAGTCGGAAGTGGGTGCAAAATACTATTTCCCTACCCCATCAAGTCAGACTAATATTTTTGCAGTAGTAGAAAGGTGGTATATGCAAGAAAATTGGGGTGAGCTGTAAAGCACCAGTCTAGCATTTGGGCTGTACAGAAAATGAATGTACTGTAGGTACCCTAAAGAATTGGAAGAAGGAAGGTCCAGTCTATACCTCGACTTGCCCAAAGGATGATACTCTTCTCTCTCCAGGCTGTGTGAAAGATCCCATTTTAACTTCTATCTGTTTTTTCATCAGTTTTCCCAGCCTTCATGTTGCTAAAGGACTTGGTTTGGATATGTTTATGGAGATAGCTTTCTATCACTCCAGGTCTAGCTTTTGTCTCAAGTGACACTTAGGGTGAGCAAATTAGCACTGAAGCTAAATTTGTTTTGTTGTGGTGGCTCCGCAGCAAGTATGGCTTTTGTAAACATGCTGCAAGAGAGGTAGGGTTTTTGCATCACTCCAGATCTCTTGAGAACTAAAGCATTCAGGTAAATAACTGGTTGAGAGACAAAAGAAATACTGTTAACTGAGAAGTATTCTCAGATGTCTCTTCTTAGAAATTCATTGCTTATAATCTCTAGGCCTTTTCTAGAATTTTTGGCTGAAAGTACGCCACAGCAATTTTCTTTATGTTCAGTTGAGATCAATGTAATCCACACCATGTGTAACTCAAGTGGCTAACAAATACTGCACAACCAAATTCTGAATTTTTATATTCATAGGCAAGTGTCAGCCAAATTTTCAAAATAGATTTTGTTTGTTTGTTTTTAATGCCCTTCTTCCAGTACTTCTGTAGCATGTGTTTCATTTTTGAAAAATACTGTGAGCCTGACCTACAGACCTGGCAAACCCCTTAGTATTATGTGGCTCTTCCAGGAGCTGAAAGACCTGCTGAAGATGCACACTGGCTGGAGCTTCCTTACTTACTGCGTGAGTAGCACAGCTCCATTTCTTTTGACTTGCTAACATTTCTTCTGTTGCCAAAGGGCTGGCCAACACCTTTCTTCACCTGCTGGTAGGTGTTTAGCAATACTGATGCTCATTTTCAAATCCCTGTGAAATATAATGATCTATGAACGCTGTATCCTTCTAAGAAGTGCATGTGAGCTGTTTTCTGCTGGGAAATGGCAGCAGTATAAGCAGTGGGTGCTTAACTTTTTTGGCCTATTGTGTATAACCTCCCTTCTGTTGTCTGCTGGATGGCTCAGTAGCACACACACATTACTTCCCGGGGTTGGTCAAAGCCTCACAGAAGTGTATTTCACTCTACAGTGTCTCACTTTGCCACTGGTGTTAATTTTTCCTATCATAATTTTTTGCCGAGATGGGTCACGAGGATGTGGAGCAGCCCTCTGCCAGGAATCAGTGAAGTCTACAAGTGTATTATTCCACACTCCAACTGTACCTTTTTCACCCTGGTTTTTATGGAGCAGCATCGCTGCAAGGTGGGTTGGGGTCTGACAGTAGGCAGACAGCACTTTGGTAAGCATTCTGTCCAGTTTTGTTGGCCTTCTGTGAGGCAAAGGTGAAGTAGCCTACATTGCCGATGCAGCTGAAACATGTGTTACTGGTTTTTAGCTGTAGCTTGCTCTGAAGGCCTGGAGAGATGTTGGCAAAGGGGAAGTGTTCACATCACAGCCACTGTCAGAATCTACAAGTCTAAGCACCTGGGAGTTAAAGACACAACTACAACCACAATGGAAGTGGTGCTGAAGTCAAACCAGTCCTGGGTACCGTGCACCTCTGGTCTGGCACTGGCGGCACTATCCATACACCTCACTGTGATCTCTGATACAGGGGAAGAAATTGCCACCAAACCGTGTGCTCTGTGTTGCTGCAAGATGTCATGCCTGCAGGAGATAAACAATCTCTGAGATGCACCATGAGCAGTGCATCTTGGTTAGACCTCATCTTGGGATCGATACTGTATCCACGTTGAGATACTGATGACCAAATATATGCGTTATTTCCATACTGTGTCTCTCCAGGCTGTGTGAAAGATCCCATTTTAGTATCCTACCCACTCCTGATCACTTCAGCAGGCCCAGTGCTGGCACAAGTGATGAAGAAAGGGGATTATTTGAAGCGAATCACCTAGACCTAATCCACGGCTGAAATCTTCTTACAGTGTTGAGCTGTGGCTGAAGAAAATAGTAGGCAACAAGCACTGCTCTAGTGTTCACTGGTAAAATTTTGGTGGAGAAGTGGTAATGGACTTAACTCTAGGCTTGCATCTTAAGCCAATTGCTGTGCAGATAAAAGCAGCCCTTTCAAGCTGTTCCATTGGGTTTTAAAAGCAAAACTGAGAAGGCTTCACTAGGGAACTTGATCTCTTGTAGTGTTTATTCTCACCAACCAAGAGCAGCAATTAATATCTCTTTCAGATGGTGAGAATCTCTTTCAGATGGTGAGAATAAACAGTCTTGTAGACATGCAGAGGAAATGGAAATGACATATGAATTTTAATTAACCTACTTTTCCTCGGCTTTGCTACATTGTGCCAAAATACAGCGATATGGATCCTTCAGTTACAGACCCTGGCATCTTCCTGGGCTGCTGGCTTTAGTTGAAAGAAGGTGAGTTTCACGTATGTACCTGAGATCCATGTGTTTTTTGTGGGTTGATTACAAAAAAAAAGGTGCCTGAGCCCTTGGTGCTTTTGCTCTATTGAGATGCATCTTCGTGTTACTCTCCTAACAAACTGAAGATATCCCTGTTTTTAAACACAACCATATGATTGAGAAACCTCTAAATGATATAATTTATTGTGATACCTCTGACTATTGCTCTCATTACAGTCTCAAGCAATGCTTGGTCTTCCCTGGGTGCTTCATCTGCTTTGAAATAAAACAGTATGGTAGAAAGTCTGATGTCATCTGCAGCTGCTGCACTGTATTTCAAAGAAGGCATTAACCCTTTCTAGCAAAAGTTCTCCTGCAAAGGACAAATATCTTCTTGTCTGAAGAGCATACTTAGCCTACTTATTTACATCTGTACCTGCTTGCCCCTCCCAGTTCTCACTGGGTAAACTGGCAGTACTGCACGAAAGTTGTAGGAGCTGCAATTCCCACTGCTGGCAGCAGATAATTTTGACCCTTTTCCTGGACTATGCTTTATTTAATCAACTTCATGTCCTCTGACATCTGGTGCCATAAAAGTGTTCAACCACAGAGATAGGGTTTCTATAAATATATTTCTCCCTTAAGGAGATTGACAACATTCAAGGCGCAGTGTTTTGGAGCCATATGGGAGGAGGGAGGAACAAGGTGAGGGGGGAGGCAAGGTGTCTTTTTTCCCCTCTCACCTCCTTCATCTCAAGTCCTGATGTCCTCCAGGATGTGTTTTTAGTGTTAATTGCAAAGGTGCTCCAAAGCAGCGATAAATGTGGGCTCCAGATGTGCTCCTTCAGCCTGGGCCAGGCAGGGGTATGCATGTATTATCTCATTCACCAGAGCGTACCTCTGACAGCTTCAGTTTAGGCTATATCTCTGCTCCTGTATTTCTGCTCTCACCCCACAGAATGATAGGATCATAAAATGGTTTGGGTTGGAAGGGACCTTAAAGATATCTGTTTCCAACCCTCCTGCCATGGGCAGGGACACCTCCCACTACAGCAGGTTGCTCAAAGCCACATCCAGCTTGGCCTTGAACACTTCCAGCTACTCTGGACAACTTGTTCCAGTGCCTCACCACCCTCACAGTAAATAATTTCTTCCTGATATCTAATCTAAATCTACCCCCTTTCAGTTTAAAGCTGCTACCCCTTGTCCTATCACTACACTCCCTGAAAAGGAGTCCCTCTCCACTTTTCCTGTAGGCCACCTTTAGGTACTGGAAAGCTACTACAAGGTCTTCATCCACTGGTCCTGGCTGGGCATCACACCTGCCCCTGGCACCATGGCACAGGCACAGCTGGCCCCTTGCAGCTCTAAGCTAGAGTGGGTTTTGCAATGGCCCATCTGCCCCCTGCCAGCAGCCTCGCACCAGATATGACCACTGCTGCTGCGAGGGGAAGTGGTCGGGGAAGCTGTAAAATCAAACACTGTCCTAGTATAGGCAACCATTCAACAATGATACATCCTGCCTTTAACCTGCCTTCAAAGTTGTGTACATCAAAGAAAGAAATTGCAATCCCTTTCCATATACCCCTTACCATGCAGACAGATGGCCTCATGGGAGACTAGAGGTACCAAAAATGTCATTGTGTGAAAGGTGTAGGTATACATAACGTGTATTGCTGTCATAAAAGATGAGGGCATTGCCCTTTCTTTTGGTTCTCAAAATACAACCCTTGTGATCTGCGTGTGCTACTGTACTATTGATATACTGCTTGATTACGATGACATTTCATAACACCAGTGTTATTAAAGACTTGCTAATCTTGCTGAAGGATCCTATTCCTCAAAATATTTGAGCAAAATGCTTTGTGTTTATCTTTAAGTACATTTTTAAATAAACTCAAATGACTTGCTGTGTCAAGGTTTTAATTGCCAGTTGCTCTCCTTATGTGTGGGGCATGTGGCTTCTTTCTTATGGGATTTCCGAAGTTTTACTAAAGCCCTACTGCGCTTCCCCATATTTCTCTCCAACCCTTCTCTCTCTCCATCTCTCAGGCCCAATGCAAAGAGGACAAATGCTTCCTGAAGTACACCTGACTCAAAGCTAAGTGGATTTTGCTGAAGTTTGTAAGGGAGCTATTCTGTGGCAGATTAACAGCTGTCCTTGCCAATTAGCACAGAAAATATTATTCAGCACATACGACATCGAGGAGCGAGTGCTGTGTGCTCTGAGCACGTGATCCTTGTTATTAAACATCCATGTTGTGCCAGAGGTGGCAAGAAGCTTAGAGTTCTGTTGTCCAGGGGACTTTGCAAACCCAGAGAACATGCCCAGACCAGAACAAACATTACATGGTATCTTCAGTTGTTTGTATATCAGGAATATCTTCAACAGCATTACCTACTTAATCTTTTTTGTCTTGTTTTTTACTTGACATGTATCAGGGGGTTGTTTTTAAATGACAATATACTTGGACCTCATGAGAGCATGCAATTATTTCTGCTATTATCATCTGTTATCTGCTGATGCGCAGAAGGAGGTGCTGAACTCATATTTCCTACCTGTGAGCAAATGTGTGTCTTAACAGCCTTACTCAAAACTCTCAAATCTGAATAGAAAGACTCCTACTACCTACTACCTGAAGGTTCCTATGAAATCCTTGCACTGAGACCGTGGCTGTGTATCTAATCTTTGCAGTTTAATATAGTTCAAAATCTGGTTTCAGCTCAACTTGTGTAAACAGCCTTGTAGCTCACCTTTTCTGGTAAATCAAGTCTTATGTTTAGCTTAACTTTACAGTGGCCCAGACGCAGAGCACGGGTCCTTTAACTTGAACTTTGCCATTTTTCAGAGCTGTAGAAAAATGAATTAGAAACTCTAAAAGTGTCTAAGGCTCTTCCTCCCCTTGTAACGTTTGAAATAGGCTTTCTGTCTTTCTTGCAATGTTCACATAGTCTTTTCATGCTGGGATCACATACTTCTTGCAGCACATTAGGAAATGTTAAGGAAAAATAGTTGATGAAAGACATCCAGGCATCTCCTATTTTTGCGTGGTGCTCTATTTCTTATGACGGTAAAAGAGAAAGTGATTTTATGCCAGCCACAGCTGCAGAGCAGCTGATGGGCTCTAAGTTCACACCTTTGTGTGGAAAATTCCCAAGCTGCTTCGTGGTATCTTGCTTGTTTCTGTCCATAACCCAACTGGGATTTTTCAAAATGATTTTTCATTTTAGCTGCAGTGGAGTGAAGATGCCTGTTGAATTTTGGTTGAGGTGGGGAGGAACTAGTTCTGTTAAACCAGAAGAAACCAATTGGCTGTATGTACACAGGACCACATGTGATCTGATGTTGGGCCAAGCTGGCTTGCTTAGGCTGGAGTAGCTTTAAGAACAGAGACCCTGTTCTGCATTAATCCTGCCGCAGGCAAGGTGAGATTTGTAAAAGATATGGTGATTCTCCTTGCACTGTGCCTATCAGTGGCCTGTCAGTGGCTTTGACTGACTTACAAGGAAACGGCTCAATTAAACTAGGACCAGTTGGCCTGGGAAAGATGGGAACCACAAGGACGGGAGCCAGTAGTGGGTATCAGAGAACCTGCAGGTGCCGGCAGTGTTGACTTGCATCGCTATGTTTTATTAGTACTCTAACTTGCCATTCCTTTAGCAGGGCAGTCAGAATAATCACAGGTGGTTTTTACTGCTTCTGGGCAGCAGGGGTATAAACATCTTTCATACTTAAGCTAGGAAATTCTTCCTGTTAGATTGCCACTGGTGGAAACTTCCCAATGAGAGAACTCCCCCCTTTGCACAGTGGATCTCCAGGGTCTGGAAACCAAACTCTCCTTTTTCTTAAGTTTTTCTCTCTCACAATGCCAACATGGAAATGTTGGGTTGTTTTCCCACTGCAGGGTGTTTTTTGATGTTGTTGTTGATGGTTGTTTTCATTTTTGGTGTTTTCATTTATGGCTTTGAGTTAGCTGTCTTAAAATGGGAAGGTCTGACCATCTGGTTCTGGGAACAATCTAAGAGGAATGGCTGGTTTGCACATCATTCCAGGCCTGGTTAAAATAAACAGCACCATCGTCCTTAGAAAATAAGATGCACCAGATGTAAAGTAACCTCCAGCTCTGTGAAGAGAGGGTGAAATTTATGCAGCACTTGAGAGAGATCTACGGATTAGCAGAGCAGTGCTATAAAATGAAACTCTAGTTTCAGTTACTTCTCATGCTTTATCTTGAAAGGGGAAGGGTAGAGGGAAAAAAACCCAACTAAGAACCCAAGAGAAAACAGAACCTTGTAATTGCAGGCTCCTCATCAGAGGAGTTTTCTTTTTCTTTTTCTTTTTCTTTTTCTTTTTCTTTTTTTTTTAATAACTTTTTCCCCAATATGTTGATTCTGTAGGTGTGGTATACAAATCACCCCTCCGACAGGGAACATTTTCTGAGCTGGCCATGAATTGCCATACACAAGAGACTGTAATTAGAGGGAGCCATCAGAAAGACCTGCACAGCTCCTTTCTGTGGTCGAAGGGGCAGGAATGCTGTGCTTTCAGCTGGCATTGTTCCCCTCCCCATTCAGCTGGAGTGGTGGTAGACTTAAAATTTCCCCCAGTCCCCAGCCTGCTGGTGCAGCTCATTCCTGCTCTATGTGGAGATAGAGTTTTGTTTTTGCTTTCTTATTTCTCTCCTCTTTTTTTTAAGGTCAGCATATCTCCCAGAGTCTCATGTGCACCTGTGGGCTTTTGTGTGCCTCACCTTCCTTCCTTCCTTTCCTTCCTTCCTTTCTTTAACAAACTTTAACCCTTTTTTTTACTCTCTCTCTTTCCTTCCATCTAGCCTTTCCCCTGCTTGTGTGAGCAGTTGACAAAGAGAATAAGTAATTTCTTAGCCTTTCAGCGTTGAACTGCTTCTGGTTTTGTGAGTGGCCTTTGCACCTGTTGTGATAAGCAGAGTTCCCTTCACAGCAGCACTGAAAGGGTGGCAATCTCTCTTTTTTTTCTTTTTTCCTCTTCAAACTTACCCTTTCTTTCAGTGAATACCAATAATTAAGGAAAAGGCTTGAGTCTGCAGTGGATTCTTTAGCCTGACAAAACCTAGTATTTATATAGGTTAAAATGAACAGGGAGACCGAGGTACCGTTCTCATGGGCTTGGTGAGAACCATCTGGAGCAGGCTTGTTCTGTGAACAAAACAGGATGGCCAGTTCACTTAAATAAATTTGGCTTTACCCCACCCAGTCTTGTCTGTCCTGTTTATACCTCCAAACCGTGTTCTCCTTGTGTGAACTTGCCTCATCATGTGCGACAAAGCATAGAAAATAATGTGCGCCGTTGAGAAAAAAACAAATCAACACTATTTAGCATTTTTTTCAAATGTTCAATTTTATGTGCTTTTTAATATATCCCTTCTCTCTTTAATTTGTGGAATACCTGTAGCTGTGGAGCTTTATTTGCTGAGGTTTGGCCTGCTGGGGACTGCAGTCATGCACTTCAGTGGGAGGGCTTCCCCATTCACCTGTGGTCCGTGTGCCAGCTCCAAGCCAAGGGGACCCTTAGCACTTGTGCAAGGGTGACAATTACCTTCAGTGACCAACCCTCAAGTGCAGGTCTGAAAAAGGACACCCTGGACCAAAAAAGGAGCATGGAAAGGCTACCCAGCTGCTTACACAATGCAAGAGAAGGCTGCTGTTCAAAGCCTCTCTGAGTGAGTGTTTCAATTTAATTCTAAATTAAAAGCAGCCAATGTTGTATAGCACAGGGAAAAGATTATGTATTAATGCTTTTTCCCCCTGACATAATCCTAATGATCACACTAAAATAAATAAAAGTTAAGCCTTCTTCCTCTTTTTCCCCCGTTGCTATATTATTCTGTGGCAAGCAGCCAGATTTTCGTAGGTGAAAAGAAGACAGGAGACACAGGAGACATCCCAAAACTGCAAGACTGAGAAGGGTAATCATGCACTGCTGAGCTCTGCTTTGACCTTCTCCCTCCTGCTTTGCCATTGATGTGCTTTGCTTCAGGCCCCCCCGTTGACCAGTAAGTAAGAGAAGAAGCCCTTTAGCAAAAAAGTTTGAGTAAAATTGAAGTTGCCAACAGAAGGAAAAGGAAGGCCATGAGGTGGTGACTTACTAACACATGTGTGCAGTGAAATGTTTCCTCCAGAAACCCTGGTGTTTGCTTCTGCAGGAGCAGGTGAGTGATACTGCCTGGAGCTCTTGTTGGAAAATGTCAGTCTTCTTGAGAACTGGTGGTGATAAATGATACCTCTCAGGATGTTACGTGGTCGCATTTCAGTGGGCCAGGGGGAATTGCTCTCTTTGCTGGAGATGTAATGAGATCTGGGCACAGCAGGCTGTGGAGCTAGACCTGGCCCCTGCTAGGCTGGTGGGAGGGCAGGCATCCCTCAACGTGCCTTGCTAAAGGGGGTGACAGGATGTGCCAACTCAGCTCTTGCTCAGTCCAAGAAGAACCTGAAAAGCAGTGAAAACACCCATGTGGTGCAAATTCCTGCTCCAGGTGTAATGTAATTTATGATGTGGAAGTTGAGAGAAGCAAAGTCAGAGACAAGGTACCATACTTATTTAGCACCTGCCAAGTCCTTGACTGTACTTCCTTGGTGTGTGCCTACAGTATTCCAAATTCCCACAACTCCCATCCAATGTGCCAAGTCCCTCTCCTGATGGCCAGGTAGGAGTGGCTCAGCGTGAGTTCCTGCTCAGGCTGGGAGGTCACCACTGACAGGACAGAGCGCTTGCTGGTGTGTCTGGTGCCTGGGACAAGCGCTGTTCCTCTCTGCTCTGGCAACCCCAGCTGTGCCTCTGGTGTGGACTTCTCAGCTGCTGTAGAGCTGGGACACCTGGATGTCAATGCACAGGTTAAGAGGACCTGAGCAAGCAGGGAAGTGGGAAACATAACGTTTAAGCCAGTGCTTGGGTTGTGCCCCTCCTGCTTCTCTTGCAGAGTTATACACGTAGGGAGAATTTGACTTCGGTGAGTATTTCACAAAGCTCTGTTTTCCCTGCTCTTCCCCCTTTTCTGATTTGATGTGGCAGGGCTCAATATCATGTCCTTGTCCATCTGTGCCTGCCCTGCCCTTTCCTCAGGATACGGGAGATGCGGTTGAATTATCTTCACTGGCAAATGCTGTGTTCAAATAGTAGCTGTGGTGGAAACACCTTTTGAAGAGAAGCCCTCCTTGCGCCCCTCTACCAGACCCAGCCTTCCCTGGGCACTCAGATCCTGTCCCAAACCACAGCCCCATATAGCTCCCTCCATGCAAGTCTGAGCACCTCCCTGCAGCCTCCCAGCCTGGCTGGCTGTATTCTTCTGGAATATACTGGAATACGGATCATGCCAGGACATCATATAGAAAGCTTATGGCAGAAACAGAAAATGATATTTCCTAACTCCTGATACTACCCTGTAAGTTGCAAGATTTTATTCTTTTAAATGTATGTCAGTAGTGATCTTCAGGAATTGCTTGTGCATTTTCTACCTACTGGTCAGGCAGAAATAAATATTAGTTACTGGCCCTGGAGACACCAGGTTAGAAACATTTTCTTTAGGAGAAACTTCCTGCTGAGCCAAAGTCCTTTAAAGTAAAGTACAAAGCCCTTCTTGGCCAAATGTATAGGAAAGGAGTGCCTAACTGTGCAGCTCTCTTCAGAGGATCCAGGCCTTAAAATAGAAACATTATCCTAGAAAACTTAATGAGGATTCATAAAACTTGGGTATATATTTAGAAGATATAGTGAACTTGCCTTCAGCTTGAAACAAGGAGATAACCCAGAATATTTCTGCAGCATGTCCTAGAACGAGAAAGCTGGGGCCAAAACGATACAAAAGAGGGAAAATGCTTGTATAGCAGATGAGGCTATTCTTGGCAGGTCTGCAGGACTATCTGTGATGTGCATTTGATTAAAGCTCAGTGAGAGTTTACATGCAGAGCCCTACAAGAGTATTTCTGAGGCTGCTGAGCCTTGACTGCTGCACCACCTTCTCCTCTTCCTTCCCTGACCCGAAGTCGCATGCCCATTTACCCTCTTCCCGTTATTTTCTGTTTGTTTCTCTTTTAATTACATCTCTTGATCTTTTCCCCATCAATTATTTTGAGGAGATAATTGGTCAGGAAACAAAACATCAATGCAAATGAAATTGAGGTTATGAATAGAAACAAAGAAATGTTTGAGGGATCTTTGTTTTTAATTTTCTGAACAGCTCTGGACTTGTGCTTGAGATCGCAGCATACCCTTTTCCCAGGGTGTGAAGCAAGGAGTCCACAGCACAGGAACAGGGTCCATCCTTCCTTATTCACCCCTGCAAATGTTCAGTAAAGGAATGAATAGGCTTGTTCAGGGGTTGGTAGAAGTTTTCAGCTTCTTGTCTCATCCCAAAAAGTCTCACACTTGGCAATGTCAGATTGTCGTGGTATGCAGGTGGAAAACCCAGGACCAGCTTCAAATTCAACATAGATGGAAGACCCAGTTTTTCCCTTGGCTTCATGTGCACAGCTGGGTGGTTGGATCACAGGACAGGGCTGTTTGCAGGACAGCCTTCGCCTTTGGTTGTGGTTGAGTGAAATAGCTAGATGGATTTAATCAACAGGGTTTATGATTAATAGGTATTGCAGTCTCTTCTCAGGACCCCAGCCAAGACAAAGCCAGTGGTGGGTTGGCAGCAAGCTGAGATGGGCTCAACAACCCCACCGCAGGTTACACTGCGATGGCTTAGCAATGGACCCAGGGGATAGGAGTAGCCAGGAACAGCTGAAGGAAGGAGTGGTAACACTTTAAAAGCATCTGAGCACTGGTCTGACCAGAACCCTGTACCTCTCTTGGAAAACAATATTTAAAACCACTGCTTTTTTTACTCGGGGGAAGAGACAAATCTTGATCTCGCTGCATGGAGCACGCTCTGGCGTGTTGGTGTTGGGGGAGCAGTGCAAAAAGAAAGGCAGAGGAGAAGGTGCTTTTTCTGCTGTCAGTAGACAAATCGTAGAACAGCCTTTAACTGAGCTCTGAAGTTTAACCAGCTGTTTGGCAGGCCTGGACTCATCCCTTTATTTTTTCCCCCCTGGGTCAATAAAAATCCTCTTCTCACACCCATCTCCTTGCTTTGCAATTGTCTGTGCTGCCTATTTGCAACAGAAAAATGAGCACATGAGGGTTTAGATGTTGTTTAATCCCTAAATGAAAAAACAACCATAGAAACCAGGTGGCTATTTTCACGTTTTTTGCCCTTTCTCTGGGGTCAAGATGTAAAGAAATCCATATGTTCACATTCATAGGTGCATATGGGCAAGTAAGCCTTGCATCTCACTTAACTACCTGCTTCCGCTTCTCATAAGTGCCACCCTTGACTTGTCGAAGGGCTGCAACACATCCATGTGCTGGGGGCACTGTTGTGTCTTGATCTGTGTGTTTTTATCATGGTTTTTAAAAGATTTTTTGAACAGTTCATCCTGCCTTACGGTGGCAGCAGAAGGGTTAATGTTATTTGAGATATTTCAGATACTAACAGGGCTTAATGTAAGCAGCATAGAGCATGATCAGGTGACTTTTAAATGGACCAAAGTCCAGTCATTGAGTTCATTTTGGATAAGCAGCCGTTGTCCTGGACACTTTAGCTGAATTACTTTCAAACCTCATAAATTGGCACATGGCTGGGAAGCCAGGAGAGAGTCTTTTTTTCCAGAGGCCTTGGTGCATGTTATCTTTTCCCAATGTGTCATGTGGGATCAGCTTTCTACTGCCATTTCAGTGTTCTTGATTTTGTCCCTGATGGCAACTTGGCAAGCAGCGTGTCAGACCAAGAGAAGCAGGCTTGAAGCCCAAGCGTTTACTCCATCCAGGGAGTAGGGAAGGAGAGGAGGTGCAGATCTGACAGCTATTTCCCCACACTGACCAAAATATAAAGATGGACACGCTAGAAGGTAATGTTTGACTTGGATTTTCTAAACAGATCCTGGAATAACAGTTGATATCAGAGGAAGACAGCCCAGCTGTGCTACACTGATGAATCATAGAATCATTCAGGTTGGAAGAGACCCTTGGGATCATTGAGTCCAACCATCAGCCCTACTCTACAAAGTTCTCCCCTACATCATATCCCTCAACACCACATCTAATCTACTCTTAAACACAGTCAGGGATGGCGTCTCAACCACCTCCCTGGGCAGCTGATTCCAGTGACTCACCACTCTGTGAAGAAATCTTTCCTAATGGTCAGCCTAAACCTACCCTGCTGCAGCTTGCAGCCATTCCCTCTTGTTCTATCGCTAATTACCCGTGAGAAGAGACCAGCACCAACCTCTCTACAATGTCCTTTCAAATAGTTGTACAGAGCAATATGGTCTCCCCTCAGCCTTCTCTTCCTCAAACTAAACAGTCCCAGCTCCCTCAATCACTCTTGATAAGATTTATGCCCCAGGCCCTTCACCAGCTTTGTTGTCCTTCTCTGCACTTGCTCCAGCACCTCGATATCTCTCTTGTGTTGAGGTGCCCAGAACTGGACACAATACTCAAGGTGTGGCCTCACCAGTGCTGAATACAGGGGGACAATCACCTCCCTACTTCTGCTGGTCACACTATTCTTTATGCAAGCCAGGATGCCATTGGCCTTCTTGGCCACCTGGGCACACTGCTGGCTCATGTTCAGCCACTTTAAACAGCACCCCCAGGTCCTTTTCTGCCTGGCAGCTCTCCAGCCACACTTCCCCAAGCCTGTAGCGATGGACGGGGTAAATCTCAAAAGGAGTATCCCCTTTCTGGGCTTCACTGTTGGGGCAGAGTAATGCTCCCTTACTGTATGTCCAGCAGGTCAGGGCTGCTGGATCTGATCAGGTACAAGTGACTTTGTTCATTTCTTTTCGGTTTAGGTCTTGAAACAGCTTTGTGATTGGTGTCATGAGTGGAGTTTCGATTTAAGTTGGACTTGTTTTCAAAGCAACCCTCTGCGGTGCAACAGTAAATCACTCCAAAGGGTGCAGCAGCTGACAGGTGATGGGATTAGCCTGTGGTGTGACCCCTTCTGAGTAAACAGGACCGGGAGAGGGCTTTGTACCATTGCCCGGGCACCAAAGCTCTTCTGCACTTTGTCTGCTGAAAAGATTTCACCTCATGTCATGGCTTATGATTTAGTAACGTTCCATGTGACTTGTCCAGCAGAGCTCCTCAAGAGCCAAGCTGTCCTCCTCCTGCTTGGGCAGTGCTGTGAGTGGGTTTAATGCTTCCCAGTTACAGATGAGGTGCAAGTATGCAATATCTTGATTTTCATACTAGGCTGATAATTCAGTGGGCTTTAATTTAAAAGGCCTGTTTGTTTCCAGAAATATATATTTGGTTCCCTTTTTGCCCAAAGATGGGAATGAGGCATTTTCAGGGGTCTAAGAGGTAGTAAAATAACAAGGGCGTGTGCATAAAATGACCAGAAAGTCTCTCTGGCTGTGTTCAGAGCCTTCCTGCATCCCCTGCATGGGGAAAACCAGAAAAATACTTTCATTCAGCTGCAGAAGCATTGCAAAGTGACAAGTTTTTATTTAAGATCAGTGTTTTTCCTGTGATTCACAGTGACCCAGATGCCCTTTCCATTTGGCTGTGCTTTGGTTATGGCTGCAATGGCTTAAATATACCTCTCTGAAATTAATCCAAATCTAAAATTCAGATCCCAAGATCCGCTTGTGATTTTTCCCTCTAGCAGGACTGTTTTGGGATATTCTGGGTGAATAGTAATAGGTTTCACCAGGTGCTGGGATGGCAAAGCACCTGGGACAAGTCCACCTGTAGGCTCAGATCTGAATCAAAACCTGAAAAGCTGGTTTTACGACCAGTCAACTCCAAACTATGCTTTGTAACAAAGATCTTCAGCTCCCAGTCTAGCTTTGGGTCAGGCTGGAGCTGAGGAAAACATGCTTGTGAACATGTGGATGTGTCGGGTGAGTGGGGAACAGGATGGATGTGCACAGCCTGTAAGATGCTGGCACGTGAGCATTTTGCATGCATATCAGTTTGAAGGAAGCATATGACTGTGACATATTTTGCAGGTAATATTAAAAACTCCCCACATTTGGGTAATTCCCATCATGCGTGAAATACACTGCTTTTTAAAGTGAGTCATGAATTCTTGAAAAAAATGCCCCCTTCAAGCCCTTAATCAGTTTCAGAAAACCGCACTAAGATATAGACTGGCAAAAAAGCAGCATGTCTTTCAGTCTGTGACAGAACACAAACTTCTTTCCATCCCTGGCCAAACATAACTGCCACAACAGTGTTCTTGTAGTTTCTTTAAACCCTAGGCAAAGGTTTCAATGCAGAAAATAAATGTGAAAGAGTTTTAAGGGTCTTTTTTTTTATTATTATTAATTCCATCAAAATCCCAACCGGGCAATACAGAAGAGGGGGGGAGGAAATCACTTTTGTAGCAGTAGGAACCCAGTCTTGCCTGCTTTGGGTACACGTGTAGCAGCATTGAACATAATGAGATTATTCATGTGCATAAAGGTTGTCAGATCAGACCCTATCTTTGTAAAATATTTAATTACATACCATCAGAATCATGTCAGCTATGAAAAAGCAATAAAAACACTAAAGTGTGTCAGTGAGCAGTATTAGTAACTGCAGTGGTATAAATCCATTAAGCTTTTACATCTTTCTCGCATACACCGAAAGCGGCAAGTCTCTGCTGGTTAATAATTTGCAAACAGTACACCAGCATCCCAGTGTACGTTCAAGCAGATTGTCATGCCTCTTTTGTCAATCAGTACTCAAATTATGCTACGTGATGCCTTACTCCATGCTTTGGGTGGGGAAGGGAGCCACAGGCCTGTTGTCTGCTACTTGGTTCTCCAGTCAACGCTTAGGCATTTTCTCATTTGCCATGAAGGTGAAGGTTTTATTGCTTTACTTTGATTGATCAGTAAGGAGCGGAAACGATCCCGATGGTAAAACCATGACCAAGGCGATGCACTTCAGTTTGACCGTGAAGTCACACGCGTGACAAAGGAAAAGCGGGTGGTCTGCCTAACGCTTCTACACAGGAAGGGTTAGCAGGAGGGTAAAACCAGAGCTTTTCCAAGCCGCAGACTGGGAAGATGTGGGGTTTTGTCAGTTTTTTGTGCTGGCAGGCAAAGGAGAAAGCGAGCGTCAAGCTGAGAGCAAGCAGGGCATCCTTGTCCCACATGCTCCAGGGGAGTAATCACGGCTCTCGGGGGGGCGGGGTGGGGGGTTGGAGGGTGTGTGTGTGTGTGTGTGTTTGGTGCAGCACTTTCCAGAGTTGCATCAGCTTGTACCTACTTTGTTTGCCTTGTCGGTGGAGACTGGAGTATTAATAACTGGCTCCATGGGGAAGGTCAGGCAACCCACGGTGGAAAGCAGAAACTGAGACAGGAAATACCCAAAGCATCTTGGAGCAAATGTAAATCATGGGGAGAGGGGGGTGACAAGAGGTGCGGTTACTTGCCCACCCCCCCGTAGCTGGCTCTGCCTGCGTGGGCCGGCTGCAGAGCAGGTTGTGATTTTACTCGAGGTCTGTAAATACAGAGTTAATAGGAAGAGGTAACTAGAATAGCACTTCCTGCATTTGAAGAGTGAGAGATTGCACACAAGTGAGGCTGGCAGTCGGAGATCATGATTGAGTCGGATTTCCATTGCAGATTTATCTTGCACTGCTCTTCTATATAACCCGTGCTTAGGCTCTGTGCAAGTGGTCAAAAGCAAAATATGATTTTCTATACATGTATGCGCAAACATATTGCACTTCAGGCTCTTTATTTGAATCTTTGTTCAGCACACCATGCTGGCCTCCAATTGCTTTGCTTGTCCTTCTTTTTTATATATATATATTATTTTATTACTTCTTGTTCCCTTCTTCTTTCCCCTTCAGCTGAGTGACTGTAATCGGTACCTAGTATATGCTGTAAATAACATAGATTATATTTGGTGGACAGCAGGGTGCAGGACTCAAGAGGGATTTCAAGAACCAGTAAAAGTCCCTCGGTTGGCCTCATAGCTCTTAGGTTGTATCATCTCCTCCTTCTCCCCGCTCCCTTCCCCCATCATTTTTTGATGGCTGCTTTTAGATGGATTTTTGTCAGTGGGGGAAAAGCACTGATGCAAAGTGGATGACAGCAGATGTGTTCCCTTAACAGGGTCTTTCACTGAATGGCTCTGCTAATCATTATGTTTTGCTCCGTAGGACTTTTTATTCATTTAACAGGTTTATTTCCAGATTACATATTTGTTTTTATACTGTTTCCTCATAAATACAGGCACTGTAGAAAGAGCTGGCCCCACCATATTTCATGCAGTATTTGTTTATAGTAAGTGGGCCTCACTGAACCTGCATATACAATAAATACCCTTTCAGGATTCCTAGGCAGGAGTGGAGGGAACAGATGGCAAAACAGACCCAGGATTCCCATTTACAAGGGGATCTTCAAATAACACAGGAGGAATGATAGCCATTAAAAACCCTGCCTTCCAGTGCCTTTATTTTTGGCCATAAAAATTGGATACATTAGTTGCTTTTTATTGCTGGGTTGATTTATTTATTTATTTATTTAATTCCTCTTTTACATTCAGTAACCGTCTTTCATGCGCTTGAAGTAAATCAAGTTGCAGGCACCTCCTTTGTCAGTGTCATCTGTTGGGTCCATCTCTTCCCCCACCTTTCGTACCAAGTCAGGGGTAAGAGCTAACTAAACAAGAACTAAACACGTGTCTCAGACCCACAGCCCCTGGGCGATGCTTGAAAGGCAAACCTGGGTACAAGGGAAAATTTTGACAGCAGCTGCTAAAGCTTACACCCAGGCTGCAGGGCTGTGCCTCATGGGTACTAGAGGGCTGGGAGAAAGACTTTGCAGCAGGGATCAATCTCTCTCACATCCTTTGGTGAGGGGAGACTAATTTGTAAGGTGTTTTGCTTTTATGCATCAAGAACGAGAATAAGAGGAGGCTGGTCACAGGTTGTTCTTCTGCACTGTGAGAAGTCTGTGTCTGCGTGTAACAGGTGAAGAAAGAAGTACAAGAAAGTTGCAAGTTAGGGTATTTCTATAGTACAGGGCTCTTAATTGTCCAAATAACCCCTGCCTGGTTGTTTGGTGGTGCCCATGATTATACCTGCTATGACTCATATCTGCCTGCTTGGCTAAGTGCTCCTCCCGGTGAGTTTTGATGTCTCTTTGCAGAGAATGTGCCTCAGGGGTGAAGGTGTAGGTGTTTTGTCGGACTTCCAGGATACCTCACAACTCTCCCCATCCAGGGCCTCTTGCCACCCACCAGCTCTTGGTTAGGGAAAGGGAAGGTAGGTGTATACACACCTACTCGGACTGTTCAAGCAGCTGTAGTAGACACCAGTCCCCATGTCCTGCTCTCCAGCCAAACCCACTGTTTGTGCAGTGGCTTCACAGCATCTTCAGCTGTAAGCAGAGCAAGGAACATCATGCTGGGGAAAGTGTTTGCAGTCTGCAATAGGTGTTTAAAAAAGAAACACCTTGGAGATGCCAACAGACTGGGATAAGAAGGATGGCTGTCAGGTTAATGCACCACAGCCCTGCATTAGGGTATACAAATTAGGGTATTTCCAGTAACAAAAGATGGCAACCACAAGCTTGGAAAACAGCCAGCTGCTTAGTGCCTACAGGCTGTCTTGCAGGTGGTCAAGGTGTCCTAAAAGTCATAGGCAATTGAATGTGTTGGAAGAGACTGCAATAGCTGGAAAAGGAACCAGTTCCCACATACAGAAGAGCACTGGCGTGAAGCCTCACAAAAGTCGCCGAGCCAGATGGCTGAGGTTCATATGTCAAACCCAGGTTGGAAAGGCTTGGGTGAGCAGCTTGGGCTGAATCTGGGAAGACAGTAGGAGTCAGTCACGTGTGGCTCAGGGATGGCTGTCATCTTTTTGTCACTATAGGGAAAATTGTAGCTTAAGTGGACTAGAACCTATCCAAGAATTATTTTGGAGGCTCATGCAAGGAGATTGCCATGAGGGCCACTGCATTGCTACGAGTTGAGTGTGGCTCAGCAGTATGGAAGCCACCAACATGGCACCACCTGCACCACAAGCATGCTTTGCAGTGTATTCTCCTGTTGTGCGCCTTGGTTTGTGGGTCCAGTGATCCACTCCTCAGTAACTGAACAGCCATATACCTGCTGACATCAGGATCTCTCTTCTGATAGGAAGAAGCCTGTTTCTTCCTCAAATTGCATCAGCCAGGTGCTTTGCAGCCAGGGGCTTTCCCTCAAAATTTCAAATCCTGTTCCAGCTAAACATAGCCACCAGCCTCTTAGTTGCTGCCTCTGAAAGTGTTTCAGTTTGAGGGAGGAGGTGGGAAAGGTGGTGGTGATAAAGTGAATTCTCCGTATTAGACTATTAAATTCCTGGATTCTGTCTAGTCCAGTTGTAGGTGTGGTCTCGGGTCTTTACCAAAGTGCAGAAAATTTGCTGACATGGTTTGATGGGATGTAATACATGCTGCTTTGGAAGGGCAGAGTCCTACGTGAGGGTAGAACAAAAATAAGAAGCTGTGATGCACAGCTAATGCTACCTAAGGCAACACTGAAGGTGAGCAGGAGAGCTCTGCAGAGCAGGGTCCCTTCTGGGGCTGGGGATGTGGAACTTGCTCTCTCCAACCCTGCCAGGCTGTGCCTTGGCAGCTTCCTGGGAAATATGGATTCACAGCGGAACCCCCTGTGTTTCCTTACTCTGGCAGCAGAGGACTTGCTGTTTTGTTCGCAAAGCAAATGGCTTCAATTAAGATCCCATCACCAGGGCTGAAAATACTCCAAGGGCAGAGGCTGCAGCTTTCCCCAGCCATCACCTTTACGTTCTGCTGGCAACGGTGCTAGTTCTGAAGTGGGAAATAATAGGCCTATTGAGGCACGAGTGGGAAGAAAACCAAGGGGAAAATGGAGGTATGTCCATATGCCTAAACAAACCTGGTGCCTCCCTCTGCTCTCCCCCCAACCACGGCCTCCAAGCAATACTCAAGCCCAATTTGCAGTAAACCTGCATTCTGCATGGCCACACGATGCCAAGTTTTGTCCTCCTCAGCCTCCTGCCTGGGGGGCAGTGGTTGCCGGGGTGAATCCTGCAGGATCGCACAGGATGTCAGGGAGAGCTGGATATCGCTCCCTGGGTCCCCATCTGGGCAATGTACCCAAATGCACGCTAATGTGGTCATATCAGCCAAGCTCTCCCAGTGCAGACTGGTGTGATTTGCACTTCCTGGATCATATGAATTTATGACAGGGAGGCACCAGCCTGTTCTGGGCTGATGTGGTTGCAGTTCTCACCAGTGGGGTTTATAAAGTTGGTTACACTGGTGTGTGAAGTGGGCAAGGTATGAATAGATTCATGAAGATCTCCGCAGGATAAGGAAAGGTTTTTGCAGCCTGCTGTTACCTGATCTAGCTGATTTGACATGGCCCCTCATCATGGCAGATCTGAGCAATGCTCAGTATTTGAAAATAGAAATAGCAACAAACCTCTTCCTTTTCTTCCTTCTCAGTTCACAGGGAAAATATTTTGACTAGTTTGAAGGCTAGGATTTTTTTTTCCTGTGTCTGTTTAGTTAAGTGGATGAATGAGTGTGTATGTGCATGAAAGAGAGAAACAGAAATTGCTGGAAGTGAATATGAAGATATTAGTCTTGCATTTGCTTAATTCATTTGAGGCTACATCCTGTTATTTGTCCCACAATTTTGAGGGGCAGCGTTTCCACTGTCTTCAAGGAAACATGTACTTTAAAGATGGAAGTCTGAGACCATAGCCACTACTTTTAATTTAAACACTTTTTTTTTTAAATGAAAAAATCTTGCATTGGAAATTCAACTCTCAAGCTATTCAAGTTGCCAGGCCTTCACTTCATTGGCCACCAGCTGAAGTGAACAGGTACTGTATCTTGCTTTGCTAGACAGCAGCAGGCTGCCCTCGCACCAAGCCCTTCTGGATGGTCTATGCTGGAAATGGAGATTTTGTGTCAGGAACAGTGGTATGCACTGGCTGTTGCCATGAAGTCTGGTTATTCTGTAGTCTTAAAGCTGTACATATCAAGCAAGTTAGTACTAAAATGACTGCTGTACCTTTCCTTAGATCTATTATCCACCTAGAGGCTATTTTCACTTTGAAGTGGCATTTGCTCCATAATAAGTAACGTCTCAAAATGCTGTTAATTAAAGTTTCATCTGTTTAGAGGATTTTCTTTTTCTCCCCTTCTTTTTTCTTTTCTTTTCAGAAGCTAGTAATTAGTCCAATAATGTGGAGACATTGCTACTGCAGCTCATTAAATTTAGCAATGCTCACTCGGGCCTTAGAGTGCTGGTGATGTCAAGTTGACCCAAAACACAAGGATTCTATCTGTCGGGAAGTACTGATGAATTGGAAATGAAATATAAATATATATATATATATATTTAACTCATTACTTGTGCTGGATTGACAGTCCTGCAAGCACAATGAATTTATGTTCATTGACAGACTAATAAATCTTCCCCTGTGCTCCCTTCCTCATGTGGAGGGACCAGCAGCAGGGATAACAGGAGAATCAGATGCCGCAGGGATTTAATTTTTGTTCTCTCTGTAGGCTACACTGATGAGAGTGTCAGCTGAGGCTGGGGTGAAGTGAATATCTGGGCTAACAGAGACAACTGATGCTGTGTGGATAACCAGACTGCCCCGAGATGATGCTGGCTCTTGGGTCGAACTGGTGGCTGAGAAATGGATCTCTGTCCTATTTCCCAGCAGCATCCGGTCATACTCAGGGAGACTTTATGGGAATTTATTCACTCTTCTTCTTGCAGAAAGTGGAGTGAATTAGCGATCCTTTACTCTTGCTGCGGGTTCCTGGGGAAGTAGCACCTGGGAAGCAATGAAGAGAAGCACAGGATCTCTCAGTCCTGAATGACACTTCCAGAGCAACACCAAGGTGCCAAAACTTTGTTTATTCACTGGTGATATCTCACGTAGGCATGCTGTTGAGTTGTGCTATCCCATTTCTGGCTGGGTGAGTTGCTGCTGCAGCAGGGAAGACATAACAGGGAAATATTAGTGCATGCTGACTCCCATAGACATCAGGTTAATTTGGGATCTGAGTGTTAGGCCCTCCACCTGAGTTGTCAGCCATTGCCAGGCCTCAGTGCTATGGAACGTGAACCCTACGTGTTAGCCTGAGACCTCCTCTCTCCCCCTCCTGCCTTTGGAGGAAAGGCAGGGCCACTCCACGTCTCAAAATTAAAAGGTTCAGCCTGTACCAATAGCTTACATTCTAGTGCCACCAGTAATTTTTTATGGCAAGAGGAGTCTGAGGAAAGCAAAAGGAAAAAATGGAACTATGAAGGGAGAGAGAAATAACTGAGAGCCCAGATCCAAGGCTGGCCAAGCTGCTCCTGAGGCTGTCAGGAGTGGATGTTTTGCTTGGAAATGGTGTGAGCAAAAAGCCATCGAAGTCTAGGACCTCTCTAAACCATCCTCTCCTCAGATGGTGTCCACATATTTTGCTGACTTGGTCACTTTACCTACCAGCCAAATAGTGCCCTCCTGCCCCAGAAAGAGATCTCTGGACAAGTTACCCCTTAAATACAGAGGTTCAAGGTTTGCCGAAAGCAGTCTTTAAAACCTGCGTCTTCAGACACTTGCTGTTGTATCAAGCCCTGCTGAATATCTTGGCATAGATCCACCTTTAGAATCAGGAATCAGTGGATCCAGGCATAGGGAGGCACAACACAGCAGATGAAATGGCTAAATATTTAATAATAAAGATTGTTCACACATTTCCAGCTTAATGTTACTGGCCAAGGAAAGCTGGATGTTTCACATCAGGTTAGCAGGATATTGCAATATTTTGGCTGCTTATCTGAAGTGGAATGAATGGAACTGCCAAAGCTTTTGAAGTTCACTCATGGATAATATTTTATTAATTTTCTGAGCTGAGGGCACTTTAGCATCTCCTGTGAGTCTTCTGAATATTAAATACATATAGCTCTATAGGCAGGACTCTTTCAACATTCACTCATTCACTGTTTAAAAGCGTCCGCTTCCCATAAATTGAGAGCAGTCTCCTTGGTTTTCCAAGAGTTATCTTCCCTCCAATAAATTAGAAAGTATATCAATTTCCTACTTATGCCCTTTGAATTCAAAGCAGGAGCTACTTAAGCAGAAGGGAAGATGCAGTCTGTGTTTGTCTTGTTTGTCTGTCTGGTCCACAGAAAATGCGGTTTAGGTCAGAATGAGCTACTGTGCTTCAACTCCACCTGCAAAAATAATTTTATTTCATGAAAGCACCCAGTCTTTTAGCCCTCCTCTGAGCTACCCTGGTCTTCAGCTGGAGTCCAGCCTGCAGAGGAGAGCAGACTGGAGCAGGAGGTATAAGACCTGACTGCGGCCGTGTGTGGTACCAGCAGGACCAGCCAGTCTGGTCACCCTCCAGCTCTCATGTTTGCTAAGCTGACATGCGGCTCCTCCAGCTCAGACCCAGCAGAAAGACAGCTGCCCACCTAGTTGCATTGCCCTGGGGAGAGCAGGCTTGTTCCCAGCGTGGCAACAGGTATCTGCAGGGTGATTTTGATCTTTGGATGCATTGGTTTAACGCCGAAGAGTGCTAACCCAGACAGTGGAGAGAGTGAGGTCTCATCAGCCATGGTTTCTGACCTCCAGCTGCAGCTGGGTGAGAGTAGGGGAA
Organism: Jacana jacana; assembly: GCA_013400555.1. Taxonomy (NCBI): domain Eukaryota; kingdom Metazoa; phylum Chordata; class Aves; order Charadriiformes; family Jacanidae; genus Jacana; species Jacana jacana. The sequence continues at coordinate 43,907 of VZTM01025380.1, forward strand.
CTCAGGAGAGTGTATGCCAGCCAGAAAAGCACTTGCTCAGCCTCAGGAAACTCTCCCAAGTGTGCGGGGCTAGGCAGAGCTACCAGCATGGACTTCTACATCAAAAAGGACAGGCAGTTCCTAGATCTAACGTCTGGCACTTTATAAATAGGGTTAGATGACAGGGAGAAGTAAAAAAAAGACTGAAAAAGAAATAAAATGACAGCCTTTGTCCAAAAATATGCCAGTTACATTGTTTCTTTTCCTAAAAAAAGAAAGAAAGAAAAAAAAAAGATTGCTTTTTCTGCATTAAGCTTGTCATAACTGGATGATTATAGTAACATCATGAAAAGAGCCAGCCAGGATGTGACACTTTAGCTTTCAAAATAGCTCTTCCTAAAATAAACCCTTTCCTCACAGACTGCTACTGTGATGCTTATGGGAAAATGTGAACAGACCACTCGTTCTCCCATTTTTCCTTAGAGACTGAGGAATTTTCCATCGGTTTATGCCGCTGCTCTCAACAGGTTTATCTGCTCTAAACTCCTATCCCTCAGACGGGGAGGCCAAAACCACAGGAAAATGGTGGGAATGTAATTTAATATGTTTCACAAATTTGCCTTAATGGCACACTGGAAGCCTTCTGATTTAATTAGATTTACTCTGTTCCCACAGAGAATAAACACACATACCTGCCATTTACATAAAGATTGTGCTATTTGCAGAGAATCTACAAAGCAGAATTGAAGTGGACCCTGTTGCAGTAAAGCAGCACACAAGCCCTGTGGCCTTGAGCACTTGCCACCTTCAAGCATTGGCATCCTGAAGCATCAAACCAGATTGCATGAGCTGTGGGCATCTGTCTTCTTTGGATGCTGTCGAGGCTGCGTTGCCCACCCGTACAGCCCTGAGTTGCCCACCCTTCCTCCCTCACAGAGCTTACCCCCCTCTTGGCTCAGTGTGCCTACTCCCTAAATGCATATCAAATAAAATTAGCTGGGATGGTAAAAACCTCCCCCTGGGAAGGAGCCTTAGCCTTTTTGGCCAGCACGCCCAGACCAGGAGGAAGCTACAGCCCCTGCAGCTGCACTTGCACAGTGCTTGTGCTGACTTTCCATACTGAGGGGAACAGCAGGCCAGTGACTGAACCACTGGGCCACAAGCACATGACACCTCACGCAGCATGTCTGGTGTTGCTGGAACTCTTATTTCCCTAATTTAATCTTTTTATAAATTTGCAGAGGCTTCTCCTCACCTCAGCAGTAAAGAGGAAACAGCGATAGCTGCTTTCCCACACACACTGCACGGGAGCTCTGCTTAGAGCAAGAAGAAAGATGCGTGTACTCATGTGGTAGGGACATTCCAGTTCAGATCAGAAGAACGTGCCTTCTGCTCAGTTGTTTTCCACTGCTGTGAGTTCCCCAAGCAAAGCCATCAAAGAGCAGGGGTTGGTCAGGTTCTAACAATGTTTACTTGAACATCCACTAACAAAGTTTAGTGACTTGTGTGAATTATTACACCAGCTACTCCCCTCATGGTTTCACTTTCAGGGAGCACAAGAACCTTTTCCAATTCTCGCTTGCTGTCTCAGTAGGTGATTTCTTGCTTCACTACCCATCATATCCTTGCAAAATGAAATGTGTCACCACTGCTGGTTTGTCACGTTTGCCTTCTCCGAGCAGATATTAGACAGGTTCATTGTTAGCTGCAGACCTAATACTGAAACAAAGTAAGTGGGCCTGTTGTAACATGGAGCTACTTGAAAGGAGGGAAAAAAAAAAAAAAGCAGCTAATAGAAAGACCAAAATAATACAGAGGAGGTTCTCACTTGGGTTAGACTGGCTTCCTCCTCACTGAGGCAAACAGTAGGGTATTTTTAATCAGGAAATAAATCTGATGATCTCTGAACCGGGGAAGTTCAGGTTTCAAGTCACTCCCTACTACAGACTGACCCATCACAAGTTACGTTGTGAAGTCCACGGGAACAGACTGCACTCCTGCCATGCAGCAGAGCATCCTGATCAGGACACTTCCAATTTGGGGTAAATTGGTAAGCTTCCTTATCTGATGAGATGATATAGCTTTACATTCTCATAAGTGCTTTGTCTCATTGGGGCAGGAGGAGGGATTCCTCTGTTCTCTTCTACATACCAGGAAACCCAGCCTCATTTGCCAGTGCTTTAGTATAGTAGGTGTCCTGAACTTATGAATATGTATATTACAGAAGGAAGTGTTCATCTACACAAGGGGTTTTGCTTGCTCTTTTAGATAGCACCACCTCCCCTCTTTGACCTTCTGTTGTGCAGCCGTAGATGCAACGTTCAGCTTGGCATTTGGAAACCAGGATCAGTCAGCCATTTCTTCCCCTGCCACATGCCTGGATTTGCCAAGGTCCTTCAGAACCTCATCCTTCTCAAAAGATGGCAGCACCCCAACCCTGCCATTCTGCTGATGATAGTTGGCCTAGAGGGTAAAATTCGGGTTGGTTCTAGGCTATAGGACGTTGGGCATGGCATGCAATCTGTGGCAGGGAGATAGTTAACATCCTCTCCCTCTGCAGGGAGAAATTGCAGCTGCCTGTCCAGCCTGCCAAACTGAAAGGGGATCCAGCTCTGGGGGAAATGTGTCTGGAGTTATTTAATCCCAAAAGGATTATAAAGAGAGTACGCTCTAGGGAATCTCTCAAACTCTATTCCTGTTAAAGAAAAACAAAAGCAAACCCCCAAACCAACAACCCTTTCCCCCCTGATGATTTGCAGCAATAGATACCCCTGAACTTTCACTGAAAAACACTGAAAGGGGCAGTGAGGACATGGTCAAACTATTTTTGCTCTGCTTTCCTCTCGTTTCCTCTTTTCCTCTCCTCCTTCCAGCCCCCTTCAAGGCAGTCAGTGCTCCTCCTTTGGAAACCTTCTTCTGCTTTGGCTTCCATGGTGCTATCATTTCCTGCCCTCCTCCTACCTCTTTAATCTCCTTCAGCACGTCCTTTGGAGGACCTTCTTATCTCCCTCCAACTTTTGTATGGGTTTCATTGGGCTGAGTCTTTCACACCCACCTCTTCCTCCTCTCTATCTTATCCCTGGTTAATCTCAGCCATGCTCCCTACTTTGCCTGTTCATCTGTTCTCTTTTTGACTTGTGTTTAGACTGCAAACTCCGTGAGATAGGGCTTGTCTTTTTATTTTATACTTTTACAGTACCTCCAGGAACATGAAATCACAGACAGGACTTAAGTCATCGAACAGAATAAAAACATTAAGAGAAAGCTGGTCTAAAATGTTGTATGGAAATATCTTTCTCATTTTCGGCAGCGGTCCAAGGCACAGAAGATTTAATTTGTATAAACACACAATCATCACTCTCCTGCATAGCATAGTGGGATGGAGCAAAAGCACCAGTTCATCCCCTAGCAAGCCACCCATTGCCTTGCTGATGGCAGGCATCGATTGACTGGTGAGGAGGAAGGAAAGGCCCTGTTCCTTCACACGTAGCACCAAGAAATCTTGGTTGCCCTGGCTACACAGGAGATCAGTGTGATTACAATGATGTCCAACTGCTGCTGTGCACACCATAGTTAGTTTGTGTCATGCAAGGGATGTTTTTTAAGGAACTCTGACAGCAGGAGCATTTTGTCAATTGTTTTCTACCTTCCTCTTAGTCCTAAGAAGCACCAAATGTTCTGTAAAACAAGAACAATAACAATCTGGGTACATTTCTGTATTTCCAAATACAAGTTGCACACATTTCATATGTCAGTGGGCTTGGGTCAGAAGTTTTTTCTTTAGTCTATTGAGACCTTCAGTGTAGTTTCTTGTACCTGGGCAGATATCTGTTCCTGCCTGCTTCACCTTCAGAAGACAAAACGATGTTTTGATTTGTTTCCTTTTATTTTTTTTTTTTTTTAGGATCTTCTGTCTGTCCTTTTCTGAAACCTCTTCTCTAAAGATCTATAGAAGCTAATAACTGCATTGTTGATTTTAAATGGGCATGTCCATGTAACCACTCATCTCTGATGGGCACAATTAAACTTCAGCCAGTGTGTTTCACTTTGGTGCTTGGCTCCTTGATTCCTACCATGTTTCCCAAAGATGCAGGAGGGTGCCAGGATCTTCATGGAACCCAGTAATGCCATACAGGTGTCTTCTTCCCCTCCCTCCTCCCAGCAGCTTGGAGCTACCACTCTGCAGGTGCCTCCCTGAGCTCCCCTGAGTTTTGAATACAGCTGACCGTAGGCAGTAACCTGACTTTACCATTTTGTCCTCTGCTTTCTAGACCTTCAACTTTAAGTAGTTTTCTTTGTGGTCTTTGCCACTGATAAGGGAATCTAGCCCTCTAGGCATCACTGAAGCTTTTCCCATGACATACATGAGGAAGCAGCAGATGATTTATTAAGATCTAGTAAACCATTAAGTCACTCATTCAGGACCCAATTATTTCCTTTTGCTGCATCTTTTATTGAGCCACTTCTGCTCTATTGATGGGATTATTACCTGTTTCTAAAAGTAACTGCAGATTACCCAACCACCTGATATTTGCCTGAAGAAAGAAAAATGATAAATCGATAGATAGAAGAAAAGTACTTACAGGGTGAATGACACATGACTGCGTTTGTGCAGGAAGTATCTAGAGAAACGCAACAAGTTGGATGGGAAATACTGGACCAGAATTTCTGGCCTGCTATGGAGATGTGGCTCTATTCATTGCACACTTGTAGCAAATTTTTCTTGCTGTTTCTTGATGTTGCACTCGGGGCCACTGCTGTTACTTACTCCTGGCAGTAAAATAGTTTCTACGATAATGACAATGATAGTGGCCAGTTATTAAAATTCTGAAATAATTCATATGTATAACTTTTATAAGCCTTGTATCCACTAGGACTGGAAATGTGCAATCTATTCTTTGCAGTGATATCTTGGAGGTTGGGCAAAGCTCTTTTTCCTTGCTTGGTCTTTATGAACCTCAGTTTCCCTTTCTGTAATAAAATGGGAATAATTTTGCAGCAAAATAAGAGTTACAGAATTAGCCAGAGTATGGATTAATTGGCATATAACAGGCCTGTTGTGGGGCAACGTATGGAGATTTATGTAAAGACTACTGAGAATTAGGAAATGGACCTCCACCTTGCCTTTTATTTCCTGTTTTGTTCTGTTTTTCCTCACTCTGTTAGTGATGCTGTTAAATGAAGCTTGCACTGCTATGAGTAGTGACTTTATTTTTAATGACTTGAGCCATGTTGACTTTGCAAAAAGTAGCAATACCTGCCTGTGAAGTGTAATGAAGACAGTTCATGGGACTGTGATGCCTTATTACACTATAATATACTTATTACACTATGGGAAGCATATAAGATGATTAGTTTTATCATTAAAATCCTATATAGGCATTATTTATCCCATGCATATGCTACTTTCAAACACTTGCAAGCAAAAAAAGATATTTCAGGAATAGTAGGTGTATTTGGATTTGTATTGGACAAATCCACACAGTTCTAACCTTTGAGTGAGGGGGTATAGTTTTTTAGTTCTTGGGAATTATCTCATGCTTTAGAGACATGGGAACTGGCCTGAGGAACCTGCTGTCTGGAGACCTTATTCTACAGCTGGAGGGGCACAGGGAAACAGCTATGCTGCTGCAGAACCAGCACTTATGGGTTTGCCTATAAGGATACAGAGATAGCATTAGGGACAACAGAAAACATGCAGGGACATGGCGATGCAGAAGGTAGCTTTTCCTAGAGTACCAGAAAGTAGCGTAGAGGAGGAGGAGGAGACTATTGTACTCAATACCTGATGGCACTGGCCCCATTTTATAGACCCAAATTCAGACATTGCATGAGCTATCACAACTCTGTTGAAATGTATAGGCTTGCAGACAAGACCATGGATTGATTTATCCACCACCTTTTAAAAATGTAGGAGTGTTTCTTCACAGCAAAGACCTTTCTTCCTGGACTTGTACTTAAGCTTTGCATGTGTTGTAATCCCTCCTCGAGACACCCATCTTTATGCCTTTGGTATTTAGATTTGAAAGATGACTTTGGACATCTCACGTCTTCAGCAGCAGATCGAACCCTGAGCCTGGCATGTCTTGTTCAGTTTAGAAGTAATGATAATGCTAGCAATCGTTAGAAGAGGCGGCAGTCTATTTAACTAGTTTATTCTGTAATAGGTGAAGCAAACCTCTATGAGACTTCAATTAAACTGATATAGGCCCCATTTTAAATGAGTTAGCAAATACTTGTGGTGAAATTTGCAGTGTTAATTTAAATTGATTTTGGTAAAATCTGAGCTCCTCTCATACACACCACCTATGCTTTTCATTTGCCTCTCTTGGAGAAGAGTGATTTAAAACTGGTTTTACTTAGCCAAGGAAACAGAGCGAATGTAATAAGCTCCTTAAGGTTTCTGTAAACCAGAAATATTAACTGGGATATCTCAAACACTAAAACTATTTCAGTGCACCGTTCTTCATTGCCGTTACCACAATTGCATTTGTGTTTTGATGGGATGCGCTTTGAAAGGTTGCGGCTGCACAATGTCAGGAGGCTGGTGGAGGAGAAAGCACCCTCCAACCTGCACCTGGTCCCACATGCAGCAGCCCTGAGGTGAGGTGCCCGGTGATCCTGGTGTTCCTGACTGCCCAGAGCCCTTCGGCAGGGAAGGGAGCCTCACTGTAAATCACTCTTACACTTTAGCAGAGAGTGTTTTTCCTCATGAATAATTATGGTTGTGCCTTCAGTTGAGGAGGTTGTTTTGGGGCAGTTAATTGTGCTGCAGGTTATCTCTCTCTCCCTCCCTCTCTGGCTCCCTTTTCTCGCTGGGTAGGAAATGGATGGCTATTCTGAAGAGCTGATCCCCAGCAGCCTCCTGGGCTTTGCCATCGTCTTGTGTTTCCATTTTTGGGAGAGGAGTATGCAAAAGGGAGATAGAGAGGAGCTGGCTCTTTGTATTACAAGTACATAAACTGCTACATCCCAGGATGTTGTCAGAGCTCTGCATCTCACAGATCTCACAGAAGCTAAAGCAGCATCCACCGCAGCAAAGGGTCGGATTGCTGAGAGCCGCCCCACATGGTGCTGGCTCTTCATCACCTGATGGTGTGAAAAGCACCTGTGCTCCAAAAACGGGAACCAGTGTTGGATGGAGAAACTGAGGGGACCACTGATAAGGGACAATTTTGCTCAGGACTCTACAGATTGTTAGAAAAAAAAACCCAACATTATTTTGACAGATTATTTGCTTTTACTGCTGTAGCCTTTAAAGCGTACATTAAGTTGGACAATGTTGAGAACTACCATACTGGTGGTGCATAAATCTGCCCCTTGTTTCCATCCCCTTCACATATTGCCATTTCCCCAACCACCCTGCCCAGCCTGGTGTGAGCAGGGGATATCAACACCTCCTGAATTGCACTTAGTGTCTCGCGTGAGGCACTTCGCTCTGGATAGAGGCAAAGCCTTTGTGGAGGCTGGCCTCCACATCTGGATTGTCATCCCAGGTTCTGGTGCAAAGTAGCTCTCACATAAATGGTCGTGCTTTATGTGAGAGGTAGGCTTTATCAATAGACTAAGCTGGACCCATGGTTAATATAGGATAATAGATGGTTTAGTATATGGTTAATGGACTACCATAGAGGAGAGGAGGCCAATAGACTTCTCTCAATTTCTGTAACACTTGTAGGCTTAGGAACATTTATAACCCATAATATTTGTATCTGTAGCAAATCCATAGTATCTGTTGGTCATTTATTAATTTTTTATAAATGTTCCCTTAATGCAAGTTGTGAGTAGATGAAGGTTAGAACAACTCAAAACCATTCTTTTTCCTCTATCAGAGAATGAAAAATCAATACATTCTGGATTGCAGTCACCAAACCAACTCACCCAAACCAAACAGAATGAAAAGTTTGCAATGTGGTCCAGACATTCCTTGCAGACCTTGTCAGACTGGACCATTCTGGTGTCTCATTTAACTAAAACATCATTTAAAGACTTTGCATGCTCTATGACAAAGCATAATCTCTTATGAAGCAGATATCCAAACCAAAAAACCATGGTTTTGATCTTACTGGAAAACAAGGGTTTCATTGATCCAAACTGAGCTTTGTGGGTTTTGGAATTTTCATTTTGCAGAAGATTAAAAAAGGGATCTTAGTTTTCATTCTTGTTCTGCTTAGGAGCAACAATTAACTGGGAAAAAAAAAGTGGAATTCCCTCGGCAGCTAGCAAGCCCAGTGTTTCTGCATGCTTCTCTGAAAAATGAATGGGATTACTTTGTTTAAAAACTGCTTTTAGCAACCTCTGCTAGAGCCCTAAAATGCACGGGAGGACATTATCCTTCTTCCTTTGAAGTCCCTGGCACAGTATCCATTGACTTCACAGGGAGTGGGATTGACTGAATAATTGTATTGCCATATGAATGTCTATGCTGACACTGCACAAAGTCACACTGGAAGCCACTTGATGTCATTCTAATCCTGTCTCCTCATTCCAATCCTGTCTCCTCACAGTGGTGTTCCAGAGAATAGGGTTGGGTGGTGGTTTTTTTTTTTTGTTGTTGTTTTTTTGTTTGTTTGTTTGTTTGTTTTCCCTCTGTATTTATTATTTGCAGAATGAACTATTTAACAAATAGAAAGGACAAAGCTGAATGACTGTGTCATTAATCTCCAAAGTAACTTGGTCTGCTGCTGCTGAAGTGATCAGCTGCTCGGTGCAGCACTTGCTAACAAGGGTTCTTTAGCAGTGCTCTAATGTGCTAATGAGAAACCCCTTAGCTGGAGGTATGACTAAGACGTGTGGCTGAGCCTTGGAATGCCAGTCCTGTGAGGCTGGCAAAAGCCCTCTCGGGTCCCCAGGGTTTTGATCAGGAAAAAACCCATACTGCTTTGCATCTGAGCAATCAAAAGAGCAAATACCTGCCAGGGGGTTAGAAGGGGCTACAATAAGCAGGCACTGATGCTGGCAACACTAAAGGCTTCACCCATGGAACAGGGGACCCTGAGCACAGGATTGCCAAACACAGCTCTTGCCCAACAGCTTGTCCCTGCTGGATAAACAGTGGAGGTGTGAATGGTGTTTTGGCATGGTCTGTCTGCACTGGAAGACCTCTGCTGCTGGTGAGATCATTGCTGGCTGCAACCAAGGCAGATGCCCGGGGTAGAGGAGGCCCTTATGGATGTAATTACAGTGTAACTCCTGGGAGTAATTACAGTGAAACTGTGACACTTAGCCACAGCCTTTTGTGCTTGTGGGAATGCTTGGGAAGCACAGCTGCCCCAAGCATGGGGGTGATGTGCTCCTCCTTGGCTTGGTGAGCAGAGAAAAAGGATGGTTGCCACATCCCTGGAAGTGTTTAAGGCCAGGCTAGATGGGGCTTTGAGCAACTTGCTCTAGTGGGAGGTGTCCCTGCCCAGGCAGGAGGGTTAGAACTTGATCTTTAAGGTCCCTTCCAACTCTAACCATTGTATGATTCTAAGAAAGGTTACCTCCCCTCTGCTGAGGGAGGGGCACCCTGAGGGAGGGTAATGCTGGCCACAGCCATCCTTGTGAGTGCTGGCTCTTAGGGTGTAAATAGGGCAAGATGGATGTTCACTGCCCAGAGGACCTCTGATGGATGGTACCAGGTTGTCCTACCCAAGGTATCATGTTGCCCTTCACTGGACGACTCATATGAACTCAAACATACAAGATAAAGAAGTTTAGAAAGATAACCCTGTTGCAGTGCAAAACATGGGAATTGTTTCATACCGACTACAAAAAATGTGGCCTTTGTCTATACCTTGGCCTGGAGCAGAAAAACCCCTGCACAATCCTTTTTAATGCAACCCTGCTGCAGGCTGGGAGAGGGCTGAAAAGCAGAGGGACAAGCTGCCTGTGTTGGATATTGTGGTCGATCACAGAGACAGAAGGACTAGGAGCTGATTTGAGGTCAAACTGTAGCATAGCCTATGAGGAATGCAAAGGCAGAAGTGCCTCTAAAGCTTTCCTGATTTCCCAGATGAAGATGTATCTTGCTTCCACAGCCCAACAGAGCATCTCAGAAATGCAGATGTTTACCCAGGGCAGGCAGCAAACAGCCCCTCTTCCCCCGCCACCCACAAAAAGCATCTTCTACACAAGGACTGGGCTTACAGGGCTCACAGATTGTCCACACAAGGACTGTGCTGGTACAGCTTGCAGCTTATTCTTTCTGAGCTGTGTCCTCCAGACAGTATTTAGGGGTGGTGGGGAAGACACGTGTTTCTGAACTTCTAGGTACTTTTCCACAACAGTCTGAATCTCCCTACCTTACTAAGCTCCTCAGTCACTAAGTAATCTAGGGGATGACAAATGTTCTCCTGTTTTACATGCCTAAAACTGAAAGGGACTGACAGTATACAGACTGGTGGCAACAAAACATAGCCAAGTATCATTCTGATGCTATTCTTATGTTCAGCTATCCCAGAACACAGAAAACATCAAGGCAACGCCTGGGCTTTTAGTTCATTGACAGTTAATTTGACTTGGCTGGGGCGAGGTTGTTAGATACTCAAAACAGTCTGTTGGACCAGCTAACGGGTGAAGTTTCAAGAAATCAGTTGTGAAAAGAAATACCAAGCCAGTAATTTGCTGATATATGTTAAATAGGACTTTCATTTGCTCTAAAATGCCGGAAGGTTCCAGCACATCACATTTCACTTTCAGCTGGCTCAGAGTAAGCTTTGAAAAGCCAAAAGCCCCTGATGTACTCCTGTTAATCATTGATATGGTCTTTGATCTGTTTTCAGTTCTGTGTAGCTGATTGTCTCTTCCCCACTTTTTTACCGGCTTTCCATTTGTGTCTTCTCAATGTATCTGTTGTCTGTCACAATTTGAACAAGAGGGAGAGGCTGTATCAGTAAGAAAAAGTGTATTTTTACAGTATTTCTGATCAAACAGTAAATGTTGTGGATTGTCTTTGTGGGAAATTTCTAGTACCATTCCAAAGGACAAAAAGGGTTCAGGATAATATCTGAACTGCCCAAACTCGCATTCTCTGCGGTTATTTCCAGCTCCTCTGTGACACAGACAACCTTTTGCCAGAGGAGCCTCATAGAGTTACCCAATATGAGATTTCTCAAACACATCCCTCTGAAGGCTGCCAGAAAAGTACCATGGCTTTAGGGCTGAATTGAGTGTGAGTGAACATGCTTTGGGCACAAATTCTTCCATCTCTTTTTCACCATGTAGCCTTTGGATTGCTTGGATTGCTCTGCAGACTCTGTTGATAGTGCAACAGTCTGGGGCAGCTGCAGTTGCCCCAGGAGCAAGTGTCTCCAAGAGGGACACCTGAAGACAATGTGACTCTACCACCCTGCCAGATTTGAGGTGGATGAGGAGGTTTGCTGCCATGGTCAATAGTCTTCAAGGGCAGTAGCAGGGGTGTCAGCTCCTGTGCAGCTCAGCCAGTGGAAATGTGCAAAAATGCACCAAGTCCTGGTTTTACTGGTGATTTTGGTGATGGTCTCAAGTGTCCACCTTAAGTCCAATTTCTTGGATTTTGTCACAGAACTCAGAAGCAGCTTTTGGTTTCTGCAGAATGGGTACTGACCGGCTGGTCACCCTCCTGTCACTCTCTTTTTCTGTTCATTATATTGGTATTGCTGGCTGCCCCCGTGTACTCTGCTGTCTCCCTTCGCTGTGAGGCTCCAGACAAATTATACCTCTCCAGCCCACCCACCTGACGGCGTGGGTGCGTGCACACTCCTTGGGTCCTGTCCTCTGCTCTCACATGGGTTTTCCACAAACACTTCTGCTTGGTGAAACAGGCACCAAAGTGCCAGTGGTGGCAAATTAATAGAAAAGACAGTACAAAGAGAGTTGAACCGAATAACTGGGCAAAACACTCCCTCCTGAGCCTTGCTTCTTGCTGGCTTCTGATACTGTGGCACAAAGAGGGGTAAACAAGTAAAGTCAGCCTGAGGCTTCTTCCATTGCAGGGATTAGCTGTGTTTTGCTGTTCTCCATATAAGCAAGTTGGAGAATAAGTTAGTGGTTCAGGTTCAGGTCATTTTTGTGGAGAGCAGTCAAAACACTAAAACCTCAGCATGGAAAGAGCATCACAGAGACTGAGTGTCAGTGGCTTTAAATACCTTAAATCCCCCTCAAATTCTCTGTGGCTTCGGTTGAAGTGAGAAAGGGCTGTAAGAGGCATTCTTACATTCCCTGATAAAGCAAATGTTTACCAGATACAGGAAGCAGTCTTCCTCCTGCCCTCTTTAGATTAAATTGCCTGATAGAGTAGAAGACAGAGTTAACTCTTTGTGCTACATCCAGGTCAGAAAGCCCACAACACAATAAAATTACTGAGCTCACTCCTGAGAAAACTGCTTGATCATTTTGTGTGTATGGGAGGCACAAACTTCAAATTGCATGTTTGGCAACATATGAGGGCTATATACATATATAGTCAGTTGATGTTGTTATTTCCATTAAATGAGGTCTCTTCTTTTTCTCTATTTTCCATGCAGTTCTCCAGGGAGATTAATTTGTATCAAAGTAGAGCGCTAATTGCACAAAACAAGCCGGGGTACTGCAGAAGCATAATTAAATTTAAAAAAATGTGGTGGTGTTAATACAATTGTAGTGCTAATTAAATAAAATTGGTGACAAGTGTCTAAGGCAGAGCAAGTGTAAGGAGAAAAACTGACAAAATGATCCTTTTTAAAATTCTCGCAGATATTATAGTTCACTGGTAACTGAGCCGAATTAAACGTAATTGTACGTGAAGTGCTGCACGAGCGCCTGATCTTGCTCTCAGCAAAGTGGGACTTTTGCCAATTCAGACTCTAATGTTCCATAAATTGCTGATAGAAAAGCGATGGGATCATTTTATTTCAGCATGTGTTTAAATGTGGACTAATTCAGGACCAGTCAAAGAGACTCGGGCAACAACCCCCCCAGCAGCATTCACAGACCAGCTGATCGGTCTCTGCTTTGACAGGAATTGCTGGTGGTCCATGGGGGGTGGGATCTGGAGACAGGGTGGAGCGGGCTGTGCCAGTAGCACACCGGGGCTTGACCCAAGCAGTGGCCAGCTATCTAGACTTTTGCAGACCAAGGGTGCATCATCAGAGGCCCTCCTCCAACCTCCGTGGAGTAGTGGGGTTCTTAATCAGCGTCCCAGTTCAACTCCCTTCCTCTTTGGCATTTGTTAGTGGCTCACAGGAATTGTGAGACGCCTACTGCAGCCTCAGCTTCCTCTTAGAGGTTGCCTATCCCCAGCATTTTCCTGTGCGGCACCCTCTGATCTGGTTCCCACCTTCTCCAGAAGGTCACTCCCACTGGCCGGCTGCCTCAGAGATGCTCTGTCAGCCACACCTGCCTCCCTGGCACCGGGGTTTCCAGCACTGGCGCCTGTGGGGAGACCTGGCAAGAGCCCTACCAGCCTCCTGCTGTCCCAGGGCACTGGAAAGCTGATTCTCACAAACCTTGAGTTTCCTCACAATTTCTGTCGATGGAGGAAATCTCCCACCCCCTGCTTCCACCCACAAGCCAACAACCCCGGGCCATTTCTAGCATGTGTGGTCCCAAAATAAATAAAAAAGCCCTTTCAGATGTGAAACAAGGCAGCCCTGTCTTCCTGAGTTGGCAGCCTAAAACAAAAGCTAGGAGGACTTACCTTGCAGCAATTTTTACCCTCTGAGGGGCCACATTATAATACAGTAGACCCCCAGCTGTGGTTTTAAAGATTCATTGGCTTGTTTTGGGAAGCTGGCTTGAACAACTTCATCAGGCTTGCAGGAAATTAGTTGTGATCCTTCATACAATGGGAATTTTGCCTTTGACTTTGCTGGGAGTGAGATTAGGACCTTAATGCCTGCAGAATTGCCAGCACTGTTGTGTGCTGGAGCAGGGAGAGCAAAGGGGAGAAAGCGATTGCTCTGTATAGGTGGCTCAGCTGAGAAAAAAAAAAGAAAGGATAAAAGTTCCCTTGCAGGTCAGCTCATATTTTATAGCTGGGGCTGCCATTTATTGCCCTATGATATTGCTGGCCAGAACAAATAGCTGAACGCACCAATCACTCTCCTTGTTGTTATTCTTTTTAGGTTTTATGGATGATAAGCCTCAGGGAGGGCTCTTCACCTGGGACAGGATGCCTCTGCTCTTTCTTGAGAGGGTTTGCCCTGAGCAGGGTCTGTGGGGCTCCACCACCCATTGTAGCTCCTTAACTCACTGATGACTAATCCTGCTATCTGTTCTCCACATGAATGCTGCTTGGCAGCGTGTGTGTGTGTGTGATTCATTATAAACATGTTTTTAATTCCAATTTCGATTTCAGAAGATAGCTGCTAGAATAAAATTGCTGCTGCACTTCTGCCTGATGCTTTTTTTTCCCCCACTTTCCTGAGACTGAGTTCATCATCCTTCCTGTCTTCATTAGTATAACTCTTGCTTTGTCTCTTTGGTCTCTGCATAATAACCAGTGGTTTTCCTCCACTGCTTCTTCAAAGCAGAGCTTGATGTCGTGTGTTAATTACTGCTGTGTTCTGCTCAGCTCATTCCTTCTTCATATGGAAAGGCAAGATATGACTGAAGGAAAAAGAAAACATAAGAACCCAGAAAAACAGGAATTGGCACAAAGTTGTCATCTTCCGAAGAGTGCTTGTCTCAATGGTAATATTAACCACAAGGACATGTGTTCCTCCTTTACAGGAACAGCGTTGGCATTGCCTGGCTTAGTTTACAGTAAGACTTTTCTTTGCTGTTTTCTTGCCTTAGGATGTGTCCTGCCTATTAATTGCCCCAAGGTAGAACATGACACCAAGACTGGGCCCGAGAGATAATAACTAGCCTCAGTGCAGTGTCAGAGACAGATGCTCTCTAAACATGACTCTGGGGCTTGTCCCTGTAGCTTAGGAACACATTCAGAGCCTACACCTTGGTTCAGTTTGTGCGCATCGCGCATAGGCAAATGCAGCCCTAAACCAGGTAGCCGGAGTGATTTGTCTAAGTCAGAAGCAATATACAAAACCATCCTTTTCTACCGTCACCATGCAGAGCAACCATAAGCATGTGGGATGCAGGTTGTGCCTTGGGTGACAGGTGCAAATTTACCAGAGGGAGAAGCTTTCCTCCATGGCCCTGGTCAGCATGCGACACTCAGTGTGGCCCTTACCTGTGCTGTGTGATGGGAGTACAGCTGCCCCATCCATGCCCAAATTTTAGGCTTGCATAGGGGTGATTTCAGTAGTGCTGGTGCCCCAGGAGGTGTTCTGCAGCCTGATACAAGCAGGGAACAGGGGAGAATTATGGGGCAATAAATGCTGGTGAAGAAGGTAGGTGAACAGGGATGAGGGTCAAAGTGGCTGGAGAAGCTGTGCCAGCGGATGGGGCATCCCGGGTGAGAAATTGTTGGTCCTGCATCATTTCTACAGTTTTCTTAAGTCATCCTCTGGGCTCAGTCAGTGTCCTGGACAGTAAGGGCTACTTTTGTAGAGTGAAAAAATCCCAGCCCTCTTTTTCAGATCCTTGCTCACTAAATTTTTGAACATTCAAGACCAGAGCAAGCCTAAGAGAAGTCTATAGATACAGCAAGAACTTCGTGTATTCAGACTAACAGCTGAGGATGCTTTACAGCCTTTCTGACACTGCGAGTTACTGAATAAACAGGAAAAAATAAGTGATGACACATCATAAAATTGACTTTTATTCCTTTTATTTTTACAGCTGCAGTTCAGTGTACTCACTTATGACTGAAGCAGCCATGCAATGTAGTATATTTATATGCTACATTTCTAAACAAACCAACGTTTATGTATAGCATGTGAATATAGTATATTAGTATGTGTAGCCGAGGTTAGTCTCTTCGGAA
>VZTM01025383.1:0-55447 GCA_013400555.1 Jacana jacana
TAGTAATCACCTCAAGGGCAAAATTCTCTGTTTCTGAACAGACTTGCATTCCTTCCAGAATGAGGTATTCATCATTGTATTGGATGCATCTCCCTCCTCATCTTGGAGGGAAGGGGAATGAGAGCACAGCAAAAGCAATAGCTCTACAACTTTTGTATGGATAAATACCTGATGCTTTCCTTGCTGGAATATATTGCGTATGAGTTGCTAAGAACAAGAGGTATCCCACAGCAGGGCAGCAATATAAGGTCTCCTGTATCACTATAGCCTTGCGTTCAGGGAGTGTGTTGTGGGATTTCTAAATCATGAAGCATGATCTTAGACTTCACTTGGGCATGTATCCTAATGGGAAATAAGTACATTTTTTGGCCCTTGTGTACCATTCTACACCCTGTATTGTGTATATCTGAATTTATAGTTTGGGGTGTTTTTGAAGTGCCCTTGCAACAACTTGATCATTCAAAAACAAGTACATTCCCTTTTGAATGGAGTAGATGTCGGTGTGAACATGTGTGTATATGTACATGCCTACCTAATTTATTTACCAGAGAGAAGCAATTAGTACTAGAGACCTTGGCAGCATGGGCAGAGGTGGTGGGGTTTTTTAACATAATGCTGTAAATTTCATGGAGAGTTAAAATCCAGACAAAGTGGAAACATTCTGGCTATAAAGCTGCATGTAAATTTTCTATTTCTACTTTGTAAGCAAGGTTATTGACATGTGAATAGATTCCAGTGAGATAATACGTAGGTAGAAAGCATAGTTGAGGCTGGGATTTTTCTTTGCTTCTCAACACAGCTCTCGGTGCTTCAGAGGGGCTAGTTCTAGGCACAGGCAGAGGAGGCCCCAGTAGGATGGCAGAATAGGGTGGCCGCATTAATAAGTGTTGCTTTTGCTTTTCCACAATTCTGCCCAGGGGGAACTGTAATAATGTCGCCGCTTGTTGCTGAGTCCAGTGAATAAGAATCTCTAATGGCACACATCCAACCATTTGTGTCTGCTGGGCTTTATGAGATGGAATATTCTTCCCTTGCCCAGAAGCATCATCGCTCCTGTGGCCTCTAAACTGACTAGGTGTCTGGATTTCTGTGTTGGAGTCCAGACTGCTGATTCTTCCAAATATCTAAAATGCATCAGAGATTTGTTTGTAAAATTTTAAGTGCAACCACCTCAACATGAGGCATGTTGATGGATTTGGCAGGAATATTGCCATGCCAGGGGTAAAAATGAGGCATCCTTCACTATTGCACTTCAAGGAATTGACACTGAAGTGCCACAATGTACAGCACTTGGTATCCATGTGATTAAATGCGTAGTCAATTGACGTAGATGTTATAATGCTAAAAAAAAAGGTCTACTTTGTTAAATGTATTTCTCCCAGAGTTTAAGTAACTATTGGTACCTTTAGATTCCTTTCCTGGTTGTCATGATTTCCTTGCATTACTTCTTTCTACCACTCTGACAGTGATGTGCGTCATTGCTTCTTTTTGTATGCCCAGATTCAGCAGCTAGCATCAGAACTGAATGTATCAGCAGTAGCATCATAGTTGAAAGTTGGGAATGTGGCAACAAGGAAAAAGTAAAATCAGTTAGGTCTATAGTGGCATCCTTTTTCTTGAGCAAAGAACAGTTCAATGGGCAAGGACCATCTTTCTAAAGGTACCTGCCACTTACAAAGGTTTGATAGCCCCTTGTCACAATTTTGAATATCAGCACAAGTCCTGCTAATCTGTGCTCCTACCTGTAAAAAACCTGTCTGTTCCTGATCAGTCTTGCAGCTGCTGAAGCTGATGACACAGGTCCTGCTGAAGTCTGAGGGGCAGAATTAAGTCTTAGCACAGCTTGCTCGTGAGCACCAGCATCCTTGCTTTCCTGACAAGAAAGTATACTGTCAGGTGATGAGGCAGAGCCCTGTTTTGCAGCTAGGTAGGCACTAGAAGGTGTTGGTGAGTTAAGGCCGTATGTTATGGTCGTATCCAACCCCTGGCCTACCAGGCATCATGTCTCTCTGTGTGAGCATTTAAGGAATCTTAAAAATGGCTGGCATGGTACCGAAGCAATACCTTCATCACAGGATTAATTGCTCCATTTTATCAGGTAATTCTTTAGAGAGCTGGGTACTGCAATATATGTGACACAATGTGCTGCCCTGTTCTATTCCCTGCTGCTGAGGCTGCTGGGATCATTTTACAGAGTTGGGCAGCTGCAGTATTGCAGCAAGTGGTACTAGACAGTCCTAGTAAATGTAAGGCTTCTGCCTTAGGGATGAATTCAGCATTCCTTCATAATAGGTAACAGTACCAAAATAGAGTTATCATACAAATTAGAAACACAGCTTGTCCAGAAGTTTTTTATATCCCTTAAGTATTTCACTCACTTGTATCCTATTATGAATTTGCCCTAGCAGTTCTACTTGAATTTTCTTAGTGTTACTTTATACTCATAAAATTGAAATGGTTAAATATTTCTTAACCCCCTAGGGAGGAAGAAGTTTCTCTCCTGCAGCAACAGAACAGGCTCTGTAGTGTGCTTTCCACTGTCGGTGCCAGCTCTTGCCCTCAGAGGCTGGCATGCAGGCTTTGCAGATATCTCAGTCTTTCCCTAGGAACGTGACTTCAGTTTCTTGTGTATTGTGCATGTCTGGGGGGAGGGAGCAAGTAGAAATTAAAAAAAACAGATATATGCCTTAAGTGCCTTGTTAAAGTAAACAGTTCACTAAAAATGAGAGAATTATCTACTTGATACCTGCCCAAACTGAACTTTTTCATCACAGTGTACTGCAGCCCAAGAATAACAGATGTAGGGAAAGCATTTGTAACTGCTTTGTTTACAGGTTTAGGAACCTGGAATCCATCTTGTAACTATTTTGATACTGTAGTTACCTTCCACAGTCTTGATAACATAATGTAGACTTGTGCACTTCTGTTGCACAGGCTGATTTGACAGAGGGAGTTGAACAGGGGAAGGAGGAGGGGATGTCTATGCAGTGAAAGATTTGCAGCTACAATGTGGAGTGATCTTTGCCATAGTGGTAACCACAGATCTTTGTGCCCTAACCACACAGAAGTAGTGAAAGGGACATCACTGACACCCTGTGAGTCGGACATGGTTGAGCAGCATCTCTTGCATATGTTTGCAATGGTTATATCTCATTTTTTTTTGTGAGGCAGCCTTGGAGCGTTTGCCAAAAATGAAAACTAGAAGTTGGTATTTGCTCTACCAGTGACTGCGGGAGTAAGTTGATCTGGCCATGTCTCCTTCTTAGAACCCAGTGTCTGTGAGTAGTTGAGCATGTTAGCTGTAAGGAGGAGCAGCCTTTTTAAGTTAAGATTTACGATATGCTATTGTTTTATGCTTGACATCCACCCCTGTTTTCCCCTCTTTTTATGCATTGCACTTTGGTGAGGCGGATTTTCATTTGCTCGGGTGGAATCTCTCTAAAGCTGAGATTGCTATCTGTTATGAGCTAACGAGAGCAACGAGGGTTTTGCATGATCATAGTGGTCTTAATGTTGGGGCACTGCTGGATAGGAAAATGATACCCAAGTGTTGAAATAATGCTGCGCTTAGGCAGGAGGGGCATATGTACAGGCCTTAACTCAGTGTCTTAATGAACATCAGAAAATTAAGAACTGGCTCAAACTCAAACCCTGCCAAAATGATAGCAAGGATTCAAATCAGGATGTAGCTTCCTTCATGAAAGAAGCAAGGATTGTTATCACTTTCCTGTTTGTAAGGCAGGTAGTGTGTCCTCGATACAGCTATCTTAAATGCCCCACTGCTTCATTCCCCATCCTGCAGACCCAGGATACACATAAGGCCTCCAATGTAACTCTCTCTACATTTGACCGAGAAAGCAGAAGTACAGTGTCAGTAAGTCATAAGTCAGATCTCAAGCTCAACTCAGATGGAAGAAAACTGCTTTTAGTGAAAAAAGGGGGTGTGAAGACCAAACGAATATGCAGCAGTGACTTTGTGAGTGCTTGAATAACATCAAGATATCTCTGACTATGTGAAGGACTATCATTGATGGGGAATTTGGATTCCAAGATGCCACCTTGTTGTACTATATTAGAATTAATGGAAACTGAAATAACTAACATAAATCACTTAGTCTTGATCGATAGAATAATTTGCAATTTCACCCCAAAGTTCTGTTTTAGCTCAGCTCTTTGATGTTCCATGTGGGCAACTGCTTTACTCGCTAGAATTTAAGGAAAAAGATTAACCCTGTGGTAATGTTTCCGTAGTAAAGCAAAACACTTCCTCAGGGATTGCCCCTTTCAATCTCCAGAAATCACCAGAGTCCATGTGTGTGAACATATAGCTGGATCGTGAGGGCTCAAAGGTTATGCTGCTCATGTACCAAGGGGGCCAAGGCCTAAGTGCTGAGGATATTGTGGATTTCCATACTTCCTGGTCAATAGCCGGAATGGGCACTAGCTTATGTGGGACAGTTCAGTGCTTTTTCAGTGAGTACTGATGTTCACATTGCTATGATTGGAGATGGAGGAGGTTGGGTGAGATGCATCTCTGCCTAGACGTCACTGGAAAGGGTTGGAGATAGCTGGCTATTTGACTAGATGCAGCTGGGACATAGTGTGGGACTGAAATCACTGTATTTTGCTATATATTTTAGTCAAAGTTGAACTGTTAAGGGGCTGAATTCAGGAAGGCATGTAACAACCTATGTAAATACATTTAGTGCAGATTGTAAAAGCATCTGAGCTGTAAGTGCAATCCAGATAAATGAGATTTTAAACAACATAGAAATTAAAGAGCCTCCATGAAGTGTCTGTTCACATCGCTGAGTGCCTAAATACATCTGGAACTGTCACTACACAGTTGCTTTGTACTTTGCCTCCTTGAAAATACATTTTCATTGAGCTCTATCACTTAATTCTCAAAGCAGAGCAGAAACCCCAACCAGCTTAGAGTCCTCTCCAGTGTCAAAACTTCACTGTTGGTGCCATCCAGATTGTCCTACTGCAGGGAAGAGGTCCAACACTGCAGCACAGCTACAGCCCAGCCTATCACAAGGTACTCACCAGTCATAAGTGACTGGAGACGTGCAACAGCACTGAGTGCTGGGAGAGCAGCTATAAACTGGTTACAGCTTGAAATAGCGAAGATTAGACAAGGGGGAAAAAGAAAAGGCAGACCATGGCATTAGATTTTCTATGCATTAGTGACTATGGAGGGGGAGTCAGTTACAGCTTTATAGTTTTGCAGGGAAATTTAGATTGCTTCAGAAAGCTTGACCACAGGGCAACTGTGCCTACCAGTCTCACAACTCAAAATCCCTGTCTGGCTCTTGGACAGGTTTTGCAGATGTTTCTTGTGTACTTAGACTTTCTTCTGCCCAGCAATCCACATGCAGGAGTAGTAACTATTCTCCTACACCTACCCCTGCCCCTTCTAACAGTGGAACTATGCTTATCACCAATTCTGGTGTTCTTCATGTAGAATGTTTGAGGGGAAAACAATCCCAAACAAAACCAAACAGATCACATTAAGTAAGACGGGTTTTGTTTTTTTGTTTGTACTTATCAGTTGGAACCATGTCAACATCAAACACCTCTCAAGTTTTTGTGGAGATTTTAATACTGTGGTGCTGACTAGACTCTGTTATGAGGGCCCAATTCATAGATTTCAAGTAAGCCTGTATATTTCAGTGTGTCTCCCCAAGCGGAAAGAGCCACACTTCAGTGACCACGGCCAGCTTTTGCAATAGCATGATTCATTTCACACCAGAGAACTCAGAGCTGTGTTTGTGACAACATCAAGTATTTGGATGTTATGGTTGTTATCTGCATCTTTATGCCTGACTTGACAAAAGATGTTAAAATTAAGTTGGCATGCATCAATGCTTTTGAGAAAATTACGCCCTAGTATTGATAAATTCAAGGACTCCAAAACCTGGGAATGATGTAGTGTGTATCTTTGTCTCCCTCACTTTTCAATGAGGTATTCAAGATAGAGCAGAGAGATTTTTCCATCTCATCTTTAAGCAGGTTTTTGATGCATTGGTTGCTTTATCACTTTATATCTTATCTACTGGTTTAGAAAGCTTCCAGTTGGTTGACCTACTTTGTTCATACTGTAAAAATCAGCAGCTTAAAAAAACCAGCAAACCTAGGGACAAACAGAGGTGGTTGTGGACCTCTAATTTTGGGGGCTTCTTAAGTAAACTCATTAAGTGTCTATTGTTTCACTGACAAAACTTATGTAAAGCATTATGATTAATGATGAAGTTTTCTTCTCCACTTGTTACACGTCTCTGAGATCCTGCAGAAGAAAGAATTATAGCATCTGCAAAACAAACAAAAGAATTCCCTTCTCTCCTTTATTCTGAACTGGCAAAAATGGAAACCAACAGCTGTTTCAAAGCCAAAAAAATGAAAACCATGTAGCAGGTGGTACCGTGTCTGTATGTCTAATCACAATCAAACAATCTGCAGCCAGTTACCAAAGAGTGAGCAGTTTGATCATGAATCAGCCAAAGAAAGGTAGCAAACAGAGCGGGAAAGTGAGAGAAAAAGGTTTGGCTCTAGGAAGTTAGTGGCTTGTGTCGTTAGTTGGCGATTAATGAGGGTAACGAGGAGCAGTGAGTCATGATGTTCTTGGTTTTTTTAATATTCTCTTCTTGACTAGTCACTATCTAGAGAAACTGGCTATTGATGCCAAGAGTACTGGTAAAATGATGGTATGTCCAGTATAAGGCTCAGTATAAATAAGCCTGATGGGCCTCCTGTCAGATAACATGCAGCTCATGGTTCAGAGACTCATGAAAAGCGGTGGGATATGTGCTCTTTTCACATCTCTGTGCATCTCTGTCTCTGTTCACACCTACCCTTTGAAGCATCAGTGATGTGATCATGCCTTTTCATTTGCCAAGTCCTGATGGCAATTAATTTCAACTGTGTGAATACACTGTTTCCACACAGCTTTTTCCAGCCTCTGTCCAGAAAATACAATTTATTTGGGTTTCTGTAAATGACCAAAAGCCAAGTATTATACCTCTTCCCTTTAACATTAAAAAAACCCTTTTCTTGAAACACACTGAGAGGTTTTCAATGAGGGCAGAGAAACTTTGCTCCTTTAAGACAATGAAGAAGGAACTGTCTTCCTTGAGGTATGGAGTAAAAGAAAGCAGAAGAAATTCAGAGCTGCAAAAATGCATGAACAAATGTAAGAACAAAATCCTCTGCATCAAAATGTGAGCCATTTGTGGGGGAGTGGCTTAGGTGTAACAGTCAGTCATGAGATCACCATGAGCAGTCCTGAAAAAGACATGTATTGAGGGACTGATCCCTCAAATACAAGGAATATTCCTGCTTTTATACAAAGCACTAGTGAGGCCTATCATGGGTGAGGATAGGAATATTGTCCTCTACAAGAGGAGACTTAGAGTCTGTGAAGTTTATCTGCATGTTAATGTACTGTCCTCTGTAGAGCATCAGAGGGTGAACACCGTTGGGAAGGAAGAAGGGAAGCAATTGTGTGAGGTTCAGGAAAACATCAGTGTAAGTACAGATGAGACTGGACTAGCCATGAGGAAATGTTAGCCTGGAAGGGTCACGGAAATGATTGGGATCTAGAAGAGCTTTCCTCTGGGAGAACCAGAGCTGAAACCTGACTTCCTTTCATGATGTAGCAGAGTAAGATGATGGGGAATTGGATAGTGCAATGTTTGCAATAGAGGGGCATCATGCTTAGAGGTGGAGGAGGCCTTCTCCAGCCCTGCATTTCTTTTCCAAAAATGGCATAATCTGCAGACTTGCTTTGTATAAATAGTCTGGGCTTCAGAAACTCCAATAGCAACAGTAGTTGCTGGTAACAGGAGGGGGATCTCTAGACCAGTCATACAGAGCCAAAGCCTTATCTTGACTTGGCTGCTGCTTCTGCCTCAAACATCTGCAAGAATGGGTTTATGAAACGGATTTGATACATTAAGACCAGCTGGGTTTAGAGATGACAGTTACCTGATAGGAGCCTGATTTCTATGAGAAGAGGAAAATGGAATCCTGGAGTAATGTGTAATCTGCAACAGGACAAAAGATAGAAGATGGAAACTGGAACGAGGCAATGCTTTCTACTAAATGTTTTAGTAAGGTTTTGAGATGCAATGTTCTAAGACTGCTAGATTTTGCCAATATTTTATGGTGTGTCAGTTGCATAGAAATGCAAGTGAGAAGAACTACAGTAAGTGGATTTATATTCTGATTTAGCACCAGTACAGATGGGGAAATAAAAGCATGGCATGGTAATTGTCTTCAATAAAAGGGTCAGTATTTAAAAAAAACCAACCCTAGCAAAAATTAATAAGACTTGAAATCTGCTTTGGGATTTTCTTCTCTGAAGAAGGAAATTAATACCATTCTTATGTTGCAGTTTTTAAGTGAGATGTTGATTCAAAAGAAACTTAAATGAAATGAACGAGCACATACCAGCAGTACCCTCATAAAAGAACTTTCTGAAAGCAGTGTATCTTCAGTGTGGAGCTCGAGTGCCCAGCGAAAAAGATGTTTGGGCTGCATAAGAATGTTACTGTTGTAAACTCCGGAGTCTCAATTGCTAAGATTGGCCAAAGCTAGCACAGCATGTATTTGGCATGTGATTCTCTTCTTGCTTGGCAGTGGGAGTCTGAAGTCAGCAGGATTACATGGAGGTAAAGCCAGCATGACTGAGAGGAGGGAGCACCAGCCCATTCCCAGCTGCTCTGTTGCTGGACTCTGAGGGTGGTTTGTTTTAATGCTGAGCTTTTCACTGACCACCTCTTCCCCCCCAAAGCTATCATTTGTTTGCGTTTCCTGTGATCAAACCTGTCTTCTGTCTTATTGTCAGTCATACAGTGACAGCAATCCTCAATTACTTCTTCCTTTTTAATGCTATCTTACCATATAAATTAAACCAGAAATTATTTCTTTGCCTGGAGGACATGAAGTGCTGCTAACTTAAAGTGATTTATGAAATGCTTTTCCAGAGTTTCACTGGGCGGCACACTGAAGACACTTTTCAAAAATATTTAAAATCACAGCATTCATATAATAGCATAAGGCCAAGAGTGCATTTTTCCCCCTTATTTACCACTCCTTTCAGTGAAATGTGCTCCGGCATAGTCAGCTTCAGCATCTTTCAGGTGTTTTTAGTCCCAGAGACCCTAGGAAGGGCTGACCCCCACACTCCCTGTATTTACATGACTGATCATCTGCATATAAAGGGCTGAGGGGTAGAACAAGACTGCTGCTGGGAAGTTTCTTTTTCCTCCCATCTGAATAGTGGTAAATGCAGGACCTGCTGGATCACCTGTCCAGTTTCACACTCAGCTCTGAGGGTGGTGCTGCTGATCATGAAGGAAGAGCTGTGTTTCTCACAACTGTGTCCTGGAAAAGCCATTTCCTGCTATCCTTTCTTCTGTCTATGCCACTTCTTACAAGACTGTGCCAGAAGAAGCATTTTCCAGAGCTTTCATTGTATTTGTTATTTTAATTGAGAAAAATTAAGTGGCAGAAGATATTTTTAAGTGCTAGAACACAGAGGAAAGCATCTTTTATCTTACATGCAGAGGTAGCAAAAAAACCCACAAGTGTCCCAACAGCTATGAGCTTCTGCCATGGTTTTGGGTAGTGTGAAGCCTGAAGTGAAACATGTGCACTACAGTAAATGGCAGCCTGTTTTCTCTTAAATGTTTGGAGTGGAGGAGGTTCTCAGCACACAAGTGCCACGTGTTCCACACTGCCAGCTCCAGCAGGAGGCTGCTGTCCCTGGGGGATGAGGGGGGGAAGCTAAGGCTGGATTCTAACTTAAAGCTTGCCTAAGGGAATGAAAGATAGCTAAACAATAAAGGGTTTAATTTCATC
Organism: Jacana jacana; assembly: GCA_013400555.1. Classification (NCBI taxonomy): domain Eukaryota; kingdom Metazoa; phylum Chordata; class Aves; order Charadriiformes; family Jacanidae; genus Jacana; species Jacana jacana. The sequence goes on from VZTM01025383.1 coordinate 9,865, forward strand.
CTCCTCACTTAAGCGAAGTTCCTCACTGTGTAACAATTTTTACAAAGTGCCAGAGAATCTGTTATGGTCATGTGAGCCTATTTCTATTTTTCCCAGTGGGAATGTGTGTGTGACAGCAAGATCTTCAAATTGGTTTTCTTTATATAGGAATATCCGCCCATATGTTTAAACTCTTTGTGTTTGGGAGCAGTAGTTGCAGTGCTTGTTTTCTCATGCCTATGGATTCCCTGACTTGGAAGGAATTTTGTCATAGAAAATCCTTGCCTTTCTCACACTGTTCCTACTCACTGTTGTTGAGCCAGTGTTGTTTTCTGAGCACTTTTAACCTTCTTTGCTACACTTCTGCTTCTAAACCAGTAATGGCAGATATTTAATGCTGGAGGGGTGGAGGCAGTGGGAGGGAGGGAGTCACAAAATCCCCCAAAGCTGCCTCTTTATCCCAGGGTATAATTACAGTATCCTGTGACTTTTCTGATTTTCTCTTAAATGGAATTTCAGGTAATCAATTTTGAGGTGCCTAAACTGCCACTGTCCATTTTCATCCTCTCTCTCTCTGCTCCCTGAGACCAAAAACCAAAAACTTCTGAGCCTTTTCCCAAAGTTGCCTGAAGACTACAGGACTGTTTACATTGGACCCTGGAATCAGATTCTTCTTGCTGGTACCAGTTTCATTAATGGATTCATGCCCTCCCCACCCTGACATTCCAGGACTTCTTTTCTCCAAATACTCTTTGGGTATCTGCGATAAGGAAGGTAAATAGAGATGATTTTTATGAAGCTTTGCAGGATCAGTGCCATAGCAGGCCCTGTTTTTTAAATGGAAAGGAAAAATGCAGAACACATTCTAATTTCAGAAAGTACTTCTGCAGCAACACAACGACTTAGTGGACAGAAAACTGCAGCCTAACTACTGAAATTCTGGGTCCTTCTGAAATGCAGTTTTAGAAAGAACAGTCCTTCTGTATGCAGAAGTGCTGAGGGCAGAGTCTAAGGATGAAGGGTCTAGCTTTGAGCTTTGCTTCAAATACTCCAGTATACCTAAAGCAGCATTATTTTTCTTAATTAGGTGCTGCCAATTAGTGCTACCACTCTGAAATGTATTCCACTTAAAGATGTAACTGTCATGATGACATGTTCTGCCCATCAAGATGTGAGGCCGATGCCGTCAGTGTGCAACCCTCATGTGGAAGAAATGTTCAACCAAATTTTACTATGCAGATGATACACCCTTTTGTTATTAATGAGTTCTATTTTTAATATTTAATCTACAAGGACTGGGTGAAGCTGCCTGGACTGGCTGTCTGTCCTAACTTGCTGTGAACCAGGAATATTTCCAAGTCAAAGTCGAGGTGAAAGTTGATATGAACGATTAGACATTCACTGTATATGATCTGGAGAGGAGGAAGTCAACTGGAGGCTGCTGGTTTTATGTACTTCATACACCCAGCATATGATCCCTTACCTGACAGTTTTTGCAGCAGAATTCACCATCTAGGAAGGAGCCACTCTCCAGTTCTACTCTGTTGCCCCAGGAATGGGGCTGGGCTGGGGCCAAGGGAGGAATGTGCGGAGAAGTGCCTCCACACAGGATTCCTTGGAGCTGCATTATGCTCATGGGCTCTCAGAGCCAGTAGCGGTACGAAGGAGTGTGGCCTGTGGCAACTGCATTTGTTGTTAAACTCTCCTCCTTCAAGTGACACCTCAGTCTTTGCAGCTCGTGGCGTGGGAAATACAGGGAAATGTCTGCCAACACATCTGTTGTTAAACTCTCTGAATCAAGATCTAGCGTGTTTTGACAAGGTGAGTTATCCTTTTTCAGATGTCCTTGGCTTGCTGCCTTGTTCGTTCTCGTGAGCCTTGTTTGTACTAGTAGGTTGCTGCTTCAACACAGCAGTGTCTGGTGCTTTTAAGCTTCAAACGTACTGTACCTGCGGGACAGAGCGCAACCAACTAGGAAGCCCTGAGAACATGTGTTTCAGGTGCATTTGAGCACTAATCCTTCCTCTCTTTTCAGTTTAAGGTTGTTTCTGATCTGTACTCTTGGGGGAGGGACTTGTGTGTGCGTGTGTCTGGGCACTTGTTTAATAAAACCTGCCACTAAGTGCTTTGCAGTGCATAGGTCAGCCCCAACGTACTTTTGGAAGTCAAAATCCCTTTGTTGCAGATCTCTGTGTTACTATTGGAGCTTGTTATAGCACAGTTGTAGAGGAAACACTCATTATTGCTATTTGTACAGGTTGTGGGCCATGGCATGTGCTGTCTATATCCTAGAAATTACTCAAAGAATAACTAGTGACGCTGTAATGCCCAGTTAAGCTGGTGGTAGTAGTAGTAAAATATCTATTTGTTGGCTCATAGAATCTTTGTGAGGCATAAAACTATATATAAAAGAACAAAAAATGGGCACAGATTCATAGCTTTCCTGAAATTTGACTTTTTGAGATGGATATAAATGTCTTTTATTAACAGTTGAATTGCATTCCTTCTGTGGCCAAGCATAGCACAAGGACTGTGTGCTAGGAAACTAAATCTGTTTTATTCTCTTTCTCTTTAACCTTGGTAGAAGTGTTCCTTACCGAATTTTGGTTTTGTGGAAACTGTTTACAAAGCCTCATTTTTAGTTGAAAATAAAAATTATATTTATTTTTCATATATCAATATTAAATTTACTTAGAGCACAAAAAGGATACAAAGACTAGCCTTTCTCAGGATGTGTGTCATCCTCCTTACAGATGTCAATATAAAATCTATATGTAACAAATTCATTTAGGATTCATAATAATTATGTTGAAATGAGACTATGTTGAGCGTGGGACTGACGTGCAGAGAATGTTCTTCTGTCGAGTCTAGCAGAACAGAGAGGGTTGCATGAAGTGCTTTGATATTTATGCCTTTGTTTCCAATTAATTATATCGTCTAGCAAAGTTGCCCTCAGGTATTCAGTCACCCCAGTCAAAGCTGGTGGTCTGCTTTGCTTTGGGACCAGCTCCTTCTCACAGCAGAACTTGCTCTGTGCCAGGAACGTGCCCTCCTCTTGGGGATGGTTATAGAAACTAAACTTGCACAACAGAACAGTATATCCCATTTTGTGCTTCACGAGTAGAATATGGTCTAGGCAAAACTTCTGATGGGCTGATAGAATTACTGTTGGTAAGTGAAGTTGCTGTATTTTGGAGAAGGCATTGTCTCTTATCTTTCAAGAAAAAATCAGTACTAATCAGTCTCATGCACTAGCAGTAATGTAATGGGTAGGAAATTTGGAATGGGGCTGATCAGAAATCGGTATTATTTACTGGTGATTGTTTATTGACAAACACATATGTGTGTTTGCAATAATGGAGCAAGACCTTTCCCATATGACACCATTTAAACTTCAGAGATGAGCAGTTTCAGACAGGTTGTTTGTCATTACAGGCACGTTGCTTGAACACAGAAAATGGAGGAAAGGCTTAATTCCCCTTTTCATTAGAGTGATTACCTATCTTCTCCCAGCTTTATCCATATTCATGCCTGGTGAGAGGGTTTCTGCACGCGGCTAGAGCATGGGAACTGCTGTCAGTGAAACTTAGACTTCCTGTTAAAATGTGTCACAGAGAAAGGGGAGCAGCTCATCCACTCCAGCATCAAATTGCTGCAGGGGAAAATGTTTCTTTAACTGCTTAAAATGTTAGACTGGCTATATTAGACTGGAATGGTTAGACTGGCACCTGAATCTTACTGGCCTTGGACACCACGCTTCAGCTGAAGTACTTTTCACACTAGAAGTTGGATTTTGTGCTATGTGGTCTTAAATCCTGGAATGCAGGCAGGCAACCAAACTTAAAAAGGATGCAGGGAAAAACAAATTTCAAAGGATGCAAGAAAGGAAATTTAGCATCATTATAGCAATTTAGCAGTAGACAAAGCAATGACAACATGTTTGCGGATTGGAAATAGACATGAAGAAGATAAACCCAGTTCCAGGCGCTGTTTCCATTGTAAACATGGAAGGGTGTTTAAAGCCAGATGCAGTTAGATCCCTGCATAGTCCTGTTCTTAAGGCAGAGATATGTTTTCGCTGACTTCAGTGGCAGCAGAATTAGGGACAGCAGAACCTTCTTGGATTTTGCATGACAAATGTCAGCTTCTCATCACAGGACCATGTAATATGCCAGAAAGAATGAATTCTTCAGTTCATACCTTTAGATTTCCCCACTTCATACTGCTGCAACACAAGGTACTTGAGATACTTGGGTTCAAGTCCCACAGTGCCTCAGAGCCCTCCCACTCCTGTGTTCTTGCTGCCAAGCAGCACTTGGGCCTCTGTGCTGTCATTTGTCCGTTTAAAGGAGCATCGACACTCCTCATAAAGCTCTCCACAAACTTGCCTCTGCTGATGAGGTAAAATAGAAGCTACTATACAACATAAAATGAAAGAAGGAAGTTTTCAGATGAGATTTGCTGAACTTCTCTGCCTACTCTGTGCTACCAGACAAGCGATGCAGAATGACTTGATTTAGGCCAGGAGTGGTGAGCAGACCACTGACAGATATCTTTGGCCTTTGTCTAAATGACTCAATGTGCTCATATATCAATATCTAATGAAAAAAACCCAACTCTAAGTGCCTCTTGGTTGAAGGTTTTTTTTTCAAGAAACTACAGCTAAATTGCTGCTGCTTTCTTTAGGAAGAGAAAACTGAACACTTTTTTTTTTATTCCCAAAGAAGCCTGTGGAAATTTGTCATGGTTTTGGTAGTTTGATGCACGAAGGCATTTCTGTTTCGTTAAGGCTGGTAAGCTGTTACGTCTCTCATCCACGCCTGCCTCCCACACCTCCCCCTTTCACAGCAGGGCCAGAAGTTTTTCTGTTTTATCTTCCCACCCATCTTGGCTGGAGGAGGAGGGCTTCCCCTCCCCTGGTGCACATCGTCCCAAGGCTCTCAGCTCCTAACAACTGCCTGCCTTTACCCACTGTAAACCACTGACCCGAGTGAAAGGTCTCCTCCTGCACTTCCAGGCACTTGAACCAGCCTGTGTCGGTGCTGGAGACTGCGAGAACAGTTCTGCATGTGTGGAGTTACTCCAGGTAGAGATTGCTATTGTTTGTAGCTGCATTAAATAATTTGCAAACTAAACACTGAATTAAAAGCTTAGATCGGCTCAGTTAAACAAGACGGGGAAGCTTTCCTGGGGTCTGGCAGGCTCTGTTTCCAGCACGTTTTGGTTGATTCCAGCTTGACAACCTGCCCTTCTGTACCACAGCCTTGGCCTCCCCGCGGAGGCTCGGCCGGCAGGTGGTGCCCGGCGCCCGCGGTGGCCCCCCCACGCCCCGGGCCGGCTTCCAGCCCTGCCCCCGTGGCAGCCGGAGGAGCGTTGGCCGAGCCGGGTCATTCTGCAGAGTGAAGTCGAAAAGGGCAGTAGAGAAATCAAATCGGTACAACGCGTGAAGGAAAACTCCAGAGTTCGTGTGGCCCGGGAAGGACGCTTGCTGTTGTCACCGCGTTGCCAGCCCCTGGCCAGATCCCAGAGTTTCACCTGTCACTTGGCACAAGAGTTGTAACACAGCATTGCCACAAGTTATATCCCTTCCGGTTTAAAAGCGGTTTATTGTAAACACTTGAGCTTTGTTGGTTTTTTTTTTTAGCAGCAGGAAGCCTTGTTGGCAGCGTACTTTAATTATGCTCTGAAGCTAATCAAGGGAAGAGAAACCCTTCTGAACACAGGAAACTAAACAGCTAAGTGTACAGTTGAGTGCCTCTTTCCACGGGGGCTGTACAAGTACTTAAGTGGTGCTGAACTCCCAGCGCATCAGCAATCTGTGAAATGGCTGTAAAGTGCAGGCTTTATTAGGCAGGGGAGGTTAGGAACCACCCCATGATAGGGATCTGCTTGCTCTCAGCAGTCACTGGAGGGAGAGAGGCATAGTGGGATCAGGAGGCTCTGAACCACTCTCTTCTCATTAACTGTAGAGAAAGCCTAAAGAGCCCAATGGAAATTAAGTACCTAAACCAGGGTACTCACTTGGTTTTACCACAGCCTGATGCTAGTGGGGTCTTGGTATGTCTGAGGCTAATTCCCATGATTGTCTGAGCTACTTTTGTGAACTGGTACTGGAGGTAACAAGGTTCTAAGTAAAAAGCTTAATTTTTTTTAATTTTTTTTTTTCATTCTCCATTTTTAGAGCCAAATCTTCCCTAGGTATTAAAATCAGAGGTGTATATATTGGGGCAAAACTCACTCACTCTTTGGAAGCTTCATAGTGTATAATGCATGATGTCTAGTGCTGTGTTGCCTGGTCTGAACGGGGAACAGCGCTGTGTATGTTCTGCTTCCCAGAGGAGAGCATCCCCAAGGCTCCAATAAGCTCCTCTTCCTGTGCTGCTTAAACGGCTCGTTAGCTGGGGACAGCACCGACCCTCTCTGGAAGCCTCTAAATTAGATTGGAGATTACTTGAGCCCCAACCCCACAGCAAGTAAATCTCTTTGCAGTAAACTGCCAAAGCACTGGCAACTGAAATGTTACTAGGACCCTTGGCGTGTCCTGAACCTTTTTACAAAGCGTGACAGAGAGAACTTTCTCTGGTTGGAATTCACTAGAGGATAATAAACTAGAGGATTATGCTGAAAGTGAAGCTGAACCGGTGTAAAAGAGGCAAAGCTCAGCCCCAGAACCTCTGTGTTCCTAGCTTCCTATGTTCAAAGCGTTCCCTGCCCCTGTAACCTACTTGATTTGTTTTCTCTGAGCACATCTTGCCTATTTTGAGCGCTCAGTAAACGTGAACTTTAGCTTGTTTGCAGGAAAAGGAAAGACAGAAAATTATTTGTCTACTGTGGCTGTGTTCCAGGAGTACAGCTTCAGTGGAGCATTTAGCCAACCTGTTTGGCAGCCCTTCCGGGCTTGGCAATTAACATTCCCGTTGCAGCTTGCAGAATAATTGTGGGGAGTTTACAGGGGTCGGCTCCAGTTCTGCTGCACTGCAGAACCGAGGTGGGAGAGCTCCTGGATGCCCCTGGCTCCGGGCATTGTCTGTTGAGCCTCACCCGTGCCTGTGCTTTTGGCGCACTCCATCTCACGGGGATTTGCCAAAACATACTTTGCCTCGTCCTTCTCCTCCCGGCATCTGCATTCCTTTCTGCTGTTGCTCAGGCCCCGTGATAGGGCGCTGGGTCAGGGCTCGGCTCTCCCCGCTTCTTTGTGGACAATGAGGAGGCGGGGAGGGGGACACGCAGCCAGATGCAGAACAGCAGCGAAGTTCTTTTCAGATGAACTCGTAAAACCGCGATCCCCGCTTCCTACTGCTCTAGTGCTGGATACCTGCCAGGATCCCCAGAAGAAAAGAAGCACGGGGATAATTCTGCCTTTGTCCTGAGCGTCTAAATTAATCCCCGAACACCTCGGGACGTCTCTGCGAATAGACAGGAATCGAAAAGAAAGGGGAAACGGGTGAAGGACGAGGAGCTGCTTGGGGCTACGGGCGGCTTTTGCCACCCGTGCGGAGGTAGTCCCGTCCCGGGCTCTGCCGCTGCTCCGCGGGGGCGTTCATCAAACACCGCTTTTCCGCGAAAGGCTCATTTCGCAGGTTCCTCCCCCGGGAGGGTGTTACCCCCCCGCCGGCAGCGCGGGTGGGAGGCGTCCGGCGCCGCTAGAAAAGGGGCGGCCCGGGGCCGGGGGCGCGGAGTCCGTTTGCGGCCGCTCAGGGTACTCGGCGGCGGTGAGCGGGAGCTGCCGGAGAGAGCGACTGCCTTCCGCTCCGACAAGGTACGTCCTCTGTGAAGCGAGAAACACGGTGGGGTTTGTCGGAGGGAGGGACGTTTTCCTCTGGTAGTGATTCGATGCTGTTAGTGGTTTAGCTCTTCTTGTGGCCAAGTGCGTTTGCCTTTGCTAAGGTGCTGTGCTGGGCGGGGGCTGCTTTGAACCTGGGGGCTGACTGGGCTTGTGCCGGTCCTGCGTTGAAGGGCATCTTCCGTGCCTTGCTTGGCTGCGGTGTGTCCGAGAAGGATGTTTATGTACTTTCGCATCTCTTCGTGTCTGCAGGTGGATTCGTACTTCTAGCTCTTCCCCTTTGAGGAACTCCTGCCCAGCTGCAGTGATGTGGTTCTTTGAAAAGATCAGAACATCACATGAAACTGGAAGCCTCGCTGGCTCCTCCTTCCTGGGACTGCCGCCTGGCCAAAATCTGCCTGAAAAAGCCCGACTGGGAGCCGCTGCTTTTCCTAATGTGCTCACCCCTGACAGGATCCCCGAATTCTGCATTCCCCCCAGGCTGACCCCCTCTGGCCCCGTTAAGGACACTGGCTCCCGCCAGCACTGCGGTTCAGAGGATGTGGTTCTTCATTCTTCTGACTACGGCCCCAGCACTTCTTTGCCACACCTCATTCAGGTGGAAAGTGCTGAAGAGATCCCAGCCCTGGAGGAAGAAAGCACTAACTCAGACCCGCAGTCCCAAGCAGCGCTCTCCCTGCCTCACTTTCCCAGAGCCCCCACTTCCTACGGCTTCTGCACTTTGCTGGAGAGTCCCCACACCAGGAGAAAGGAGTCCATCTTCCATGGTGACCCACGCGGTGCTTTGCCCAGCCTGATGCTCTCTCGATCCAGAGCAAACACGTTCAGTGGCAAAGGGAGCATGTCTAATCCCATTGCTATCAGCTTTGCTTCTGTGAGGCTGCCTCCCAAGCATCTCTCCCTGCACAGGCAGGGTGCCTGTGACAGCGATACCGCCTCCTCCAGCGACTCCTCTCCTTTCAGTTCTCCGCTTCTCAACAGGTCACCTCCCAGATCCTGCTCCCTGATCAAAACACAAAGTCAGGAGGGGTTGCTCTGCCGAGCACTGAAAGCCAAGAACAAATCCAGCGTGGCCAGAAACAATTCCCTCTCTACGGAGGAGAGCAGCTCCACTGATAACAGTCCCAGTGCCATCAGGCGGGCCTCGGAGGGGCTGATCGCCACCCGTAGCTGTAGCGTGTCCTGCTCTCCCATCTTCCCCCTGGACCTGACCCGCAGCCGGGAGAGACTAGTGGGAGAGAGCACTGTGGTGATGGACAAGGGAGGTGTGTTGAGGCTGTCTGCTGAGTACTGCTCCGAAAACGAAAGGCTGCGGATCCGCCTGATCAGTGCAGAGGGTTTATATGATGACTCTGTAGAGCCCAAAACCATAAACTGCTGTATCACCTTCTCCCTGGTGCCAGGGAAAACACAGAAGCAGAGAAGCACTGTTATAAAGAGAAGCAGAAATCCCATCTTCAATGAGGACTTCTTTTTTGATGGCATTGCAGAAGAAGAGCTGTTCAGCCTGTCTCTGAGGATGAAAGCGATGAACAAAGGGTGCAGTATGAAACGGGATTACACCTTAGGAGAACGGGAATTGACTTTAATGAGTATGTTGTCAGTGTAATACTTCAAACATTCACACAGACTGATTTTTGTCCTGAAACTTTTCTACTAAATAAAGTTTTGCATTGATTTTTCCCTTTTTTTTTTCCTTTTTTTTTTTTTAAGGATACTTTAAAACAATGCATTTTGGTATTACTCTCATGCTGCTGTGCCTTATTTTGCTGCTCCAAGCTAGGAGGCATTTGCTGTTAGATTAAAAGCTGGCTGTGTAGCCGACCTTCTGCTTGTGGAGCAGGAGAAGAGGGCAGAAGGGTTAGTGTGCCTTTAGGATAAAGGATTAAGCAGTTACCGAGTCCAAGCCGTGCTTGTTTATGGGCTTCAGGGCACGGATGGGGTGGGTTTCACTCACTCTGGTCCCTGAGCAGGCATTCAGCACGTGCACACAGTGGGTGCTGAACTCTGTTGCAGCTCCCAGGTGCTACAGCAGTTAAATAGGCCATTTTGACAGCACTTGTATTTACAGAAATGAACATTTTAATGTGTCCTGTGCTCTGGGAGGGGGATAGAGAGATATAGTTTGTTTGGGAATGAGCCCTCCTCCTGCAAGGAGGATGGAGGATTTGGCTTCCCAAAAGCAGGTGTAAGCTTGTCTTGAGGATAACAAGATCAGCTTCTGAGCAACAGTTAAAAGCCATTGCAGATGGGGGACTCTCTGTCTCTCCACAGGCCTATGCTGTCAACATGGTGGTGGCTCCTGCCTGGAGTTGCTGGGGAGAGGGTGACTGCCTGGTGACACTTAGCATCCCCATTTACCCTTCCTGTCTGTGGGTGATCTCACAGCTGTGAGGATGGAGTTGCCAGGTGACTGTGCTTTGGGCAGGAATGTATCCTGGAGCTATAGCCCTCACCAGTTCACCTGTGGAATCCTTTCTCCAACTGAAGCAGACAGGATAAGGCATCAATGGTGAAAGATAGTTTGGAATCTCTGGGTTAAACTCCTGCTTCAGCTCGTGACTTGCTGCATACCTTGTTCTAGAGGTTGGGATAAAACTAGGATCATCTTTCTCTGTCCTGAACCAGCGAACGGTGGGTGGCTGAGGTGCTTGCTTTAACACTAGAACACAAACGTATTAGAGAAGCACAAAGGCGTACAGCACGCTGCAGGCCACCTTCCCTGTTTTGTTTTGTTTTTAAATAAGTTTTTCTTCTGCTGAGATGGTCTAGGGGGGGCTGGATGAAAGGAATAAACTTGTAGAGGCTGCAGCTGTGCAACTGGGAGGAGACAGAAACTCTGTCTCCAAAGTCCAGGCCTGTTGCTGCCTCCCTTGATTAAGTTGCAGGCTTCATTATGTGAAAGGTAGATAAGCCTTAATGGAGCAATCCACACAGGCGTGGGGCACAGCAAAGGAAGGTTTTCTTTTGTGCTCCCCATGAGGCTGTAGAGACAGGGCCTGGCTTGTGCCAAAGCTGCTGCTTTAAAGCTCTTTCAAGAAGATTTCTGGCAGATCCTCCCCCCTGCCCTGTTCTGGCAAGGGTTCAGCTGCCTGCTGCTCATGGGAGGCTCTGGTATTGCTTGGCCACTGAATCATTTCATTCTGTTTCAGACTTAAGTCCCCCAGGAAGGATTTTTTTTTCCTTTTCTTTTCCCTTTTTACAGCAGAAAAAGCCCAAAGGACGTTTGCTGTGACCACCAGCGCTCGGAAATACCCTCTGCTAATCCATCCAGCTCACGTGAGGCGCTTCTAAAAACAGAATCCTTGTACAAAGGACAACTCGCACAGGAGAATGGCTGGGTGTATTCCCAGAAGCTGATTAAAATCAAACAGAATAATAATCCCTTTGTGCTAAAGGAAAGAATTAAATGTCCTGACACTGCGCAGCTGCAGGTGATGCACTGACACTTGTACCCTTCAGTTTGGGCAAAGAGACTGTACAGGAAATCCTAAAGCAAGTGGGGAGAAGGGAAATTAAAAAGTGTGGCCTCAAGGAATAGTGCTGCAAAAAATGAAACTTATTTAGTTGGTTCTTGCATGGAGTCTCCCAAAGGAGGGCGGAGGCTCCCACTTCAGGCCCATCACTCATTTTAGTTCTTGAGACTGAGGGTCTCTTCACAGGTGGACTCCCATGGAGAAAGAGGCTGAGATAATACAGAAGAGAACAGTTACACGTGTCAGAGGGTCCATACAGTCAAGCTACTGTGGGGATCTACCTGCCCTGGGGTGGGTGCTGTGCCGGTGCTGTACAGCTGGGACACAGAATGGCTGAGGTGGGAAGGGGTCTCTGGAGACTGCTGAGAGCAGATCAGCTCCAGCGGGCGGCCCAGGACCACGTCCAGTTGGGTTTAGAGTGTCTCCAAGGGTGGAGACTCCATGATCTGCTTGGGAACTCTGCTCCAGTGTTTTACCACCCTAACAGTAAAAAAGTTTTTCTTTCTGCTGAAGTGAAATTTCCTGCATTTCAGTTTGTGCTTGTTGCCTCCTGTCCTCTCCCTGGCTACCCCTTGAGCCTGAGAAGAGTCTGGCTCTGTCCTCTTCACTCCCTCCCATCAGATATTCACACATGCCAAGGAGATCTTCCCTGTTCTTCCCCTTCTCTTCTGTGGGCTAATGGGCATAGCAGTAGTTACTGGCATAAAAGAGAAGCATTTGTAAAGTTTCATCCTTCATCAGGCAGTGAGGGAGTTAAGTCCTTGGAGAAAGTTCTCCCTTCCTGTGGCAGGAAAACAAGCTTCCAGCTGGGCTCATCTAGTCAGGTGTTTAAAGAGGTGAAGGCTGCATCTTTGGTTGGTTGAAAGAAAACAGCTGTTTTGAAGGGTCTTTAAAAGATTACTGCTTTCTGAGGTGGTCTCCTTACAGAAGTTTGGGGACAGGCCTTCCTGCTGGAGGGTCGCTTGCTCCTTTGGCTGAAAGCAGCAGCAGATTTGCAGACCTGATTCAGAGGGAGAGCTTAAGCATGGGGAGGACAGCTGGGCCTTCTCTGTGTGTTTCTCTGGCAAATAACTTCAGATTATTCTTGATAATTTTCTTTTTTAAGATAAGAGCTTTGTATTAAACACTTACTCAGGTACATTGGTCAGACTCAGGACTAAGCCCAACTGTAGCACAGATGAAAAGCAGTTTTGGTGCTGTCTCCCCCCTCTCCACGTTTTAGTGTGTCATTTTACATTTTGGGGCATTTGATCCCTTTTGAGCTCTGGGGTGTTGCTTATCAGGGTGTTGGTATTAGCAATGCGAAGTCGGAATACAATTTGAACCCTTCAATTTGTTTGAATATTAGAGGGCATAGGACTTGTTTTTTCATGCTCTTAGAGGTCAACTAAGCTGTTAGTGGTGAACTGTTACAGTGCTGCTTGTGCTGCAGCCGCTTTCCGAGAGCGTCAGCCTTATTGGGGCTATTACGTAAAGCACCTGCATAAGCAAACAAGAAGGCAACAGGATACATCAGCCTGGAAAAGCTCCTGGTGCCTCAATGCTTATATCGGAGCATAACAACAGCAAGAAGAAAATCTGGCTCCTGGCTTTAGCAAACACATGCTCAGAGTCAAGAAATACTCCCTTGGGAAGTTTTCCTGAACTTCTAAAATACGGTGAAAACCTGGCTCTCTCAAGCGAGACTCCTGTTTTGGGGGAGCTGTGTTGAGTGGTGCTCACGGGTTAGAAGATGACCTCTTAATTTCATTTCTTTAAAAAAGCCCTGATGATTGTTTGAGGAGAATAAGTTCTTTCTGCCAAGATCCTGGGCTCAGGTTTTGCTGAGCAAATATGATTTGTTTCAGCTGGAAGTACTGCTTGTGCTGGCCCTTTCAGACCCGGTGGCTGGAGGCGTGCCTCCTCCGCTCTGCACGGCTGTCGCTGGGGAGCCAGGCTGCTGGAAAAGCACCCGGGTTCCACTCAAACACAGCTTGTGGCACACTCCATGGCGGCAGGGTGAAATGCAATCCCTGTAACTGTGCTGCTTTTCAGGTAAGGCTCAGGAACAATACCAAGGGATGCGAACATCTATGACCTAAAAAGCCTGACAGGACAGACGTGTAGACTGGGGATTAGGCAGTATCACATTCCATTTATTGTACCCCTCGTTCTACGCTGCTCCAGTTTCTCAGGCCGGGTCTGGAGCGGCGCTGCCAAAACCAGCACCTGAGCCATGTGCCTCCTCCTTCTCCTTGCCTCCTCCTTGAGGGGTCTTTGAAGAAGCTGGTGCTTCTGTGCCAGTGGCTCAGCTCTTTGGTCAGCCCTGGCGACTGTGGTGAAAGAATGATGGGGCCTAGTGGGCAGAACTTCTAGTTTTTAGTCTATTAATTGTAATGGGTGGGTAATTTTCAGTTTCCTCAGAGAACTGTGGAAAGAACAGCCAGATGAATGTCTAAATCTGTGCAAAGCCTGTCTGTGGGTTGCCAGGTTACTTCCCCCAGGCTGTGGAAGTGGTCCTAGGGAAAGCTGTGAGTCAACTGCTCAGTGTGAGGACCTCTCTGCAGGATCTGGGGAGGCCACAGTCCCAGTACTCACTGGGATGTCCCCGTGCTCTCCAGTGGTTGCTGATGGCTTCAGAGATGGGCAGATGCCTGCATCTAGGTTAGAGATCTCCCAGCTGCATAGGTGGCTGAATCGCTGGGCATGGTATTTGGCCAAGGCAGGAAAGGTAATGAGTCACACCTATTGATAGCTTTTTGTAGCAGGATGTTTGATTAACACAAGCAGTGGCCTTACGCTCAGAAAATGAATGGCATAGTTAGAGCCTCTCTGTTTTCTGTTCCTATGTGCTCTGAGGAAAACAAAAGCATGTCAGATTAATCTGCATATTTAAATGAGATGGCATTTCAATACAGATGATGTTGGGGACTGTCACTGAAATGGACTGTAACATCGTTGTTGATAATGTCCTAGAAGAAAAGACTGAAACTGCCCAACAGTCTGTCCTCATAGCAAAGGCAAGAAGAAGTTTAGAGCTGCAGACTGTACTTTGGGTCGAGGTGATGGATGTCGAACACAGGTGGCAGGAGGGGACAGAGCTGTAGAGACCTCAGCCCTGTCTGTGTGCAGCATCCTGTCACCTGCAGAGAGGGGAAAAGGGGCTGCTGCCAGCGCCTTTGTGTGTTGGCCTCCATCAGGTGCTGAGCCAGTGCCTCCATCAGGTGCTGAGCAGGTCCTGTGGTTGATGCTGCTGGTTCTCTTGCATTGAGCGGATCCTTATGAGAGGAAAAGAGCTTGCAGGAGTTTGGTTTTTCATTCCTGTCAGGAGCAGAAATGGCTCCAGCCCAGGTTGCTGGTGGTTTGTGGCAGCTGGGGTGAGGCACTGGGAACCGAGCAGAGTCCTGGTGATGCGAGGAAGGGTCCAACACACAGGAGTGAAAAGAATTACCAGCCTCTTTTGCTTAGATACCACCACAGATAACCAGAGAGCCGTCTTCCACTTTTGTTACTCCTTTTGCTATTACTTTTCTATTTCTGGCTATAAATGTTCTAGTTCTGGCTGTAGATGTTCTAATGCTGTAAAATTAGCGATGCCGAGTGGTACAGTGAGAACCTGACCTTGTTAAGCATTGCGTGTACTAGACAGGACAGCACTGAACAAGATTTTCCAGCTTGCCTCCTTTCTCTTAAACCTGAATGACTCCTTTAGTTCCATTTCTCAGCCTCTCCAGGGCAATATCAGGAAGCATCTGAAGTGGCACAAGGTGAGAGAAAGTCAGCTGAAAAACCTGACAGTTGCTTCTTTTTAGTGTGAGGACCAGTCAAAATTCTGGGCTTCCTTATGTGGCTGTGCTACAGGGAGCCACGTACAGGGAGGAAGTCAGAGCCCATCTGTTTAAACTGCTGCTGTGGAGCACAGGAGATCACACCAGTTTCGTTTTCCAATGTTTGCAAACCTGCCCGTGGTGGATTTCATAGGTGTCCCACCATGTTCCTCAGCTGCCTGTAAGGAAGAGCTCTGCCCTGTCTTGACATAACAGGCGAGAGAGACACGGAGGGAAGCACTCAGGTAAGAGGCTTATGCTCAAGGTGCTCGTTTTCTCGTGTGCAGAGGCGAAGGGTGAGGAGAGGAAGCCTAGAATAGCACTGTGTGAATTCTCACCCTTATTTCTGGCATCCCTTTATAAAAGTGCACAGTTCCAGAAGCGGAAACCATTTCATTTCAGTCTTTTGTCTGGCTTTGGTGGTTTGTGGTTGGTTTGGGTTTGGTTTTGGTTTGATGTGTGGGTCTTCTTTTTTTGGGGTTTGGTTTGTTTGTGTGGTTTTTGTTTGTATGGTTGGTTGGTTGGTGGGTTTTTTTTTGGTCAAGCCCTCCTGTTCTAATGATTAGCTGTTTCCAGTGAGCAATAAGCCTGTCCCAGTAGATATAATAGCAATAACAGATGCTGTCTTGAAATGCCGGAGCCAACTTGTCTGAGGTTTCCCTTATTTGATCAGATCATTTAATTGCTGTAACTGTGATTCTAGGAGATGGGCTGGCTGTAACCTTATGTTACTTGATCCCTCCTGGCAGCCCGGTGCCCACAGCAGAGCTATACCTGCTGGAACTGCTTTCTGCTGAGATTCCACACATTACATTTTGCAGAAGTTGGGCTCTCGGCACAGCTGGCTTTTGCAGTGCTGGGTGCCAGAGCTACAGCCAGGCTGGAGGCCCTGTAAGCACTTTAGCAGCATGGCAAAGCTTTGGCATTAGGCAGGCTCAGCACGACCTGTAGCGACTGCTGTGGCTGAAGCTGAGACTAAACCCTGGTGTCCAAGTCAGGGGGTGGGGGGCAGGGGGTGGAATCACTTTAGTAAAGCTTGTTTAAAGGTAAATAGCCAATAGCTCATGCTGAGTCTTGGCAAAAGCAATGTCACCAACGATGAAAAAGTGACTGTAGTAAAAGCTGACTTTCACACCCCTCATTAGCTGGCCCGAAGTGTCAAAGCTCATTCAAGGCGGTAACTCAGCTGTGCAATCTCAGATCAGCTGGTCTGTGGGGGAAGGAGGAGAGTCAAACCTCCACACAGGACTTATAGTGGGTAAGAAAAGTTTTCCCAAATCATAGGTGAGTTTTTTTCAGACGTGATCTAAGGTCCGTTAGCCCAGCTCTGTGCTTGATATTCACTGCTTTGAACCTTGGAACAGCTGAACAAGCTTTGAGTTCATCCTCTGTGGAGAGTGGAGCAGGGAGAAGGCACAAACCAGCAACCTGCAGGGTGATACTCCATGTCCCTCAATGGGCAGGAGCCTCAAATCCATGGTTGTACTACTTGGTCAGTGTCAAACCATCTCTTGACTTATTGCTGCCTGTAAGATCCCTGTAAGGAGAGCTGCTTTTGCACAAGGAGCTCAGCAGCACAAGATTCTGTCATTTGAAGCCAGAGGTGAGTGGTTCCTGGAACTCACACCCCTTTGATCTCAGGGTGTATGTCTGCTAGAAGCAAATGCCAACTCCATCAGGGTGTGTCCCTTTCCCAAGAGCTCAGAAGGTGCCACCCGCAGGGTTTGCTTTCTGAATCCTCTCAAACACAAGAGCTGACTAATCTTGTTCTCAAAATAAGGTTAGAGTGAAATATAACTTAGCTGCAAGGTGCATTTACAGGACTCTGATACACTGCAAGTTCGCTCAGTGGCTCTGGTTGTCCTCTCTGTATCTGCAAAATGATGCCATTTCCTGAACCAGTGTGAACTGTGTAACTGACTTTTTGAAATGAATTTTCTTTAACAGAACAAGTCAAAGTCTGCCTACAGTTAGAAACATTGTTAGGTTAATCTGGTTAATAGGGCTAATTTGTGAGAAGCTGCACGCAGTGGGGTTACTGAGAAAGGGGTGTACATACACCAGAGCTTAAATCCTGCTTCCTAATCACCAAGTTTCCAGGCAAACACCTCTTTCCTCTTCCCTTGCCCGGAGGTAATGCATCTTCTTAGACCTATGAAAGGGCAGTGGAGCAGTGGCTGATCTTGTCCACTAAGACAACAAAGTTCTTGGCACATCCAGGGGCAAGTGTTGTTTGTCTGCCACGTGTGCTCATCGGTGATGAAGGACTGTCGGGGTGGGAGCAGAGACGTTGTCAAGTGGGTGCTGCAAAGGAGAGTATCCAGGTTGGTGCAACTGGCTCCAGAAACATCTCCTCAGATGGGGTGGTTACTCCTCTGCTCTGACAGAGGATACAATACACTTGAGAAATAATTTAGCATTTTTATTTTTAAGTTAAACCTTCTGATTTCTGTTCAGAAAAGTTCCTAAACTATTCTACAGCTTTGGTGCTTATTAGCCCCGCTGCCTTTGTGGCAGGGTGCTTTGCTGGGGTACGTACTTCATTCAGAGCAACCTGCAACAGTATCCTTAGTATGAAAAAGTTGGCAAAATGGAGAGCTACTCCTAACCTGCTGGGAGCATTGGACATTATCCAAGTCTGCATAAAACTTAAGCACAAATCTAATTCAATAGAGAGTTTTCTATGACTTGTCCTAAATATTTCTATTGGAAAGGGATGGGCACATGTAGTGAATACAGATGAAGAGGTATGTGAAGCATCTGGAATGTTTCTGTGTTGTTCTACAAATGCACGTCTTCCTCTGGCTACCTGTCCCAAAGGTGCCTTGTTAGGAGCAAATGAGTTAAGGTTGTCTCAGGGATGGGACTGGTTGGAAGTTAGAGAATAACATCCAGCTGGCAGGAATGATTTGTCCCTCTTGGAAGTTACAGGAAAAGATAAGGCTTCAATGTCAAAGCCCACAGAAGCAGAACACTTGAGAATTGCATGAATGCAAAGGGAAACAAAGGGAGATTTAATCTGTGGGACCTTTTTAAAGGACAAAAGGCAGCACACTCTCAGGGAAGTTACTGGAAGAAAAACTGATAAAGTAGAAAAGCCAAATGCAGGTTTAGGAGTACCAGTATGGAGCTAATCTGCTCCCCTTACTTACACTGCCACTCTGTGTTTGTGTTGTAAACAAATGCCAGTTGAAGACTGGGCACCACTCATAGTCCACATTTGCTTGATAAGAACTCCTTTTTTTCTAAAGAAAACCAGTCCTTGTTATGGCATTGGACTTTTTGTCAACTTCAGAATCACAAAGTAGTTGAGGCTGTCTGCGACCCAGAGATCACCTGGTCCAACCCCTTGCCCAAAGCAGGGTCAGCTACTGCAGGTTGCTCAGGATTTTGAGTATCTCCAAAGGATGGAGGCTTGGCAACCACTCTGGGCAACCTGTCCTAGGCCTTGACCACTCTGAGTAAAAAAAGTTGTAGGGTTTTTCTCCTCTTCTTCCTCTTGTGTTGTCTTAAGTTCAAATGCAGTTTCCCGTGTTTCAGTCTGTACCCATTTCCTCTTGTCCCCTTGTCCTTTCTAATGGCACCAAGAAGAGTCTGGCTCCCTCAAACCATGCTTTTCTTGTTCCTTTTATTAAGTTTCACCCTCCAAGTACAGGAGGTGGCTTTTTCTGGATGTCTCTTGCTTATATGTCTTGCTAATGCCACAAATGCAATATAAAATGCTTCACCCATCTTGTCTTTCTTAAAGTACTACAAATGTAAGCAGGATCAGACCAGAGATATTCCATGCAAAGGGAGTCTCCCTTTGGGCAGGAAACGTGACTGGGTCAGGTACAGTGCTGGTATTGGGAGTATGACCCTTTTGACAAGCTGTTGTAGGAGAGGACATCCCTGCCTCAGACACGTGAGCAAAGCTCCACTGAAGGTAACAGAGACACCAAACCAGCTTCCTGTGTGCCTGTTATTTCCCACCTTTACCTAGTCAAATTACTTGGTGGCTTTCCTAACAGTGAAAAGAAATGGACAGATACATTGCTTAATGGAAATACTGCCTACATATTGCTTGTTCTGCTAAATAAGATACTGTTATCCATGGCCTCCCCTCTTCCTGAGTTGCAGACGAGGCTTGAACTCATGGTTACGCGTGGTTATCGTGCATAACTCTGGGTTATGCATGGGTTTAATTTATGGTTTAATGCAGCTGTTCAGATGGTTCATTGTTCGCTGCTTATGCTTCGAGGTTACAGGGTTCTTGTGCCTTTCTCTGCAGCGTCTGCTAGTTTGCTGGCACGCACTATTTTCACTATTTTTTTTCACTATGGCAAAAACTGAGTCAATGAAAGCTTATTTTAAAATGAAAATAAAAACTATGGCACAGGCAGAATAATTCTGGCTACAACAACATCCTTCCCAAAATACAACTCAGCGTACAACACGTTTAGAATGTGCCCTGCATATGGCTTAATCATGCTGTTCTGTTCAATTTGAAGCAGATGCTATCAGTTTGACAGCTCCAGGGAGAAGGGTGCCCTTTCAGTGAACACCCCACATGCTGGGCTGGGGGCAGCACATGCTGAAGTTGGGAGAAGCCACGCTGGTGCTCTCCTGGGGACACTGAGTGGCTCCAAATTGTGGTTGTTGCTGCCCTTCAGGATGTAGCAGGAGCTGCTACTGAAGGATTAGCAGGCAGGCTTAAAAGCAATGGCTACTAAATCAAATTATTTATAATAAACAGAAAACACTCTAAACTGGTAGCTATTTCCAGGGTAAATTCTGTAATGATGTGGCTGTGTTGCAGTCCAGAGTCTTACCTGACCTTTTAGGAGCTGATACTTGCTCTTTTGGCAGCTGTCCCTGTTTCAAAGGTAAGTCCCCCTGAGGCTTTGTCTCAGACTTTTACTACATCACCTCCCTCGTTTTTTCTGACTCTTCTCTCCTGGAAATTCTTGTCTGTTTCAGTCTCCTCCCCTTGCATACAGTAAACTCTTTTCTCCTTGCTGTGTTCTCTGGCACAGGGCTGATCATCTGTTTTACTTCAGCTTTCTTCACATCTCCATCTCCCTGCCCTCTCCGAGGGCAATTCCATCCAAAGAATGAACTGGTAATATCTGAACTCCTGGAGTAAAATTGAAAGTGTGAGCTTCAATGCAGATCACTGTTGCTTTCTTTAAAACTAAATTGGCTTTGACTCTAACTATTTCCAGATCCATTACTTGAGCATTCCTCTTTGATGTTACAGCTTATTTTGTGGTTTAGCTGTGAATGTTAGAGGTGGGCTCTTTCCTTTGAGCCTCAGCATCTCCCAGTCTGGCATCTGCCCTGCTTAAAGTATATCAATGAACATAATTTGGCCAGGCTGAAGACTTGCTGAAGCCTCTTCAGTAAATTACCACTGCACAGCAGGGGATTCAGCCGTGGTCCATTTCTCTGCTCATAACACTTAAATTAACAAGATTTTGACTGCATTGGGCTGCAGGACTAAGGGCTCAAAGGATGAAAAGACTTGCAACATGTGATGAAAGCATACTTCAGTTAAAGTGGGATATATAGAGAAGTTAACCAGGTCTCTCTGCACCTAGAAAACTTTACTGTCTAAATAGAATACAATGACTTCGAAAGCACAGAAGGATATAAAAATGCTGATGTATATAAAGAATGAGAAGTTGGATTTATTTTTTGTTATAGAATGGTTCGGGTTGGAAGAGACCTTAAAGATCCTCTAGTTCCAACCTCCCTGCCATGCACAGGGACACCTTCCACTAGACCGGGTTGCTCAAAGCCCCTTCCAAGCTGTCCCTTATATAGAAAGTGACCAAAACTGACTGTCCTTTCATAGAATCTGAGGTGAATAAACCGCATTTTAAATTCTTTCTTCCTTCTTTTCTTTAGTCCATCGCAGCAGAGGACAGTTCTCCTTGTAATCATGGTGTTCTTTATGATCCCGGCTAATGAATTTAATTTGCAATAAGGCCTTGAGAAGCAATTTAAAAAAAACCCTTCTCTTGATTTTGAGCTCTCCTATACCTCGAACCTGTTAAATAGGTCAGTGTGTTTTGTATCTCCTCCGAGGGTTCTGTCATTAAGTAGTCTGTCAGATGCAAGAACAGTGAAGTGGCAGTTAGTTCTGGCTCTATTGTTTATTTTCTTCAGCACTTTCCTGAATTCAGTTTCTTTCTTCAAGGAAATTTCCAATACATAACCCAGAGTGGCAGCACTTTAAAAGGGAAGACAGTTGTTTAATGTTTTTCTGAAAAGTGACTCTAAGCCCCTATTGCAAAGCAGTTTACAGGATAAACACACCGGTGATACAGTGATGTCTAAAGCCATAGGACAGAATTCTTTTTATTGTGCTTTCAACTATACCAGACCTATAGCTAACATGTAAATCACATTTTTAATCTTTTTTTCTGTTCTAAAGACAGAACTGAGTTAGTGGTAGTGGCAGTTAAGAACTATATCCCCACCCCACACCCTTCTCTTCATCCCTGTTTCCTTCTGTGATGGTTGAGGTGGCTGCACACTTCAGGTGTGGGCTATACCTAGAGAAACAGGGTAATCTGAAGTTTACATCTGTGTATGTAAATGCTCCCTGTCCACTTCAAACTCACAGAAATATAAACATTAACAAAATCCACTGACTGACTAGGACTCACTCAGGCAAATGAAACACAAAACATTTGCTGAGGAAACTGATGATATTAAAGTACATCTTAGAACAGAATCATTGACCCCCTAATGTAGTGAAGCATTGGAACAAGCAGGCTGTGCAACAGAAAAGTTTAGTAAATCAACTGAGGTCTCCTTATCTGACAGGAATTTAAAGTGGCCCTAGAATCCCTAGAGAGAGGGAGGAGGGGGAAAAGAAAAAGGAGGAAAAAAAAGAAGGCTGATTTCAAGCTAACTTTGCAGGGGAGGCTGAAAGGCAGTGGAGCTGCTGATTCACAATGTGCCTTTACAATCCTCTGCCATTCCCCTCCAGTTTCTGAGCACCTCTATACTGGTAGCCATAAACTTTTGCAAATTAATGAATGATAAATGCAGCACAATTCCACTCCATATGTGTGAGGGGGAAGCATGCAGCCAGGCTGCACACCCCTGCTCAGCCCCTATGAAGTAGATTCATAATTTATGCTGCTGCTGAGTAAGTCCAGGCACCAGTGCATTGTCATGATTGATTTAACAAAGCTTACTTAGAAATGACACCACAAGTGAGAGCTAATGGCGTGTTGTTTCACTCTTGTAAGTGCATATGAGATGCTACTTTTAAGGAAGAACAAAGGAATGAAAGCCTGTTTCTCCAAGTCAATCTGACAGCTAGCAGGGGAGGTTGCATATTTCTGCCTTTTCCCACCCGGGTATGTAATTTCTCAGGTGGTGTGTCAGTGGCTTGAAGTAATTTTGGCCTGCAAAGGAGAGGGTAAAATCTTCCTCCCATGCAAGATGAGCTCTTGAAGATCAGTATAGTATAATCAGGATGAGTGTTTATCTCAGCTAGTCCGGCTGCCAGCACCACCAGCCTTACTTGGGATGTTTTGGAATGAACTGCTGCATGACACCTGGGACACAGTATCCTGCCTCCACGTGCACCCTGGTCAAATGTATTGAAGAACACTTTGCAGCTCTATGTGCCCGTCTGCCACTTCATCCCAGGAACTGCTGGTGTCTCTGGGTGCAGCTCTGACTTACCAAACAGGTTCTGGAGGGAGCCTTGGCAAAACAGTGGGGTTCAGCAGCTCTGCATTAACAGACTTCCCAGACTGCATCAAAACTGTTGGACCATTGGACCTGCCACGTAAACATTTGAACTTGATGGAAAACTGCTTTTAACCTGCAATTTAATGTTTTTGTGGGGGAAATTGCCAAATCCTCATTTCGCATAAACAGATATATGAGTCATTACAGTTGAGTATGTTTATTGTACATGGCAGTTCTTTTCAAAACACACATGTTTAAACAGATGGCTTATGTTGACTATTAATGCAGTTCCTGCAATTAAGTTCAGTCTGAACGAAGTAGAGAGGGACTGACATTCTATTGACATCAAAGCTGTTGTATTGCATCTTCTCCTTATGAATGTTCAAATCCAGATCTGCTACTACAGCTTTACCGAAATGTCAACTGTGATAAGTCACGATGCGAGTGAAGGGGAGAGATAAGGTACCTGGCATCTTGCTAATTTTACTTTCTGACTGGGATTTACTATTTGCATATTCATGCTGGTATGTTTTAATGGCGAAAGTCCATGTTTGAGTAAATTACTACAAATAAACATAGCAGTGGGGTAAAACTTGGCTCTCTCTCCCTAGATGTGGCAGGCTCAAAGTACGGGCAAGCTAACTGCCACCATGCAAAGAGCTCAGAGGTGCCGTGCTCTGCTCACCCTGCTGCCCAGTGAAGCAGCTGCATGGCCCACAGATGCTGCCCTCATGTTACAGCCCTGCAGGCGAGGCAGGTGTGCCAGAAAACAGGAGTGCCCATCTACCTGGTGAAAGGTAAAGCTCCTCGAGTGCAGTGTTGTGTTGATGCAGGGCATCACAGTAGTGACTGGTGAAGAAGGACTGAGAGAGCAGCTCAGGAGACACAGCCCTGATCCCAGTGCTGCTTTGGGGCTCTCTGACCTGCAGCCCCTTTCGTTCTGCTTAACAGCGCCTCACAGGTTTCTCCCCTACAAACATGTCTATGAGTTTTTGAGTGTTGGTGTGAACATTCATTCCTGTAGTGAAGTCCTTCGTACCTTAGTTGTGTGTTATGTGGAAAAGTGTCTCCCTTTCTTTTGAACTTGCTACTAGCTTCATCTGATAATCTGAAGGTCTTGCATTGGAATAAGCAGTGAACAATTGTTCCCTATTCACTGCCTTCTTGTCACCTGTGATTTTATAAGTCTATTCTATCATCTAATGTGTTCTGCAGCCTGAGGAGTTCTATGCTATTTCTGATATGAAAGGGATTTTGTACCTATCTTTATCACTTTTTCCTCTATCACCTCCTCAGTATTTTACTTTTACCCATCTTAGTCATTTCCAGATAAATTTCTGCAGCAGGTAGCGTGCTGGCCCTGAAGCTGGAGTCTCGTGGCTGCATTTCAGGAAAGAGGATCTCTAGCTGTGACCTGTTTCTATGTTGATTGTAGCTTCTGGAGTGATGTAGAAGAACAGGTATGGTTAGGCTTAGTGAATTAGAGTAGCTGTTTGAAATAGCTTAACGAGCACGTCATGTCTATTAGATACTGCTTACCCTTTTCTCAGTACTCTCCTAAAGCAAATGTCATCTGCTACTTCTTCTATTATATTCTTCACTTACACTTAGTAATGGGAAAAACCACCACAACATGCATTTCATACAGGTCCTTGGCTAAAAGTGTCTTCAAATGTCCCTTCCTTATTTAGCAGTGACTTTCCAAATGTGCATGCACATGAATAACTTGTTCTAGGACAGAGCTGTGCAGCAGTTACGCCTCTGTATCTGCTCTAGCAGGGCCTGTGACACGCATTCTTGGAAGGCCTCCAAGTGTCACTGCTTGATGCTGGACAAGGCTGACGTTGAAGCAGAACAAGGTCTCTTTTATTTCCAAGTCTGACACATCTTCAGTGTTACAGGGCTGGCCCTGCACAGCAGTGAAACACTGCCTCCGTGCTGAAACACCACTGGCTGTAGGAGAAGAGAGCTCATTTTCAGCCACACTAATGCCAATACCCAGACAGACATATTCAACAATCTAATTAAGTCTGAACAAGAGGGGAAACTTAATACCCACAACACACAAAACAGCTAATCATCCCTCTTTGAATGGTCATTGCTGGAATTAAAAAAAACAACTTAGAGCATTTCTGGGAAAGCCCTGGGAAAGCTCTTGCAGGAAAAACACGCAGTGCTTAAATTTCTTCCGCTTTGTTTTTGAGTAGCTTTAATAGTAGACAAGAATGAAAGGGGCAGCTATATCTCCCATTACATAAAGTCTGTGAGCTTTCATTACAGTGTAATAAATAGGAACTTTATGGAGTTATTTTTCCAGCACTCTAGAATAGTATTCTGTTTAAAAAAAACCCACAAAACCAACAGCAAACAACAACAACCCTCCCCCACCCCCCCAAAACACAACAAAGAGCCAATGAAAAAAAAACAAATCCCAAACCCTCATCTAAATACAACATCCCACTTCTACCTCAAACCCTCAAAAATCCAAGCCCACCCTTTCAGGATGGCAGTGAAACAGCCTGGCTATAGTGGATTTACTCTGTGACAAGCTGTAGTTACCACTTTAGTTGACACACAGCTTGAGGAAGGAGGTTTTACACCCAAAGGGATGAACAACCTGGGTGCTTTTCCAGTAAGGGGTAACTAGAGCAACCACCAGGCACGCTATTAGCTTTCTGCAGAAAGACAGAAGTAAACTTAAGTCGTGCTGCAGCTTGATTAAATATTTGTGAAGCTGATTTAACGTCCTTTCACCAAGTGAACGTCTAATGCTCTAAACAGCTGTGTAAAAATAACCTACAAAACCAGATTCTTTTTATAACTTTTCCTGAAAAATGGCTCCAGAGCAGCCCAGGTAATGCACGGATACCAGAAGCATTAGGAAGCTGATTACAGTTGTTGCTCATTGCACCGGTAAATCAGATTGTTTGATGCTCTCTGTCATCAGAGCTGGATTGTAGTCATTTGTAACTGTGTCCAATTGTAAGTGTTTGGTCTCATGTTTTCTAGCCTGAATGGTAACCTCAGGCTGTATTTTAGTGAGAAACTTTGATGAAAAGGCACAGACTTGTCTAAGGGAGGAGTTTGGGAATGGGATCTTTGGGGTTTCTTTTATGTCTCCAAAGGCTTGGAGAAATGCTTCAAATCCAGCATTGGCATGATTCCTGCAGCAGGGATCGACCTCTTGATGTTCTCATGCATGCTTGAAACCTCTGATGAATTCTAATTTTCACATGCTCCCTGCAGATGTAGATCTTAGTTGCTAAAATCTCAATATGTTTTATCTGGTTTATGCATGCTTGATAAAAGTCATTTTTCTTATTTCCAACCAAGTTGTGTGTGCACAAACTCTAAAAAGTAATTAAGCCTGATTCAGCCCACGAATACCGGTCAGACTTTCCCAAACAAAGCTGCTCTGGCCCCAGCACAGAGCTTGTATATTTTATGTGTATGTTGATCCTCCTGCTAGAACTTAATGGATGTGTGAGAAGGAGTGAAGGCCAAGGGGAGGGAAGGGTCACCTCAGGAAGCTGGTAGGACATGACAGTCCTCTGCAGGAGTGGGCAGTGACACTGGTAAGATGGTGCTGGCTGTGGGGGAACAGCCCAGCTGGCCGAGGAACCAGCAGGAAAACAGCTCGAAGAACTGGGACTCTGAGAAGACAAAAGAAGAGAAAAGGGGCAGGGAAGAGAGTCAAACTAGGAGAAGCAGCAAAATGGAGGTTTCACTGCAGCTGCACTGTGCAAGTTTAAGGAAAAAACCAAAAGCAGCAGTTTCTCAGGCAGCAAATCCAGCTTATTGGGTTTGAGGATAAAATTTTCCAAGTCAATAGAATTTATTTGGAGTTTTTTTTTATTTTCAAATGTGTGTTTTCTGCAAGTTAAGTTCTAAAACAAGCTATTTCAAAAAAATAATAATAACCATAGCACAATTGCCCCCACAGCAGAAAGCATCCGAATCTTTCCTGGAGCAGAAGTTTCACACGTTATTTCGGAAGGATTTTGGGAGAGGGAAACGGTTGCTCAGAGTTCTGGGGGCAGGTGGGGGGGTCAGCCCATGTAAAGTCACTTAGAGATAATCTGACAAACTCTGCTTGCTGGCAATGAATGCCTGCAGGTAGCATGCAGTCATTTACAAATTGCTCAAATCCAAATGATGGAAGAAAGTGAAGAAAAAACGATCACATCTACCACTATTTCTTGATTTTTACCTCCTACTGTGTTAAACAAATGGTATGATTTTGCTGGTGCCTTATATTCAGCTTCCTGTTTCTAAGCTTACTGGCCTTTTCTCACGCCATGAAAGGGTAAAATTAATTTACTGCAAGATTATAAAGTAGTTAATGTTGGCCCTGGCGGTGATTCAGCCTCTGCCTGACATTAAAGATCGATCTCCACTTCCTTTTGGTTTGTGGGCAAATGTGACAAACTTTCCACAGCCACGTAGGTTAAGAAGCCTTCAGATAAAGCAAGCAAATAAAAGCACTACTACTACCACTTAAAAAAGCTGAATTGTGCTTTGGATGAGCCGCTGCCAGTCTAACCTCCTGACTGCTGAGCATTGGTAGGATTCCTGGGCTGGCCTCCTACGTCCTGTGCTGCCAGCTATGAGGATGGGGTGTCTTCCTGGCAGTGGCCCTAATAAACTGGTAGGCCATAAAGCTTGATACTGGTGAATGGTGATCAGGTTTTGTGCTGTGGTTTTGGTTGGGTTTTTTTTTTCCATAAATAGATTTTGCTTTTTCCATCTAGCTGAGATCTGTCTGCCTGTAATAAAGCAACTACAGGTTTCTTCCTTGCTTGTACGTGGAGTATGAACAGCCACACAGAGGAAGACGTCTCATCAGGCAGCCTCTCTGAGCTGGTGGGTTTGGCATACCGGAGGTGCCCTCTTTATCCTCTATGCCATTTGGTTTTGTCAACTCTAAGTGCACACATAGAGACATTGCAAACAGGATATTACACACCCTCAAGATACAAAGCGATTATTTGTTGCCTTATTCACACAGTTGATAGGTGGAACTAACAAGTTCCCAGGCTAAGGAGAGCTGGCAGGCACCTAGCAGTGAGGGGGGATGACTGTGGGCCTTCCTTGTTCCCTGCGACAGGCTCACCCTCAGAGCTGCCGAGTCACCATCCTTGATTCCCTGTTTTTCCCTCAGGTCTCTATGCCTTTCCAGGAGGTGACCTTCCCTCTCTCAGCAATCTTGTCTCTGCCCATGCCTTTTATCTTCCTTATTTTGTCTGGCTCTGGCTGACTACTGTCTCACAGCTCTTGCCCACAATCCTGCAGTTTTCTCAGAAGCCTGGGTGAGGATTATGCTGCTGTGCTGTGCAAAACAGAGCCTGAGAGTATGGAGAGCTGAGCCAAAAGGCAGAGGAAGACAGTAGAGGTAGTGCTGTGAGGTCTGTATTTCCGTGGTTGTGTCCTCAGCAGCTTGGTCTGGGCAATCTGACACCCTCTCACCCTTGTGTTGGCACAGGGCTCGGAGCCCAGAGCTTGGATTTGGTAGGATTGCACAGAAACCATTTCAGAGCATCATTAGTGAAGGCCAAAAATAATTCTCTCAATTGACTAATATTGAGACAGCCCTATTTATCAGTGTCTAAAAAAAGCCGGGTACTGGACAGTTTCTGTTTGCATTAGCAAAAGAGTTATTTATAAGTATCTTCCAGGAAAGTGCACATCCAGCATTTCTGGTGGAGCAGAGAACAGAAACTTTTCATGGCTGAGCATGGCAACTGAGGGGCAACCTGAGCTCACAGGAGGAAAGGCAACTGGAGGCTGTTACAAACCTGTTAGGTATCGATGAATATGTAAGGAGGTTCTATGCCAAATACTTCAAACCCTAGTTTTATGTTATAAAACCTGGTAAGTCTTGTGGGATTTTTTGGTTTTTGTTGTTTGATTTACATTTTCTTGTGTGGCTTTTTTTGTTTTGTTATTTAATGCTAAGTATGTCAGCACTGAAATCCTATGAATTCAAGTGCTCTGCTTGAAGTGAGAGGAGTTGAGGTAATACCATCCGTCGTAAAAGCTGAATGGTGACCATGAAATGATAACAGATGTGAGACTGAGAAACTCAAACTGCCCGGACACGTTCACTAAGTGCCATGCTGGGAACAGGACAGAGTAATTGCTTTGTTCTTCAAGTAGCCGGAGACTCCTGGCATGAGAAGCCAGTCCTGACCAGTGTGCAAGATACATAACAATGAATGGTTTTGATTTGCAATAGAGGCTATCATCAAATATCAACCTTGTAGACAGAGGAAACCAGATTGCCTACTGGAATTCATAACAGCAGCCAAGTGAGGAGGCTTGCTGAAGGGAAGTTTAACTTAAGCTGTGCAGAGAGCATTTAAATAATTCTTATCAGAAACTTGGATGTATGCACCCCTATCTAACATGCTTTCAAAAAGATTGAATCACAAAGAAGCCAGTAGAGCTAAACAGGCAAGGGAGCCTTGTCAAAGTGAACACACAACCTCCAAAAAAATCACATCCAAATCACAAAAACAGAGAAGAGAATAAACACTGGTTTTAGAATTAAGTTCCCCCCAAAAAGGAAGTCATAAGAGCTAATAAAAAAGCCCCAATTGCATCTAAAGTAAAAACCTGCCAGAGGTTCTACAGGATTCATTGAAAATGGTATATACAAGATGACTCATGAAATAAAAGGTTATACCAAAAAAACTTTCCAAACGTGTCAGGCTGTATAGTGGAGGAGGAGGAGGTGAAGGAGAGTCCTACGTGAAGGTCTTTCTTTACAGGGACTTGGTCAGCAGAATTGTCTCAAACGCCAGTGTCCAGAGGCACTAACTTGTGAAATGGATCTATAAAATGAATTGTCAGGATCAGAGAGCTCTCAGTAGTCAGCTGATGAGTGGAAGACTGGACAGCAGATTGCTGCCAATTGCCATGTTCCATTTCCTGTCATGCCTCGTGGCTGTTCCGTGCCTGTGTTCTTTGGCCAAAATCAATTAGACAGCACATCTGGCACTTGTGGTCATCATTGAAAATATGTAAAAATCTTACTTTTAAGACTTATGTCAGTCATGCCACTTAAAAATCTTACTCACATGTTAGTCTAAACACTGCCTCTTTTTAAAGGAACTTGTTCCTGCCATAGCAGTTGCGTGTTTCTTACCAGTCGCCGGGGAAGTACATTTCCTGCCAAGCTTCAGGTTAAGAGGAATGTTCACAAATTGCACTTACATTCTGGATTACATCCTGTTGCTATGCACTTGAACCATTCTTTCATAAAAGCCTTTGATCTGCTTCCTGGGAAAAGAAATGGGGTGTAATCTTTCTTGGTTGCAGAGCAAGAATTTTTTATTTTTAATTCAAGTTAATTAAAAAGCTGGCAATTTAGCTGATATTTCCAGGGAAATTTATGGCTTTAACAATTTCAAATCAGATTACCAGGTGTGCAGTACAGACACAATCAATATAGGGAAAATACATTGCTAAGGAGAAACTCTTCTTCAGAAACACCAGAAATGTAAAAATTTGGAACTGGGTTATTGAGCACTCCCATTTTTGCATGTTTCTAGGTAGTGTCCTATTATAAAGCTTGTCCAGAGCCTCACTCTCTGGATGAGTGTGCTCCTTGTCTTCAACCAAGGTCCATCTCTGCCAGCACTGGCCTCACCAGCTCTTCTCCCATTATAACATCAGTGACAGCTCTGAAGAAAAGCTGTGTCCCTGTCATCCTTCAATTTGCTAGGCCAACCTGGCCAAGTTCTTCAGTGAAATGCTCTCCTTTTCTCTGATCATCCTAGTGGGTACATTTTAATTCATCTTTCTTGACAAGGCGTGATACTCTAATAAAGGCCTTTTTTAAAAAATGGTTGTGATTTGTATTACATCAGACAGTCACACAGGGCTAATAAATACGAAGGCATAATCTAGTTCTGTGTGCTTTTTCTTATTTTATTATTTTAAATGAGGGAGGTAAATATTAACATCATAGAAGAACATCATACAGGGTCAACTACTGTAAACTGAAAATGAACAATATTATTATCAAACCAAAATGACAGCTGAGATTAGATCATGTGTTACCAATTATCTCGGCTCAGTTCACCAGTTTATGAAGCCATAAAGCCAGTACAGTGTGTAATCAAAATGTGTGCCCAACAGAAAAAAAAAAAGAATTTATATTTGTTAATCTTGCATCAGGTGTTTGGAAGAGGAGTTGCTTCCTTTTGGTAAAAGCCTGTCAGTGACAGAGAGAGGACTTGAGCAACCCTGGGTTGCAAGTGCCAGGGTTCACAGAAGAAAGGCCATTGCCTAGAAGAGAGGAAAAAGCCTATTTAGCGAGTTGTAGGGAACTACTGAGGTCTAAGGCAGTTTGTTGCCTCAACAATTCCTCCTGAAAATTTCATTACAGTTGCAGAGAAATCATTTACTCTCCTTAGTTACTACCTGCCTTTACCCAAATGAGCAGAAAGCTTGCCAAGGGTTGGTTTGCAGCAAGGCTGAGTTCCAGCTCAGCCTAAGGCTGATCTAGGACTAACACCCGTACATCAATAAAACCTACTTTCAGAAGGTTCTTTTTTGATCTCAATTTAAACAACAGGATTATGAGCTGAGGTTTGCTTTTCACCTAATGATGGAGTTTTTCTGCAAACCAGTCCTCTCTGATCTTCTGCAGTGGCTAACAGTAACTGAGCTGTGCACCTCGGACACAACTTGTCTGACCCAGTCCTCTTCAAGCTGGAAAATTTCAAACTCAAGTCCTGTTCAGAGCTGATCTTCTCTGCAAAAGAGGAAAGTCTCAGAAAGGATCCATTTATCATTTTTAGGTTAAGTATTGTGAATCATACAACTGTAAACATTTTTTTTCTATTTAATCTGAACCATATAATAATTTGTGTGCCAAATGTATTTTTATAAGGTAATTCTTTTGCCTCCACTGAAGTTTTCAAGTTTTGGAGTAATCTGAACACTCTTTTTTTTTTTTTCCAAAAAAAAGTTATCAAATGTTAGAAGGGAATCTTTCCAAGTTGCCATCTCTTGTCTTTACAGCATGGAAACGGGTTGTATTTTGGAGTTTGATCTATTTTAGATGCTAGTCTAATATTTTATGGCTATATATTCATAGTGCTTCTTAAATATTCTGGAAAAAGAAGTGTTTTTCAAAGTATTTCCTAAGTGAAGCAAAAGAGTATTTTTATACAGCTTAATATCATTTACTATAAAAGATAAAAATTAGAATTTTTTTTTTCCAATCAGAGCCTGAAAAACACATTTCTGATTGAACTGATGGATGCTGTTATTAATTATAATAAGCTTTTATCCTTTCCTGACTACGCCAATTCCCAGAAATATTCTAAGTGGTGCCTCTGCACACAGTTTTACTCCCTGGCAAACATACCCATCTGCTCGGTGTTTTCCTCCCCGCGTAACTTTTCCCTCAGTAGTAGAAGCAGCTGACTGAGGGCATTAGGCAAGAAGTACGTCTGTTCCTACAGATTGTCTTGTTATAATGAAATCGGAAATCAGGTGATGTTGGTCCTATCAGATGGTACCTGTGTTGGCAAATGCCAGCTGGAGTTCAAGCACTGGAGTGACAGGTAGGTTCAGTGCCTGCTGCCTTAAGTGCTTAGGGCCAAGGAACATTTTTCTTTACTTCTGCCTTGGAGAGTGTTTCAGTTTAAAGCAGCTTTTCTCAAAATTGTGTATTCTCAAAGTAGATAAAATTTCACGTGGTTACGAGCCAAATCGTTTCATGGACATGGTTATGACTCTACTCGTGTCAAGTATTTTTCTTGTTCCCGAGAAGTAGTATTGTCTTCAGATGTGACTATTTTAATGGCAGAGGTATACACAGAGCGTTCCTGTGAAGTCTAGGATAGTGGAAGGATCTTTCTAAACTCTGTTAGAGACTGGAGGTGGGTTCCCTTTTATGCTGGTGACAAGTTTCAGAAATATGATGCTAGCAAAATTCTGCTCATCAAAGCTACATCTACTCCCTGGCTCTGCACTTTGTTCCCAGTTTTCCCCCTGGGAATTTTCTCATGGCAACTATCAATTTCTCAGGCCCCAGAGCCCCTGCAGGGGAAAAAAATCTCATTGCAGATCAGACCATTTCAAGACCACAATCATGGTTTGCACGTTACTCCCGTGCTGTTATACTAAAATGCTGAATACAGAATCTGGTCTGCTGGTTACTGTAGCAGCAAGTATTTGTTGTGGTCACATCATATCTCTTCTCACAAAGTGAAAACAGACGAAGTACAGAGAAAGTGGGGTTTGTGGGCAACTGTATGTACTTAGGAGCATTCAACTGCCTCGATCCTCATTGGAGAGCACTGTCTCACCAGGGAGTTTGCCAGCTCATAAGCTGGATTTTGCATGGAGTCTGTGTGTCTCCATGCTGACTTCAGCTTCAGTGCAAGGGAGCACAAGATGCTTTTCTTTAGTTCAGAGGATCAGGAGATACCTTCCATGTCTGTTCTTACTAATTGATTCCCATTTAATGTGGAACACGCTTTTGAAACAACTGAGCATCTAATTTAAACCTAGTGTAGATCTTATCCTGTGTATTTTAGAGGAGAGAAAATAAAAACCATAAATAAATAATAAAATGGCAAGGACTGTCCACTTCTCAGAGTTGCAGGAGACATGTTTAATTTGGGGAAAAAACACATATTTAACCAGATCAGAATTTGGAATAACGTAAAGGTGAGTAAGCTGAATAAGGGCAGCACGGGCAGACTACAAGATGCACTGGAAAACAGCTTTTATAGGTTTCAGCTGGAACAAAAGCATTTTGTTTGGTATTGTTAATGCATTTTAAACTGAGATTAAAATAGAGAAGGTTTTGAAGATGAGAGGTTTTTCATCTAGCAGTGGAATTCAGGTGGATTCCTGTGCCCATACAGTTAACCCATTTGTGTGATTAGGGTTTGGTAAACGTGTAAGGTAAGAGGGCTCTTGATGTCTGTCTGTAATTCAGGAGTGCTGTTTTGAATTGGTAAAATGCATAAACCAAGAGATTTGTCATCCAATTAGTCTGATTTGCACAGACTCCAGCAGCACAGCATGTGAGTGCTTAATTCATGTATGTGTTTAATATTTAACCGACTCCTTCTTTGTTATAGTAACAACAGGGGGAAAAAAAGTACATATGGTTCTCTGCTGTCAAAGACGTAGAAGCACGGTGAGCAGAGGCTCTTACTTTCTATCTCATCTGCCAAGTACAACCTTTCACCTAAAAAGCACGGTCACCTGTGAGGGGTAGTTGCTATGCTATTATTTTTATTAGGTATTATTAAATAGCTTTTGTTTCCTTTTGATAAGAGACAGCTTACAATACCTGCAACAACTTAAAATACTGTTCATATCCCTTCAGCCTTTCCAAGCCACACACGCTGGCTGTTCAGAGGGTTAATATTTCATGAGAAAGACAAGCTTATGAACGGAGGGTAAATCTATAGATAGCTTCATTATTGAAAGCTAGTGTTTAAGGAGGTGGAATATGCCAAAAATGAAGGCATTCTATCCCTCAATATTTTCTACAAATAATTAACAAATTATGTAGCCTAGGCCAATTTGCCTTTATGGCTTCCTAAGCAGGATTGGAGAGGCTGTGGGGGAAATCTCCTTCTTTCCTAAGCAGTCAGGATAACCAAAATACAGCTAGAACTGCCAAAACATCAACTTGAATTGCCAAAACATCAACTTAAATTGGATGCTGCCGAAGAACTAGATTATTTGGGGTTTCTTTCTCTCTCTCCCTTTTTATGGAAAGCTTACTATTCATATTGTAATGAAGGACAAGGAAAACAAAGTGGCACTAATTTGTAGGACAGCTCTAACAAATGAGGAGCCCCTCTGCTGAGAAGGAGGAAGGTAGGGAACAGAGCAGAGATGTTTTCCCTGGCCTTTCTCTGGCCAGGGTGAAGATGCTGAAGGCAGATAGTAAAGAGGAAACAAGACAGGTGGCTTTGCTGCCCACCAGGGGACTGACTCCAGCAGTTAATGGAGCAGAGGCTGTTGTGTGCATGATCTTTTTGGAACCACCGAGGCAGAGCTCATAGAGATGCTGTCATTCAGCACCCTCTTCTTTCTCACAACAGCCACTGGGATCAGCGATGAGCACCCAGGTTAGGCTAGTGTATTTAATAATTAAATTCTCTACAGATGGAACATCAGTCTTCCTAGACCACACTGTCATCTAATCCTTCCTGAATGACAAAGAAGCCGTTACTGGTATTTGCCATACCACCCAGCTTTGGCTTATCTGCAAATTTCGGAGGTACCCGGATTGTTCTGGAACTTAAGCTCTCCTTACGATTCAATATTAGGCATAGTGGATGTGAACAGCAGTCCATGAGGAACACTGATGTTATGAAAAACTATCATTTATGTGATGAATTCTTTTGGCACCTTTACAATTTCTATTTGAACACAATCTCCAAAATCTCCACAAATCTCCACTTTATACTCATATGTATTCTTGTCCTCTCTATTTAAATAGATTTTTAAATAATTTAAATATTTTGAAAGTATAATCAAACTTTAAATAATATCTAAAAAGTAGTGATTTGCCGTTGGGTACTGTATCGATTTCATTGCTCATATTTATCTAGAGTAGGTCTACTAAATTGTTCTGGTCTGTGGAGGTAGTTATCCAGTGATAATAACTGGTACGACACGATCTACTTTGGATAAATCTGTGTTACAAATTATTCCATTCTGAGCATTCGAGCTTAATTCCTTTGGACATTTGCACTGCACCCTCAGCCTAGAGCCTCCTCTCTAGCTCCCATCTACTCATATCCTCAGCCAGGGCTATGTTCTAACCTAGGACCTGCCTGGCTTGTAGTGCTAGAGCAGAACAGCATGCCCCAGTCAAACTGAGTTTGGATTTTAGTTTCATGTGGTGGGGTTATGAGAGGCACTGCTGTTAGATACTGTTTGGGGGTTCCTCCTAGACTTTATTCCTGACTAAATCAAACAGATGAGTTAAACAGGAGGACTAATTTGAAGCTAAACCAGAGACAGAGCTGCTCAGCCAGGCAGACACCAGTCTGTTGCAGGGTACCACCTTCCCTTCTTACAGAAGCAAGAGCAGGTGCTGTTCCTCTTACTTGAACTTGACACCCACAGAATCTGGGCACCACAGAGCACGATTTGACATAATCCGTGTGAGAAATTCCTAGAGCTGTTGTCACAGAATCACAGAGTATCAGGGATTGGAAGGGACCTCGAAAGATCATCTAGTCCAATCCCCCTGCCAGAGCAGGAACACCTAGAGCAGGTCACTCAGGAACATGCCCAGGCGAGTTTGGAATGTCTCCAGAGAAGGAGACTCCTCTATAGGAGTCAATTCTACAGGCGTTGTATCTATTTATATCACTTCTACCCTGGCATTTTGGTGCTACACTTCTTGTCCTGAGATTCACATTTGACCTGACAGCACAATTAAAAATCACTGCTGCAAGACTTTTTTGTTCTGACTCCTTCAATAATCTGTCCCAGAGATTACCAGGCACAGCTCACATCTGAGCTCCCCCTGAACAGCTGTGGTTCCTACGTCTCTGTACTTGCTGCCTTAGGTGGCGTAACATTATTCTCCTGCACATCCCTATCCTTATTGCAAACTGAAGCGAAGCTTTGCATTAGGGTTTGGCCTGTATTTACATTGCCCACAGTCTCCTCTGCAGCTCCTCACCCACTTCTTCAGTCCATGTCCTCTTTTTAAATTATGTCAGCTCTCGCAAGATTTAGCTGCTGTGGTTCAGTTTATAATGTCTGACAGCTCTTGTACAGTGAAACATTTCCCTTGTTGACTCCAGGGCAAGGAAACAGTTGTCCTGTTTCAGTCACAGTGCACTGGCACATGGCTTGGTCACACAGCAGCTACAGATCCCTGGGTGAGGTCATCAAACAGTCACCTGAGAGGTGAAGGCAGTCTCAAAAACACCTGCAGCAAGATGAGCAATTCCACAAACTTTTGAGGAGCCAAAGACAAAGCAAAGCTGGTTGCAGGCATTCAAAAGCATTTTACAAGTCTTCGTGTGGAATTAAGTGATTTCATTAACCCGTATACCTGCACAATAAGAATATATGTTATTTCTTTTGCAAATGAAAATTGTTGTACCTTTTCACACACGTTTCTTCTCCTGTGATCTTTCACTGAAGGACGTTGTTATGTCCTGTGGAAAAATGAGAGGTGGTGATAGCTTAATAGCTGTGACAGTCTGCCCCTGCTTTCTGACTTGGCACAACTGTGCCAAATGTTTCAGCATTGAAAACTTTGGATTTAGCACAATTTGAGTGTTAAACGTGACATCTAAAACAATTGTATAAACTATCACTATTATAATATCACTATTAAAGTTTCCAATTTATTGGGTTTCACTAAAACAGTATCAACATTGATATGGATCTGCTCTCTGGGAAGTGACACGCAGGATTGTTGCATTGACTGTGGGGAAAAACGTTGCAATTCTTGGCCACAACTTACAGCATCTCAATGTCAGAAGAAGCCAAAGAATGCCAGGTTGTAGAGAAAAGAGTGAGGGCAAATACAGGACCGAATGTTGAAGCAGACTTTTGGTCTTAAAATCAGGCTTTAGCTGCTCAGTATCCCTTATCAATTGAGAAGAAGTAAAACATAAAATGAAGGGCAGATATTACGTGTTTGAGCTCAAGTACAGTATTTGAATGTGTTGTATATTTAGACCTAACCTTTAAGTGCCTTGCTTGTGAGATAACTGATAACTTGCCACTTACATTCATGTACATACATACTCCCTACCTGATGTAATTAATACCCAGATTATGCATCTAAAACAATGAAGTTGGAACGGTGTCTTTATCTTCATTGGATATTTAAATACGATAAACTCTGAAATTAGATAAACTTTAAAAACACTACTCAAAGGTTTGTTCTCATGTGACTAGTAAGTCTCAACAATGACATGGAAATACAAATAATGACCATGTTCTTCTGCAGTGAGAGAGATTACAGCAACCCTCAGGCTGTCTTTGCACGCTTGCTGAGATGTGTGGAAGGAAGTATCTCCAAAACTAGGAACTTACCTGCTCATGAGTATGCCCTTGCAGTGCAGTGATGGATTGCCTTGCAGGGTCTGGGGAGCTCTTGACCCACTGGGGAGAAGTCTGCATAAGTTCAGCTCTGAAAAATGGGTTTTGCATCCCTGGAAGCAGGCAGCCTTCGTGCAAGAGGAACCCTGGGTCAAGTTCATTATTAATGGTAAAGGAGAAGAATGTATTTGCATTAAGTATGAATTTGCAATAATGGAAAAAGCACCAACTGGTGAAACATGCTATCGGTTCTAATAGTATTATAGTCTTATTGTAAGATGCCTCCTGTGTTGCACCTCTGCCTCAACCTGTTGAAATGGCTGAAGTAGCAAGTTACTACAATTTATACTGAAGTGGGCATTTTCTGTAGGCTTCTAACTGTGTCTTTAGTGCTGTTACTGTCAGAGATTCAACCAGCAGAAGCAACTAATATGGAAACCTTATTTTTCCTTGAGTGGAATTTTTATTTTTTCTTCTACCCTGCCCCCTTCCCTTGCCTGTCTGTCCTCCCTTCCCTGTTGCTAGAACTAGATCATCACATAAAAATATGGGAGACCAGGTCATATCCTTCCCCTTTCCATGCAGACTGACCTAACTGAGAATTTACTGTGTTGAGTAACTACCGCATTTTGTTGCTGTTACTGACTGTTGTTACTGTGCTTGTGGACTCTCAAATATCTTTAGGTGAAATCATGTCCCTCTATAAAATGAGAAATATCAAATGCGGTCTTATTGATACATCTATAAATCCCCTCTGCCTCCAAGAACAGACAAGCTTTCCAGTAAGCAGTCCCTTTTTAGGACCGTCATAATGGCAGTTCAGCATATTTTGATGAACAAGTCATTATGGACTACATTGTTAAAATTTTGAGAGAACTTTCAAGACACAGCTATCTGAACCCTTCTCTTCACTTAATTGGGTAACATGATTAAGCAATATGATGAAAGAAGTTATGTACATTGTTATATATATGATACAATCAATGTATCATATTAAAAATTGCTTTACAGAATTAAATTGTGGAAGAAGGAAAAAGTCTTCTAGTAATCCCTTAAATTTAACACTCTGTCAGTCTGACTGTCCAACAGGATTATCACATCTGAGCTTTTGCTCTTGCTCTAAATGCATAATACCTGTTCTTTCCTTGTGGTGTCTATAATGTTAACTACTTATGTATCCTTGCTCTTTCCCTAGAGGAGAAACTTTCCTTTATCAAATAGACCAGGCCTGACACCTTGCTAAGACTGTACAAGCGTCACATCCACACACTCCTATGGTACAGGAAGACAATTCCCCCCAGGGAAAGGCGAGTCCGTGCAGCCTGGGACAGAGGGAAGATATATATGCTACCATATCTAATTATCAGTGGTGACTAGTGGTGCAGAAGGAAGTGGAGTTCAGCACCGCATAACTAAGACACTTCTCAATCCTGATCTTTAGAGTGAGTGAATTTGAGTAAGAAAGCAAATAAGTAAAATCTAAACGCAAATAATATCTAACTAATGAAATGGATCATGGAGATACTTGAAATGGAACTCAACAAGGCCTGCAGAAACCTTATTTCACTTGGAAGTTTGTTCTGCTCTGAGCCAGGAAGTAAGACTAGGTGTTTCCAGAGATCCTTTCCAAACTATAATCATTCTGTGATACTACTTTTACTTTGAATGGGTAAAGTGAAACGGTAAGGGGCACATGACAGGTTTCTCTTGGAATATAGAGGAATGTCTGTAGATTTTTCTTGTGACACCAGTTTGATTGTTGTTACCAAAAAAAATACAGCCATTGTTTAATTTCTATTGATTGCTGTGCTGATTTTTAAAAAAAAGCCATTTAGAATGAAATTTTAAAAATAAAGAATTGATTTTAGTTGCCAGTGAACGAATAGATAGTGCCTAATTCTAGTTCTTTTGGAGTCTGCTTCTGGAAGGAGAGCCTTTTCCAACTTACATCATCTGGAAAGAACACCGAGGTAAGCACCCAGGTAGTCTTACCACGAGAATCTCATCCTGTCTTGTGATCATGAACAACTCCCAAAGTCTGCTGCAGGCCTCCAGAAAATAGGAAGGTAAGAACATATTTTCCTGCCAGTGCAGAGTCTCAATTGCTTCTCTGCAGAGGGAGCTGCCTGCCACAGGAATGTGCTGCAATTCCCACCTTAGCCTTGTTTCCAATCGGGTATCAGGTCTGGCAGTTCTAAGCCACGGCTTGACACTTGCTGTGGGCCCTAAGTAAAAAAATTAAAGGTTGTTTTTTTTATCTTGGACTTTCTAAACCAGTATTGATATATCCATGCAAATAGTCAGAGTAGAGCAAAACAATTAGGGCCCTGTGGTGGGACTCCTCATTTTTAGGTTAATAGCAATGCTTTGTCCTAGATGTCTGTTACTCATAGAATCATAGAATCATAGAATCATTTAGGTTGGAAGAGACCCCTGGGATCATCAAGTCCAACCATCAGCCCTACTCTACAAGTTCTCCCCTACACCAGATCCCTCAACACCACATCCAATCTACTCTGAAACACAGTCAGGAATGGGGACTCCACCACCTCCCTGGGCAGCTGATTCCACTGACTGACCACTCTCTCCATGAAAAATTTTTTCCTAATGTCCAGCCTAACCCTACCCTGCTGCAGCTTGCAGCCAGTCCCTCTCCTTCTGTCGCTCATTGCCCGTGAGAAGGGCATGTTATACTGCACAGAGAATTTTTTTTGTGATAAAGATAATTCATACTGTGCNTTGTGGTGGGACTCCTCATTTTTTGGTTAATAGCAAGTGCTTTGTCCTAGATGTCAGTTACTCATGTTATACTGCACAGAGATTTTTTTGTGTGATAAAGATAATTCATACTGTGCAATGAAGGATGAAAAGGTCAGAATCTCCAAAATTTGAGAGTTTCATACATTACAGATGATGTTATATGCACAGAAAACAAATGTTGGAGGATGAACGTGGGATCTTTCAGTAGAAGGAACAGGGCTCCACAAGGCAATCGTTTCAGACTGTGACAGAGTTTGTGAAAAATTGAGATCCCTTAAACTGCTTTTCTAGGTATTTCCCAAGTTACTTGTGCTATCTCTAATAATACTGCTGTCACAGCTACCAACTACATGGGAGTCCCTACTTTATACCAAAGGTTTTTATCATTAGTTCTTTAGACTTTATATTACAGACACTTTCTGAAGTCTTGCTGATGCTGCAAAGCTCAGCTGCCACGGACCATCCAGGAACGTAGGAGGGTTTTGTTTTGCTTTGTGTGGTTTTTTGCATAATGTGAAATGAATAAAACTTACACACCATGTCTGGTTTTTTCCTCACTCATCAATCCTAACAGATTTCTTTTTTTGTCCCACGCTTTTTTGTTCAACATCAAGGAGGTGTCTGCACCACAAATTACTCCGAAGAATACTGTGACACAGGGAATGCTGGGAATGATTCTTAATGCATGTTGACTTTGTATATTGTACCTATATTGATTCTAACAGAGTTAATACAGTTTTAAACTTACAGAAGAAACATAAGGATCACACATGGTGTTTGTTTTGTTATGTAATGTGCACGCGTTTCCATGAGAGATAAATATTGCCAAGAAGAAACATCTGAAGACAACAGCTCTTTGGAATAATACCTGCTGTTTCAGGTTTATTTTGGAACCAGTCAGCCTATCTTTATTCAGAGATCTCTTTATTTTTCAGAGTTTTTCCTTCAACTTAAGTGGTTGCTTTGCTAGGTGACCTGCTGGCTGACTGCACAGTTGGCATAATGCATTAGCAAATAAGGTAACACAGGAGTTTTCAGCCTCCACTAAGATTTGGGAAATTGTAGGGCATCTTATAAATAGACTTTACACCTTTAACTGCGTTAACTGCACCTGTAACTGTAACTACTTTACACCTGTAACTTTACACCCACTTGTAAAAGGTAGGTTTCAGTGAACATTTTCTCTTTCCCGTTCCTTAGATTTTTTATTTCTTTAACTAAAAGCAACGTTGTATAGTTCAGCAATGACTTACATAAGAAGAAATCCTCTTACTTTTGATTGGTTTGAGTTCGTGGGACGTTTGGATTTTTTCTTTACTGTATTATTTAAAGACTGACCTCCACATCTGGGAATTCACTAACTCTGTCAGTAAACAGTAAGGGTGTGACATCCTACTGTCCTTAACTATTTCCAAATCAATCTTTGGCTGATAATAAATAAGTGATTGTGCTACCTTTCAGCACCCCTTATTGCTTCGATAGCAGTAAGTACTATTCCAGAAAAGCCACTCAGAAAAAATGATCTCAAACAATTCTATCATTTATGATTCAGTGAGTTTTGCTGGAGGATTGTTCCAATGTAAAAGTGAAAGTGCAAATGACTGAAAGTTTTAGCAAGTGAAATGACTTGGCTTTGGATGAATAGATACTTACATGTGCTTTTGCAATGGACATGTTTGAGTTCTGATCAAGTAAATGAAATTACACTTGTAATTTAAAAGCAATCGTGTTTGGTCGAGACTACACTATTATTGCTTCCTTCCCCACTCAAAGGCAACATACTCATTAAAACCACTGCATTTTTATTTCAACCAATTTTGAAATAGTGGCTTTTTCATCTTCACAGAACATAACTGAAGAAAGCAACCTGATTCTCAGAAATGCCATCAAGTAAAGCCCTCATGAAAAATTAAATTAGATTCTTCTTATGATAAAACTTAGCTGTTTTTTGAAGATTCACTGGTTCAGGATAAAAGACAGCAATGTAATTTATATTTCAAGTCTCAGTTGGTATGACATGCACATGAGCAATACTGATCAGATAGAGTAAGCCTCTTGGCTTATGCAGAAATTCAGATTCTAATTAAGAAATCTCCTCGATGCAGATAACGGGCAGTAGATAAAGGAAAGGATTCTTCAAACTGCCTTGAAAAACACCTGTTCTAGTCAGATTGTCTGTGGAGCGATCCTCATTTGTGGACACAGCATTACTTCTTAACCATGTGGTATCTACACTACGCAGTCCTTGTTTTTTCTCATCACATGAAAGCTATGAAAAGCTTTGGGTCTAGGCTTTTAACAAAGAGCACTCAGTGGGAATCCCATTTTTTCCTCTAGATTTCTCCAAAACCTTGTTCACAGTAGCCAGTGAGGGTGGTGTTATGCAAGGTTTGTCTTGGAGGATAATGGGACAGGAATGCACATTTATTTATTTATTTAGAAAAAGACGTGGCATTTTTATAGGGGGGTGATATAATCATTCTGTTACAATTTAGACAACATGTCCTGAGAAGCAAAACTGGGGTTTCTCCAGATGGTTGAGGTTGTTGTTATAAATAAAGATCAACTTTGTCCCTTTGTAAAAGGGCTGTTCCTTGCCGTTAGTAGCTGAAGTTAACACTGGCTTCACATACCGTCACGCTTACGTTGGTGTATCACGTAGTTTTTACATACTCTTTCCTGGGAAGTCTTTTGTATTTTATTGTCTGCAAGAGAGAGAGGACACACACTGAAACAGTATCAGAGCTTTTTGCAGATGTGAATTCTTCGAGGCTCTCCACTGAGAACTGAGAGTCTCCAGCTGTCACAGGGAAAGCAGATTGCTATGTGCTGGCATCTTCTGGGTTCTTCAGACATCTTAATATATCTTAGTCTGTTGGGTTTACTTATTGCTAGTGTCATTGAGGTAAGCGTTGCAAAGATTTCTAATAATTATCTTAATAATTATTCCATAGCTGTTTTCTAACTGCTAAGTAATAACATTTATTCTAATTATTCTGCTATTCTAGTTCTTGTAATGTAATTTAGGTGGTTAATTTAGTATTTAGCATAATTTTGTTTTCATTATTTTCTGCAAATGGATTCAGCATTGATGAAATCTTCTGTACACTACTAAGAAACAAGTTTAAAAACAGTGAAAAATGAAGTTACAATAAAAAACTTAAATCAAAAATAAAATTAAACCAATATAAAATACTACAGTTTATGCAGAATAATGACCTTTTCTTTAGAAAAGGCAAGATGGCAAAATCATCAATACTGATCACTTCCATCTGTTAACTCCAAAAACTTACTTCTGCGACTGTAACAATCACAAATTGAAGCAAGGGAAATTCTCAATAGCAATAAGGAATAAAACAACCCTCAGGATCAGAGTGGACAAGGTACAGGTTGCTCAGAGAATTTTAGTGATAACCAGTTTTGGAGATTTGTAAAGCTTGTCCNACAGTCAGATGGTAGAAGCTGGAGATTTTGTGATATTAATGCAAAAAAAATAGGAGAAGAAAGCTTGGTTATTGAGCTATCAACCCATGAACCCACCTCAGCTTAGCATTAGAATTGCTG
Source organism: Jacana jacana (assembly GCA_013400555.1). Lineage (NCBI taxonomy): Eukaryota > Metazoa > Chordata > Aves > Charadriiformes > Jacanidae > Jacana > Jacana jacana. The sequence continues at coordinate 53,991 of VZTM01025383.1, forward strand.
TGACTATTTATTTATGCGTGCAAGATTGTGTAACAGGCAACACTAAACACGTATTTGTTGTTGCAAAGTGTATTTCTATTCATATATCTGAAGATTTAACTGATACTTTCAGTGCAGATTTCCCAGGGGTTTTTTTAGGTTTCATTTTTTGTAAGGGTTTTCCTACGAGGTTTGAGCAAATCTTGCCACATAAATAGAAAACTCACCAAGTTAAGTGTTACAGTGTTGTATTGATGTTTTCTTTTTAGCAGGTTATGGAATGGTGATGGAATCATCAAATCCTTTTATTTAATGAAGTGCTACAATAATACACAAGGAGCTTCTATACATCAACCAAAACATGTTGGTTTTGATGACTTTCAGCTGAGTGAAACTACTGATTCCATTCATATTTATCAAACCGGTGATGTCTATTCAATGTTGGTATTTAGTAAAAACGGGCAGAAAGGATGGGTTTTTCCCAGAGGCGAATGAACATTATCTGTGTGTTCAATGAATGGTAAGCAAATACCAACATTTCAGTTTGTCCTGTATCTGTTCTTCTAGCCAGAGAACTCACACATCATGTAACTGTGTATGGGGGCTGTTTGGTGGTGGTTGTCCGCTCTGCCCCCCCACCATTTTGGCCAGTTTACTTTTTTCGTTGAGAACACACAAGGAATGGTACCCACCAACAGACAGAGGTGCCTTAATGTGATTTTTAAGTGTCATCCAGTCTGCAAGGGAGGCTCAGGAGGACTAACAAAGGATTGCTTGGTAGCAGAGGTGCAAAAACATGTATCCTTATTTTCAAGTAATATGTCAGTGCTTAAAGTAACCACACCCGTGGTTGATAAAATATCTATTAGGACTCCTGCCTTCACAGGCTGTCCATTCCTAATTCCGTTCAGTTTTCCTTTTCTTAAAAAAAAAATCTATAAAGGTTTTACTGAAACAGAATTTATGACATGGATGAGGCTTGCTTGGGTTCCTTTCCAGGGGAAGTCACAGTACTTCAGGAGCAATTTTTTATCCACTAGGTCATTATGAATGTTTGTTAGGATAGAATGTTTGTAAAGAACAGTAGAAATTTAATTTACTCAAGTATATGCTATAACAGGATGATTTTAAAAATTCACAGAGTTCTTCAAGTTCTTCAGGTAAACACTGTAGTCAATTAGGAAATTATTTAACCACATACAAACGATTTTCTTATGTCTTTCAACTCCCTTTGTACTTTTGATTTTTTTGATCCTTTGAGTTTTTTGGGGTTTTTTTTGTGCAGAAATTATCACTGTTATGAAAAGCAAAGCAGAAAATAGATACATCATCCTAGTTATATTGTATGATTGTTATAGAGACCATTTTAATGCAACTAATTTGCACTATTGTTCTTAAATTTACATACATCAAGAGCATGAGCTGCCACTGATTAGCCATTACTTTTGCTCAAGTCTTAGTTATTAAGCTGTGATTCA
>VZTM01025384.1:23494-38173 GCA_013400555.1 Jacana jacana
CTTTACTTTTCCACAGTGAACAAAAGTAATTTTTCCAATTTACCCTCAATTCTTAGTGTAAGCACAGTTTATAAAAGTCTTTGCAATTTCTCTATTAAAACATCTGTATTAATACAAAGTACTCCCTCAGGCAAGAGCAACTAAAAATTGGCAGGACATTTTCCTTCATTCCTTTCTTCCTTCTTGTTTCCTTCCTCTCTTGTTCCCCACTCCTCTCCTCTCCTTTTCTTTTTTTTTCTAGGTGTGTGCATGTCCATGTGTAGTAACAGTTAATTCTTACCTGTTCACTAGGGAAATTATCGTAAGGTTTTAAAAATTCAGTTAGGCTAGATAGACTTGAACATGTTTACCATACAACATTATACCTTTAGCAAAGAAGACGTATGCTCTTATTTAAAAAGTCCTCCTTCTTATGGAATACAGATATTAAATGGTTTTGAAGAGGAATGACATGAATGAAAAATGTAGATATGCTTTATAAGGAGGAGGATCGTTTTGGGAACATAAAATCTTCTATAATGTTAGCACTTGTATCTGTAAGGAAGACAGAACAGTTGCAGAAAATTCACCATTCAAATTCTATATTTTATTTTTATATTTTATATTTTCTTACCTTGATTTCAAACACAGCACTATGTTCAGTTTTGTAAAACAGAAAATATGTTGCTCTAAACATCAGTTTTTTGAGAACAAAGGTTTAAAATATGTTGCCACTTTTACTGTTTTGGAGTAGTAGTTTTAGGTCTCTTGTGGAAACCAAAACTTTTATATGGAACTGGGGCCAAATTAAGATCCTTCCAGATAGGCCAAGTACACACCCTGTTTGGTGAAGAATTTACACAGTATTTTAGGTGCTGGTGCAAGACAGAAAATAAAAAATGAGATGCAGCCTTACAGCATAGTTAATTCATGTGTTAGGAGGCTTACACCGTGACTCAAAAAGAAAATACATGTTTGCATGGGTAACAAGCCCATACAGAGACACCAGGACCAGTGCTAACCAGAATTTTAAAGGGTTATTAACATCACACTTCTCAGTATAAACTACACTAATATAAATTATTATCTAATGGGTTGACATTTTTCTTGCACCTTTGTAATCTGGCTTTCCCAGACATACATCTAGAGAAAAAAATTACTGAAGTGATGTAACCCCAAATTTGATTCAGAATAACAAAGACTTTTTTAAGAGCACCTCTATTTCAGCCCACAGGTTTTCTCCTAAACAAATATGAGAGGTTAATTACTCTTCAGTCTTTTTCTTCTTCCACCTGTTTCATGGTGTATGCATTTTGGTGTACCCTTATGAAAAGCATTACATAAAGCATGACCACATAACTTCCCCTGGGTATCAGACCTCAAGCTCTCTCTATTTCATGAAGATTCATCAACATGAAATACTCTGGTTTCATTGACTCTAATAATGTATTAATAATGAAATCTTCAAAGTAATATTTGTAGTGTAATAAAGCAGTTCTACAGCTAACAGAGACATAACATTTACAGATACTGTTTCTACTTTGATATTTTTTTTTCCCTTGGTTTAAGAGGGAGAAGTAATTTATCCATTTCTAAATACTCTAGCAACCACTTACAAAAAAGACAAATATTTTCATCTTAAGTTTGTGGTATTATCAGAGAAGGTTCACTCACAGCTGTTAGAAAAAAGTCTAAAGCTCACAATGGAACTTAATATTTAAAAATAAAAAATAAAAAGGAAGTGCAAAAATCTGAAAGGGCATTATTTGCTGAAAAAGAACTGGTTTAACAGCTATCTTAACACCAACTACATGTAAAATATGTGGACTAAGCTATAAAAGCTATACATTCACATAGACCATTAGCTGTTGTGAGAGACTATTCTTCTTGCATAGCAGCCACATAATACAAATTACTGGATTTCTATTTCACAGCTATATGATCGCTCACCTTACCCTAAAAATCCCCATCTCAACACCTGATCAGCCATCAGAGCAAATTTCATAACTGATAAGACTTAATTTTCAAGAAGGGATAATATACTTATCCAAAATACTATCAAATAAAAATAACCAGTTGCTGAGATTGAAAGCAAATCCCTGTGACAAAGCCGTAGTACTTTAGCCCATACTAAAAAATGGCTTGGTGGAGCTGAAAAGATTTGGTACTCTGACTGATTCATCTCTCATCTTTCCCGTAGACATTCCTTGTTTCATAGGTTGGAGAATGTGTGATAATCTTTGCATTTTTTATCTGCCTGGGATTCTTGAAAAGGATCTGTATTTTGCCTGTTTATCTGGTTACAAAATGAAAAAGTTGGACAAACTTTAGGTAAACACAAGAAAGTGCAGGACAGTGCCCTCCCTGTTGCACAAATAAAATGTATCCTTTCAGTAATTCTCCTACCAGGGTTTATTTGTGGTTTTTTTTCCTTCTTGGAAACCTCTGATGTGTGAAAAGTTACCCTAAAGTATAAAAGACAAGGATCCAAAGACTCTTCAGGTCAGTACAGCACTTTGTCATATGAAAATATCATTGCTGACATTTTGAAAAGATCAGGTGTAATAGGCCAACAACAATAAGGAGGTATTACCTTCATTTCAGCTTCTTTTTAACTAGTACCTCCTTTAAGCCAGTATGACACGTATTTCTTACACAGAACATCTTGATTCACGTGTGTCAATGGAGAATTTCACCACTTCCCGTGTTCTGCCTGTAGGACTCTGTTCCTGTACATCTGCCATGTGCACCTTTGCACAAGATCAGGGCTGGTCTACATAAGCTCCTTGTCCTGCTTGCACCCTGAGATGATAAAAAGAGAGGTATGAGGGGAAAAAGATAATCAGGGACCCTCCTTCTTAATCATTTGGTGTGTCATTGTACCACTCTTATTCCATTGCTGGCAGGGAGAGGGGAGGAACGGATGAAAGTGTTAGTCTGTTATTGAAATAAGAGGTTTCACACACACACACACACACACACACAAAAAGATATGACTCTCTAAGCACTTCAAGTCTATTCTGCAGAAATAAATTTTAAAAAAAAATAATAAATTAAAAACCCTCAGAAACAAAAAACCACGGGGAAACGCCTTGCTTAAAGCACCTGAGGGATTTCACATGAATATTCTTATTTCTTAAACATTATCTACAGGCCCTCAAAACAGCTGGTTTGTCCTTCTCCACAGGTGCTGTCATTAAAGTCGGGGATTCCTCAATTACCAGAATGTTCCAGTGTCAAAGAGAGGGCAGCTGCAGAAACCTGGCCAACACCTGCAGCGAGAGGTGCAGGTTCAGATTCCTCTGGGGTATCTGAATAGATGAACTAGACACTAATTTGCCTCCAGGCCTGGGGATGCACATGAGATTCACTGACACTATTAACCTGAGTTCATCAGATCCTTGTGGAGCCATCTTTGGAGCACCCACTTTGGAAATTTCCCCCTTAGTTGATAAATAGGATAGGATTTAACATTAACATTGCTTCTTAATATCACCAAACCAGCACTAAAGCAGGATTTCTGAACAACTTAATTAGTATTCAGAATATTTCCAGAACTCGCTTTAAATATTTCTTTCCTTCAAGCACATGGTTAAGCACTTTAATATGATTCAGTGTAATATGACTAACAGAATTCATTAACATGGTATTTAATTATTTGGCTGTGAAATCTTAGTTTCCCCATCTAATTGTAAACACCCAAAATACAGATTGCGGTGACTGCCTGCCACCTTTCTCCATGGGAGAGGCTGGGAAATGATAGACAGGCAACAAAAGGAGAGAGGTTTTCTTTCCTGAAGAAGAAAGTTGGGAGGAAGAGGTTGTGGAGATCTTGCACAGCTTGACCAGCTTCAGTGGGGTGGCCAAGCAGAGAGATTGGCAGGAGGCAGGACCGAGGTGTATCTCCCTCCCTCCACGCCATAAGCTGTGAAAAAATCAGAGATACAGGGCGGTGGTGCAAGGCTAATGTTAATATCAATGTCAGGGAGCCAATTCCAATTGCACAGGGAGCATAAACGACAGTGACCCAAAGTGCTGCAGTAGAAGAAAGGGACGTGGCAGCTGTAAGGGGCTGACAGTTCAGTCCAGGTCACACGGCAGAGCTGACCTGACACCTTGCCTGGCTGTATCATCTACTGCACTGGTCCTTATAACCATCACCTACTCCATGGGATCAGCACCCCAAACTTAAAAACCAATTTTTTTCTCAAGTGGTGTGCTTCATGACTACAGACCTGGGATTTCTTGAGGCTCTGTTTTCCTTTTAACCGTTTACTCCTCTCCCAACACCATCAACTGTGGTTGTTTTTGACAGTCTTAGCAAGTCTGCTGCAGCTAGTCACACTCACGGTGAATAGCTTTGCATGAGTAGGATGGATTTGCATATGCTAATGTGACATCTGGCCATTGTGCAATTTCTTATTTCTGTAACCCTTGAGTAGAAGATCTTCCTAGGAGATAAGTTAGCAATAATCACCGTTCAAGCTTTCAAGTCAAGTCTTTTTTGGCTATAGGTGTCAATCTTAATCGAAAGATCTATTACACCTAAGTCTGAAGGCAGACCAAAAAAACCTACTTAAAATACCAGCAGGATGTTCCACGTTCATTCAGAAACAGCTGATTTGCTTTTATATAGTCAGAACTTTGAAATGAAGAATCAGAATTTAACCAAACTTGGATATTGCAGGTTTTATCTTTCCCAAGGTGAGAGTTAATTCAGACGTAGACCAATATATAACACAATTATCCAACCACAAAATCTGCACTGTGGTTAGCAGTGGTATTATAAAGACAAATGTAATTTATATGACAGCTTAACAAAGGTCAAAATGTAACCAATAGGGAAATAAAATATGACTTTTTAGCTAGAATCAATACTGATCGTGTGTTTTACAAATATCTTCTTTTGTCAACTACATTTCGGCCTTTCGATCCTAATTTCAGTAGGAATTTTAGACTCGGGCAAAAGAAAGAATGCTTTAAGTAAAGGAACATCATTAGTTCAAACCTTTGAAGTTCAGAAAGTATAATCTCAAGGGCAATTAAGCACTGAACAGATCTTCCTTATCCAAGCAGATTATTTCAGTTTGATTCCAGAAATTTCCATGAGAGACGTAAGATTATTTTAAAGGATACTGTCTGATCATATTTGGCCCAAAAATATTATTTTAATAAAGAAGAGCTTTAAGAATCCTAAAATCACCAACACAATCACAATACATTTTCATTAACAGAGCAATTCTTCTCTGAACAAATAAGCATTCTCCTATATTGCTTCTATTCCAAAACAGGTATGTCAACAGTGGTGGCTGTTATAATGGTAAGTAGGACAAAAAGAACTGTCATTAAAAGAAAACCTAATTTTTTGTTGTCTTCTAGGAGAGAAACCTACTCAATGGTAAGTTTTGGTGAGATTCAGGTCACTTATACAGAAAATCCCAATTTACTAGACAAGCAGTTGTCCGCAAACAATTTGTGCTTCCATTCTGAACCAAAAAAAAAAAATAAAAATCACATTATCTATGCTTAAAATCCCACATGTAGGACAGAAGCAGACTAATTGGAGATGCAGGCAGGTCAGCCTGTAAGCAACAGCAGGAGTTGGCCTTCCCAGATGCATGTTGTCATCCAGCTCTATGTGTGGAAATTACATCAGGCATAGGAACAGAAGTTCTACACTTCCACATATGATTTACAAACACTTTTCAGCAACAGGGCATTGGACCTGGATATGAGGACACCTCCTCAGAAGCAGAAGAGCTACAACCCATAGTGTTTGTGGTGTAATGCACCTTGAAATCACATCCCGTTTCATGGGCTAGTTCTAGCAATCTTGGTTTGAGGTATTTTGAGTAAAATTTTGTAGGTGCTTCCTATTTTAGCTGTGGTTTTGGGGTATGCAGAGAGCAGCAGTCAGAGCTCAAAGGAGAAGAGCCAATAACTCTAGCTCAGCAATTAAGGCATTCAGTGTGGTAGGGCAGAGTTGGCATACTTGATCTCATGTTTTGGTCTGCCTTCTGTGTTTGAAATTAGACAATTACTGTTTTGCAGAACATAAAAACATGGAATGAATGCTCCAGGGTAGAAGGGACCTTGAAAGATTATCTGGTCCAACACTTTATGGGAAAAGAAACGTAGATGAGTTTATCCAGCACCTTGAACCACAATATCTTGAAAACTTCCAGTGATGGAGATTCTACCATGACCCTGGGGAGGTTGTTTCAGTGGCTGTTCTCACCACAAAAAAATTCTACCTTATATGGAGATGAAACCTCTGCAGTACTACTTGTACCCATGGTCCCTTGTCATCTCCATGCAGCTCCTTTGTGAAGAGTCTCTGTCCTCTTTGTAGCCACTCTTTATGTACTGGAATTCACAGAATCATAGAATGATTAGAGTGGGGAGGGACCTTAAAGACTACCAAGTTCTAACCCCCTGGCATGGACAGGGACAATTCCCAGTAGATCAGGATGGCTTTACCAGGTTGCTCAAAGCCATCCAGCATTCCTTGTCTTGTCTTCTTCAGGGTGAAAAGACCTATCTCCTAGAGCGGGATGACCACAACTCTCCCTCTGCTAGCAATGCTCCTGCAGATGCAGCCCGGGATTTGACTAGCCTTCACTGCTGCAGCAGCACACTGCTGACTCATGGTCATCTTCTTGTCCACCAGGACTTCTAGATCCATCTCAGCAAGGCTGCTCCCCATCCACACAGATCTCAGCCTGGTGTGGCTCTCTGGTTTTATTGTTCCAGCTGCAGGAACATAAATAATATCAAAAGAAAATATTGAAAAAGCTTTTTTTCATAAGGGGATTAAACCCCAAATAAATTATTGTGATTCCCACTGAAGATCTTTTGGTTATTAATGACAAAAAGATTGAAATAAATTTAAAAGAAGTCAATGTGTTTGTTCAAAAGATGTGTCTCACTTGTGAGAACAAAATATATTTTTCTTTAAAAAACAAAAATGGGGGGGGGGGGGGGTGGGGGTGTTTCTGGGAGGAGTTTGCCAAAATACTGAGAAAAAAGAATTTCAAGAATTTTGAAAGGCAACATAATTTTTGTGTTAGCCAGTTCGGACACACATGGTCCTACAACCTCAGAATTTTACTCTGACTCAAGTCATGGGAACATGGGAAATGTTGAAGGGGGAGCAACAGGGGAGAGGGAAGCTGGAATGACTGAAACCAGTAATAGTCATTTCTGAAAACATAGAAATAATTTTCCATTATTTTGTGTCCAATTATTGTAGTCCAGTTACAGATCTGTGATTAAACTCAAACCATACAGCAGCTTCCAAAGCTTTTCAAATGTAATGCTCTCTTGATCTAAATATAACATCTTTGCATTATACATATTTCTTTTGATACGTATAATATTGTTAGCCAAAAGTATACTGAAAATTTAATCTGTGGTGTGTAAAAGACAAATAAAACATTTAAATATATTTCCAAAATAAAGTAAATCTACAGTACAAATGATGCACTTATCAATTGTAATACATTATGTTTTCTGTCTCATTTCAGAAGGTATTATGGTAATAATTTTGGATTTTAGCCAAGTGCTCAGCAGAGGATTTTAAACATCCTCTGAATAGGCACATTTAATAGCTTTTAACCGTACAGAGCACTGCTCTTATCAGTGAGTAGCAGGAAAATGATTAATACACTTTGGGTAAACTTGCACTTGGTCTTCTTTAGGTGGAGAGGGAGGCATCACTAAGGGCTGAAATCTCTAATTATATAAGAGGATATAAAAGACAGCAACTCACAGACATCAGATGCATATTCTGTAGGTCTACACAACAGATGGTGGTGTCTGGCAGTGTCTTTTCTTTTAAACAGAAAAATATTGTTATAAAAATATTCAGAATACATTTTTAGTTACTTAACCAAATGTGTGGATGAATTAGTGGGAAATGAAAGTCATGATGTGGTGCATGCAGGAGCAAAAATTGTCTATGAAAGCTCGTTATTTAGGATTCTTCCACTCTTACTCTGCTTTCTGCTTTCAGCTTTAAGACACATTGGTATGTTCATGTCCTTGGTACTATCTATTTAAATACATCCTGAACTCATGCATTTGTGATACATTTAATTTGTACTGTAGTGTATTGGGATATCACGAATACCATGTTTTTACCCCTTCCCAATCCATTACTGCTAAAAAGAATCACTATTATCAGCCACAAAGGGAATTTTCTCTTGCAACCAAAGTTCTCTGAAGGGAGAATCCTCTGCAGACCTACACTTTGAGTGACAAGTTCTTACGCGTGTCTCATTATGAGTGGGCTAAATTAACATATACTCTGCCAAGCTGAAGAAAATAGCTGTGGCTAATAACTGAACATGCAGGAAATAGTCTGTAAATCTGACTATGATGAATTTCATCAAGGTGATCCAGTACTTCTGGGGGTCAGGTGAAAATATTACAATTAGCTTCAAATCTAAGTAAATCCAGTGCATCTGGGCTTCTTTTCTGCTGGAACAGGTATTTCAGCTCTCCTCCAAAGTGGATCAGCTCTTTCCCCTGCACTGCCAAAGCACAGCCTCAGAGCGAGTTAGAGTGAAAGTGGCCACACTGGCTCCTGAGCCACAAATGCACAGCCCTATACATGGTCTGGTACCCAAAACCTGCACACAAACTTAACTGAATTGTGAATTGTTGCATAAAAATTGTGGTATGCAAATTCTTTCTTTTCATAAAATTGAACACAATGACCAAATCTCCTTCCTAAACAAGGGCTAAAGGAAGATGGCACTCATACCTCAAGAAGGACATTGGTGGAGGAGAAGTGAAAATACAATATTTTCTGTAGTCTTTTTAGCACTTTGCACACATGGTCTCACTCTATACAACACAGTATATAAACCTGACTACTTAAGAGCTGTATCTTGCTTTGTAAGCAGTTGGGAGACCTTCTGGATCAAAAATCCTGGGCAAAATGACATTAGCCTACCCAATTCTTATTTTTACTGGAATGTCTTGCTGGTGACAATTGAAACTCAGTTAAAATGGCATCTGAGACAGAATCACCAGTTCCCAACAAGCAAAAGCAGTCATCAAAAAAATAACTGGTAAAGCATCCTGGAAACATGGTTCTCTCGGGCGTCTCCAGTCAGTCACAACTTCTGAAAAATTTTCTATCTATCAAGATGGGAAGAGATGTCAATACTTTGGTGTCTTCACTTGAAAGACATGAAATTGCAAGCCTAAATGAAAACACAAGACAATAATGATTCCGAAATTACGTTGTCAAATCTTGTAAGTCATTTGCTACAGATGTTTGAAATCACCCAGTAGAAAAAAAAAACAAACCCTCGACAAACCTATTGATTTCATCACTATTTAGTCATAATCTATTAAAGACTCAGTGTTATTTGTAAGATCTATAAATATGCTCTACAACAGCATCCATCTAGTGACTCTTCCATGAATTACAAAAACAAGTGATCAAATTACCAAAACAAATGAGATCAAACTAGAAGCAAACCTCAATACAGAAAGAGATCCAACATATCACCGTGATCCAACCTCTTCTTTGTTTCCTCTGTAGGTACCCTGAACCATGCACCCTAAAAGAGAGAAAGCCGTGAGCCATATTCCTTCAAGATCAAACACAGGTAATGTCTTCCAAATGTGGCCCTACACTGGGAATACCCCTCACACACAGTGCTTATTCCTCTCAAAGCCAGCGCCCAGGGCCTAATCACAGTTCTGGACCACAACCCTGATGATAACATTACAAACCTAGAGATGCTCTCTTGAGCTCTTTGGGCATTCATGAATTGACACCAATGAGCATCCTGGGCAGAAGAAAGCCCACACAGAACTATCTCACTGAGGAAATGCCAGTTAATAAGTACTCTCTGCTGAAACACCTAAAAGATAAATAAAGCTTAGTGTTAATATTTTTCACATAATATTTAAAATTTAACACCCCCCACCTTATTTTCGTGTTTCTGTATAATTTATACTGTGATTTATAGCAGTTTTTTTAACCAGTCTTTGCAAAAAATAAATGCATTTACAACATAGAAGATAATAAAAATCATATCTATGCCCTGTACTGAAGTGTGACAAGAGGTCTCTAGCTTCCAGCTACTCTTTATATTTTTCACCAACACAGAAGAACCAAAGGAACTAAGAGTTCTATAAAAACAGTTTACCCAGTTTGTAATTCACAAGCCTTAGATCAGAGTTAGCTCAAGCTAAACATATTAACGTTCCTAAAAATGGATCTTTTCTCCTAATGCACTTGATCAATGTGCAGAGCTTTGATCAGAGAACAACTTAAAGGTACCTTCATATTTCATACCTGCTACTTTTATATCCCAGGAATGGGGGCTGCCACTTCAGAATGAAACCATGAAAGCCTTTGCAACACTTTCATTTAAAAAAAAGAAATAAAAAAGAAAAAAAAAAAAAAGAAAAGAGTTCAAAAGAGGGAAAAACAATACTTTTGCATCTCATACTCAACAACAAAGGTGGTATATAATAGTTCAATACCTCTTTCAGGTCAGAGGTGTATTAGGAAAAACATCAAGGATGATTCTGCCTAGATTTATAAGTAAGCTAAATGACACATACTGCACTTTAATCTTCTTTTGATGCATACAGTTGACAGGAGCTACAAAGGTACAATATAAAGCTTTTGAGTATTTCCCCATATTTTTTGTACAAGATGGAGGAACACATCTTTTTTCCATAAAATATAAATACTTATATTTGTGCATTATGTATGTGAGGTTATACAAATGAATAAGTTCCCTAAAATATAGCAGAGCTACAAAGAGGATGTACAACTTGTAGGAAGAAAATCCCCTAACCTTGTGCACTAACAACAACCAAATGAAATACTTTCTCAGAGAGGCTGATTCTAACTTACCTCTAATTCATCCTGATGTACCTTGATAAATTTAATTAAGTGTTCTGAAATTATATTGTTTTTTAAAATACCATATTCTGTTTCATATGAATATTTTTTTTTTTCTTTTCAAGTATTATTGCTGGGTTTAGTTACTTTGCTGTATTCTGGTATTTCAGCCAGTTAATGCAAAGCTGCTCAAGAAGCTGTACAGACTCGTGTAAACAAGAAAGCAATTAATAAATTACATTCAATTACACAGAGTTGGGTTTATTGCAATCTCTTTACACAGCAACAAATAAAACATCCTATGTTTTTCACAGAAATAATTTTGCATGATTTCACAGAAATCATGTTACAGATGTCTCACCCCTGTTATTTTTTGACTTGTAGTAGGCTAAAACATTCTTCAAAGTAAGAAGGCTTTTTTCCCCATCCTTGTCAATTATTTTCTCTACTCAGGAAACTACAGGACTGCCTTGACTTGCAGGAGCTTAGCTATGAAAACATAGAATTGCAGTGAAGTCATTATAAAGCAATTCGTATCATATCTAAAGGATTAAATTCTAGGATAATGTTGACATGTCTTTAATGTCCCATGTAGTGCAGCTACGTAGAAATGAACTTCAGTGAGATCAACTATATCTGTCCTTTGATTAGAACAATTCCATAAGAAAGTACTCTGAAACCTTCCACAGGAAAATGTGCACATGTTCAGTTCCAGGATTTGAGTCATGGAATCATAGAAACACAAGGTTGGAAAGGACCTAGAAGATCATCTAGGCCAACTGTCCTCCTGTCACTAATACTACCTGCTAAGCTACTGAATCATGTCTCGTAGCACCTCATCCAGACAATTCTTCAACACCACCAGGGATGGTGACTGCCCCACCTCCCTGGGCAGCCCATCCCAGTGCCTGACCACTCTTGCGGAGAAAACATTTTTCCTGATATCTCATCTACATCTCACCTGGCGCAACTTGTGGCTGTTGCAAGTGGGTCCATACATCTGAGGATAGAAATAATAAACAGATGGTAAATTTATTTTGTGCTCTGAGAGGGAATCACTCAGAGGAAAAATGGGAATTGTTGAGTTCTAGAGGAAGTCATCGCTGACTCCTTATAAAGCTGCCAAAGCATAAGGCTTTTCTGAATGTACTGAAGAAGGCAAAAAATTCTGGAAGGTCTCTGGGAAAAACAAGGATAATTAAGATCCAAGGACAGGTTGGCAATAGACTTTTACACATAGATAATTGTAAGTAAACAATTATTTTCATAAGCATGTCATGCTACATTGTTGGGTTTTTTTCAATGCTAGAGGTGTTTTCTTAAGAACAAGAAAACATTTTATCTATATGAGAACTGGTTTGACCACTAAAGTCTCTGCTGTATTTCATAAAAATGTAATATTTTCCAGAAGGAATGCTAAATTTTCCAAATTGAAAGCTGTCTTTTTTTTGATATGTTTGTTTAATTTTTTAAATATTTAAGGGGAAAAAATCAATCTTGTCATGTGTTTTTATGGCTGACAAGGTAAAAATCATTCTGATACTAAGTGATTAACAAGATTGAAAAATGAACATAAATGTGAAATACATTTTGAAATACATTTAAATCATATGTTGCTGCTGTTCTGTTCTGCTGAAGAAGGAAGCTACATATTTATTACAACTACTATTTAAATCTCTATATACAAAACTTTTTAAGTATAGGATATACAATAATTAAAATGTTTAGATTGTCAGAGCTTCCAAAAATCTCTAGTTAACATAAAAATTGGGCCAGAAGAAACCTCAAGAGGTCATCTAGTCCCACAACTTTATTTCATGGTTTAAACCATACATTTTACACACTTATTTATATAAAAGTAATTGTTTAACAAGTATTTATTTTTCCAAATGCAGCAGAATGTCAAACTTGCAACCAAGAAGATTTTATATTTTAGTCAAAAATAATTCAGCAGCAACAGCAGTGAAAATGTATATTATGGCACCTTCTAAAGCCTCAGGTCCACTACAGTTTGTATGAACAGTGGTCTCTCAAAAACATTACAAAACTGAATTTCAGGAGGACTGCTACACTAATACTCAAAACATATTTCTCGGCTTTTCACGGTTTCATGCTCTAACTATTGTTCCTCTTTTCTGGTACTCCTTCAGGAATTCTTGCTTTATAAAATGCTATCGTGAAGGGTTGAAGGATTTTTTTTCCTCCCACTTGTATACTGTCAAGGGATGCTTTTTGAAGACCTCACTTTCACCATCAAGAGCTAGGGAGGCAGACCTGATGGCCTTGTGGGATTTAATTAGAGTTCACCAAGTTAGAATCTCCAAGCTCTCAAAGTCCTAATTTAAATATAAGTTCGCTCACTCTATATCTGTTCCTTAGGTCCTTATTAAAATTTCAAGTTATTAAAGAGAATATTCAAAGTTTTTTTTTTTTTTTTTTTTCCAGTAGATATAAACTAAACTAGAAATGTGCCTCGCTCAAATAACCCTCCTGTGTTAAAACCCTTGCCAATTGCTTGTGACAAAGCTACCCAAGAAAAGAACAGAATCGGCAGAAACGCATTTACTGTGTTCAGTGGTCAACCAGAGGGAGAGGGAGACACCTTCGTGGCCTGGTTGAGGCTGGTGCTGGATCACACACAGGTTTCAAAGGCGCCAGTTCTTCAGGCAGCTGACCTAATGTCATCTTGCGGGAATAACAAGTGCTGTTACACTTGTTCGATGTGACTGGTGTAATAGGCCCTCCGTTAAGATGTCGTTCAAAAGGCTTGTTCTACACTGAAGACACATCAGATCCATTCGAAATAAACTTTCTTGTCAATCAAAGCTTTACAATGTGTGGCTATGTGAAATTTATATCTATATATATGTATGAAAAACAAGGTTTATGATTGACAACGTAGCTACACAGCAATTTTAAACCAAACACAAACCATGCTGCTTTTTTTTTTTATTATTATTATTTTAAAATGAAATGCCAACAGCAGCGTTCACACACCAAGGCCCTGTGACTCCACACTAATGCTAATGGCCAAAGAACTCAGGTTAAAAAACATCAGGGACCAAACTGGGAAGACAGATCTGCAATCACACTCTGGGTGGGGAAAATTAGGAGGTATAGCACATGAAAACCATAAACTGGCTGGCTGCAGAAGTCATTCATGGGGAGATTCCAGGGACATGATTTCTTAAAATTATCTTTATTTTATCCAGCCTGCAACCTGAAAATAATTGTCAGCAATTCCTAAAATAATACCTAGCTCCACAAAGCTTCTGACTTTGTTTTTTGGTTTCCATGTAACTGTCAAATTGCTTGAGTTCAGGTTTGTACAGCTCACAGTGGTGCCAGCCAGAAGAAACAGATGGAGCAGCTTTCTCTAGATCATGACCACCTCTTCCACCTGATTTACTAGGATCATAGGATCATAGAATCACAGAATCGTTTAGGTTGGAAGAGACCCTTGGGATCATCAAGTCCAACAATCAGCCCTACTCTACAAATTTCTCCCCTACAACATATCCTGCAGTTGCCATATTGACTGTCTCACCATCCACGTATATAAAATTTTAGGCAGCTAGATTTGGGATTAAATGGCACCTGAAAGAGTATTAAATAACCTGAAGTAATTCATAGGTACTTCTAGTACACTTTCTATCAATTCTGCATTAAAAAAAATAGCCAAAATTAACCAACCAAAAAATCTTAAGTATACATGTTGGATAGATTAACCATGTGCTATCACAGAATCACAGAATCATTTAGGTTGGAAGTGACCCTTGGGATCATTGAGTCCAACCATCAGCCCCACTTTACAAAGTTCTCCC
>VZTM01025384.1:48673-59437 GCA_013400555.1 Jacana jacana
ATTTTCAAGAATACTTATATAGATCTCTATTTCTGTGGTGTTCTTGGAATAAGAAAGTTAGCAGTGTAGAAAAATGGTCTGTTTCATTAAATTGGAACCTAGGGGGAAAAAGAGGCAATAAGGTAATGTATATGTGAGCTTTTTTATTATTATTTATTTAATGATTATAGAAAAACCTTTTCCAAGGTTGAAAGTTATTTGTTTTCATGACTTGCTCATGTTATTTTGAGGGACAGAGTAATTTAGGGGTTGGGCTTTTGTTATTATTAGTAGTATATTATTATTGGGTTTGCTGTTATTATTAATAATAATATTTATTATAATAATAACAAATAATTTTGTGATAGAGTGTAAAGTGGATTTACTCAATAATTTATACTTTAAAGTAAGTATAATTGAGATCATATACTACACTGTGATTTATCTACTTTAAGTCTGCTGTCTTAAATGTTATATACACAGTTATGAATCCTTAAGTAGGAATTAAATGTGTGTCCTTTACTGCCACCTCGATTTAGGTGTCTACAGCATACCTGGCATCTATCTAAACAAGAAGGTGTTGGAAGGGCATGCTCCATGCTAGTGAGCATTGAAGTGGATCTGCGGACTTTCAGACAGCAGAGTCATATTTTGGCACACACTCCAATTTTTTTTCAAATATCTCCCAGAAACTTTTCCAGTGTAAGCGGGCTGAAACATCTCACTGGCCACAACAGAAGCCAACAGCAGATCCTGCAAAGAGCCTTAAAGCCCAATAAGCACACGGTGATGTTTCCCCAAAACCTCTAGCAGTCTTTGTCTAAGGAGTCTTCAACCAGGATGTGTATCAGAGGGTAATGCGATACTATATGCATAGGCAGATACAGAAAGGTCTTCTCCAAAGTCTCTCTGTGTGAAAGTTTCACAGGATTGTCTTGTGTGTAAATCTGAAACACTTGGGAAGGTAATCCATCCCCTTAAATTTTAGGGTCCAGTTAAAACAGTTTCAAGCACTGTTGAATATAATGCAAATGGTGAGTAATCTGGGTAGATTGGTCCCTCAGTAATGTTAGCAACCATTGCTTGTCAGACTTGTCTTGTCAGACTAAGCTCCAATTACAGTCAAGGAAGCAAAGAAGAGCTTTTAGGGTACAAGTCATCTGAACTATTTTTGATATCTAGCCTGGCATTACAATAATCAAGCTCTAAAAACACTTCCATGAGCAGTAAATTAAGGACAGAGGATGATATCAGATGCAGAATTCTGCATTTCTCCCCGGATGCCAGCATACTAAGGAAAACATTGATCCACCCAAGACCCTTTAATTTCTTTGTTGTTCTTGTGCAAACTGCATTAAGCTGTTGGAAAGAAGCCAAGCAGTGTAAACACAACCTTAAGAAGCTGGGGATAATACCACAAGCCAACAAAAGAGTCTGGAATTGTCTATAAGTGCTCCCATAGTTAAGTAAGCACGTTTGTCCCAAGCACTGTCCTCAGACAGCTTGGCAATCCTAAAACTCAAGGTTCTCAGGAGTTCCCATTTTTGCACTTACAAATATATCATTAAGAAATAAAAGAACTGGAGAGATAAAAGAATTGGAGAATTAATTTTTTTTCTGTTTTTAGAAAATGTGCATTCTCTTAAACTTAAGCCGGAAGTAATTGGAGAGGTGCTATATAAGAAATCTATCCACAGGTACTAAGGGAGCTGTTGGATGGAGTTGCTAAGCTGCTTTCTATCCTATTGAGAAATCATGGCAATCTGGTGAATTTCCTGCTGACTGGAAAAGGGGAAATGTAACCCCAATATTCAAAAACGTTAAAAAGGAAGACCCAGGGAAGTACAAGTCTCACTTCTGTGCCAAGCAAGATCATGGAGCACATCCTGCTGGAATCTCTGCTAAGAGGGTGATCGGTGAAAGCCAACATGGCTTCACCATGGGCGAGTCATGCCTGACAAATCTGGTGGCCTTTTACAATAATGTCACAGACTTGGCAGATAAAGGCAGGGCAACAGACGTCATCTACGTGGATTTATACAAAACGTTCAACACTGAAATCCTGGTCTCAAAACTGGAAAGTCATAGATTTGATGGATGGACCACTCGATCGATAAGGAACTGGCTGGACGGCCGCACTCAAAGGGCTGTGGTCAATGGCTTAGTGTCTGAGTGGTGGCCAGTAATGAGTGGCATTCCTCAGGGGTTGGTACTGGGACCAGTGCTATTTAACATCTTTGTCAGAAACATGGGCAGTGGGATAGAGTGCACCCTCAGCAAGTTTGCTGATGACACCAAGCTCAGTCGTGCAGTCGACATGCTGGAGGGAAGGGATGCCATCCAGAGGGACCTGGACAGGCTGGAGAGATGGGGTTGTGCAAATCACATGAGGTTCAGCCAAGCCAAGTGCAGGGTCCTGCATCTGGGATGTGGCAATCCCACGCACAAATACAGGTTGGGCAGAGAATGGCTGCAGAGCAGCCCTGAGGAAAAGGACTCGGGAATGATCATGGATGAGAAACTCAACATGAGCGGGCAGTGCTCACTGGCAGCCGAGAAAGCCAACCCCATCCTGGGATGCATCAAAAGAAGCATGGCCAGCAGGTCACAGGAGGTGATTATACCCATGTTGTACTCTGCGCTCCTGAGACCCCACCTGGAGCACTGTGTCCCGCTCTGGAGTCCTCAACATAGAAAGGAAATAGCCCTATTGGAATGGGTCCAGAGGAGGGCCGTGAAGATGATCAGAGGCCTGATCATCAGGAACGCCTGTCCTATGAAGGCAGGGTGAAAAAGCTGGGGTTGTTCAGCCTGGAGAAAAGAAGGCTCTGGGGAGACTTATGGCAGCCTTCCAGTGTCTGAAAGGAGCTACAGGAGAGCTGGAGAGGGACTTTGTCAGGGAATGTAATGATAGAACAAGGGGTAGCAGCTTTAAATTAGAAGTGGGGAGATTTAGATTAGATACCAGAAAGAAATTCTTTGTTGTGAGGGTGGTGAGCCACTGGAACAGGTTGCCCAGGGAAGCTGTGGCTGCCCCATCCCTGGAGGGGTTCAAGACCAGGCTGGATAGGGCTTGGAGCAATCTGGTCTGGTGGGAGGTGTCCCTGCCCAGGGCAGGGGGGGTGGAACTGGATGACCTTTAAGGTCCCTTCCAACTCTAACCATTCTATGATTCTATGATATAAAGTGGTATATGATTCAGATGCAGGAGACACAACAATTTTCTTGAAATACTACACATATTAAATGTATAGCCAATGTTCCATTTACAATATTTGGATGTAAAGAAGCAAAATTTAAAGTCAGGGATAGATGTTCTCATTTTTTAACCTGTTAAATCTGTCCCTAGAGAGGGCATACAACTTCACCTGGTAGCTACTGGGAAAGGGCTGCAACTTTTAAGTCAGTGTGGGCAAGGTGGAGGGAACTCCAGGAAACTTCTGGAAAGCAGCTGTTGCCTGGGTATATCGTTCATGAGAAATTCAATCCTTCTGAAGTATTTTGCAGAAGACTTCTGAGAAACAATCTAAATGCCGTAGCCTCAGCTGGGGAAACAATATTGCAAATTTTGATGTACATACTAGAAATTGGGAACTTGGATTTAAGGTGGAATATGTTTTCATGTTTAAAGCATTGAAACAAAGTTAGCTTTTTTCATCACTGAAAGTATGTGTTTTCAATAAAGAGTGTAACTTTCATTTTATTGCAAATAATTAATGCAAGGGAATAAGGTCGTTAAATATAATGAAACTTTGGAGAAAGAAGTCCTAGGAGTATCTTATCTGCTGTACTATCTAAAAATGGAAATTTAATTCCTTGATGGGCTTTCAGTTTGCAAATTGGGATATGTTTGTCATCTTTCCCTCTACCCCTCTACCCCAGCTAGTCCCTGGCTGACCCTCGGAGGCACTGCAAACCCTGGCCAGAGTGGTAAGGCACCTTTGGAAGCATGGGAGAATGTACAGAACCATCAGTGAACTTCTGCTCAGCCCCCAGAATCCACCTCTTGTGGCCAACCCCACCAGAAGGGCTCTCTGCAACTTCTGTGGAAAGGAAAAACATGACCAAGACACAGTGGGCTTCAAAAAGCCATCTGGGCTTGCAAAGTTTAGCGTCTAACCACACGGTTCCTACACGGAGTTATTTCAGAGCTGATCGACACCGTAAGTATAATCATGTAATTTTGTCCTCAAGTGAAAGTATGTGTCTTTAAAAAAGCTGTTACTGATTTAATAAATTATATAAATTTTCTATAACTGAGAATTTGAAAAACTTTTCACCTAAGTTTATTTCCATATGGTTTTTCTTTCCTCATCAAGAGGAACTACTTATGGGTGTTTTCTGCATGGTTCTTTCCAGCAGTTCTAATAATTAAGTTATGTTAGCAAACTTAGCAGCATTCAAATTACTGTTGAAATGGAAAATTTCATACTAAGAAATCTCTTTTAAAATCATCAAAGGTAGCATAAAAAGTATTACAATTTTTAAAAAAAATATTTCAACCATAAGCTGTACCCTGAGCCTTCTGATCTCTAGGAAAAGTACAGAAAGACCAACTTCAGAACTCCTGGATTACATCAGATGTACAATATCCACTGGGAGAATATATAAGATGTGTATCTGTTTATATAAAAATCCACATATAGATAGATATAGTGTATGCATGCAATTGTAATATGGTTTCAAAACTCACTCTATACATTTTCTATAGATGTGCTTTTATATATGTTATGTACACACACACACATTGATATACAAAACTCTGTGTGTACACCAGCATGTATACACCTACTTATAACTTGAAACCTGTATAAAGGGTGGAACCCGCCAACCTGAACTTAGGGAGGTGATGTCAGGAAGATATTCTACCCATCTGATTTTTCAAAAACGGTCTGCTGCAAGCACATAGTCTGATATGCAAAAGGAGACAGTAAATTATCAGAAAGGGCAACTCGACTGATGGAAAAGAACCTCAGCTCTAAAACTAAATGTGTGTGAAAAGTCAGGCTATGTAACTTTTTTTTAGAAAAGAAGCATCCTAGTGCTACTTTTTTAAAACAAAAATCTTACCGGTGACCCCATTTACCTAAATTAAGTACCACTTTCATTTTGTGAAACTCTTAAAAGAGGAGATTTACAAGGACAAGATAAGAGGACTGGCAGATGTTCTTTGATTCATTCATTTGAAGGGAAGGGCATTTGGAAATGGCACTGGCACAGAATGACATTTGGAATAATGGCCTGTGATTCTGTTGGCACTTTTAGTGTTAAGCAAGTGATCTGCAAGGTAAAGTGGATTCACAGTTAGAGTCAGCACCAGTGCACAGGTCGCCCGTAAAAATAGAAGATTCCATTATTCTTCAGGCTCCCTAGAGGGAGCAAGGTCTCCAGCATCATTACCAGGACTAAATCTGACTTTTCTACCTCTCCTAATTTCCTCCTAGTAATTATAGGTCAAGCACTCTTTTGTAAATTATAAAACCTTTGTTCTTATCAAAAATGAATAGCTGAGGAAAAAAATTATATGGAGAGTCCTAGGAAAAAAATTTCAATTAGAAAACCAAGCTAATTTGGTATGACCAAAGACTGTCAGGCATACTGACAGTGCTCTATTATGCAGTCATTTGGGCTCTTTCAAATTAGTTATGTTAATGTCCTGTGAGTGAATGTAACACTTGGATGGGACAAGATTTCTGCAATTAATTTCTGCAGTCAGTGGAGAGACAAGCAAATTTATTTTCCCCCTCTCTGGGAATTGGTAGTGGAGGGTGTGAGGTAGAGAAAGTGCATTTAGGAACAGAGTACAAGCTAAACACAAGCCCTAAATAAAGCAGAAACAATGGGAGCCAATGCCTCCTCATTCATTCAATTGACAATGTTTTGCAGCTTAAACCTGTTTTATTAATTATGTTTGACATTTCCTTAATTAGTTTCATTTACACCAAATCAATCCCTACTGCTGTATGGCATCATTTATCATTTTGAAAAATTTGCATACTGAGTGCTGACTTTTTCTACTTAATTATACATTAAAAGTGTCAAGCGTGCTTGCTGCCTGGCATTATCTGCGCCAGAAAGGTTTGTGGCTGGACTGTGATGGTATTAATCATTAAGAGCCCCCAAGTGCTGCTGGGTAATATCTGGGGAGTAGAGTGGCTCTCATTTTAACGCTAGAGAGCAGAAGTGCTGCTGTAAAATGACCCAAAGCAAAAACAAAATAAATGACCTAAAACATCCGGTCTACTGTAATGCTTCGCTCTTTTGGTGGAAATATGCTCTGGGGAACAAAAAAAAACATAACAAAACAAAACAAAAAAACCTGAACCAAAAAAAAACCCCAAACCCACCTCAAAATCAAAACAAACAAACAAAAATAGACCACCAGAAAACCCATAAAAAATATTTGCCATTAACTATTAGCCTCCTGCATGTTGAAGCTGCAGAGACAGCTCTTCAGGATGGCCAATCTGTGTGGGAAAAGTGACATTTCAGTTAAATGTATATTGATGGCGGGCTAACAGACCAACCAAAGGATGTCCATATCAGCTTTTTCTGATTTTTACTGGTTTGGGCTTGGTTTGTTTTTCTTTGGTGTTTTTTTTTCCTCATGATAAAAGATTTAAGATAAAACACAGCCAGGAATTAACATCACTTTTCAGAAAACACACAGTTTACATATAAATTCTTAAGAAATAATAAACTTTTTTTTTTTTTTTTTTTTTAAATAAGTGGTTGTGCCTCATTCTCTGGGTTGTTAGGAAAGAATGTGGTGTTCTAACCACAAGTTATTCCCAAGCAGAGAAGTGAAAGGATGGAGTGTGTACAGCACGGCGTTGCTGATCTATCTGTAAGTACCTATAATCCAGTGCAGGTATTCCAGCAGCAAATTAGCTGTGAGTCTGACAACTCGCAGGTGCACTTCCACGTTCAGAGCAGCAGCTGCTTTTGAGCAGCTTTAACTACTTATCAGCAGTAGCTTTCAGAAATGCTCCTTCCCTCCCAACAGTTGGGCTCATCATTTAGCTCCTACTGAGACCCCTGTGAAGACCCTCGGCCAAGCTGACCATTGATTTCAGGAAAAATGGAATCTATTACATTTATCACATGTCCTCACTTCTTCCATATGTCTAGTTAGGACCTAGGCCAAAATTCACATTTTTGGCTAGCCCAAGGTTATCAACAGCCAGTTTAGTTCCTGCCTTTGAGAACCAGTTGCGAGAACAGCTTTGATGCCCCACCAAAGTGAATGCAAAAACCGCAGGGCTGGACTAACTGTTAACAAACATCTCCAGAGATGTGTTAGATAACCTTGTTTTAATAAGAATTTAGCCATGTTAGAATTTCTAGACATGTCACATAAACCAGCATGTTTTGCAACATAACCCAAAGCATATTTTGGGGCCCTCCTGCCCACCCTTCCCAAGTCTTTATACACCCCAGCTGAAACACCGGTTAATGAGCTGCTAGATGTATTCATAGAAACGCGTGTTTGTACACTATTTGATCATTTTGATGCCTGCTCAGAAGGCCACCAACTCTGCTGAGCAGGAAAACAAAATTGCCACACAGAGATGGAAGTAACTAGCATGCACAGACGTGATTTTCAGTGGGAAAGCTCAGAAAGACATGAAAACTTCTTCTGTCAGCTGGAAAACACAGGTTCAGAAGGACCCTATTACTGTCATAGAATCACGCATCTTTTAAATACCTCCAGGGATGATGATTCAACCACGTCCTTGGGCAGCCTGTTCCAGTCTGTCACAGGATTCATTGCTCCTTTCTGCCCTCTGCTCCTTTTCATCAGCCTCGAGCAGAATCAAGCTCAAGTGGAGAGTCAAGGTGGAGGTTAGTGCTGGCAAGAGGTGAAGAGGCTAACCCTCAGCCAATATGGGACGGCATGGCACCAAATGAGCCTGCTAGGGACATCCAAACTCTCTCCGTTTTACATTCCTGTGGTTAAACAGATTGTTTGCAGAGACTGTGATACTGATGAGGTGACTGCTGCCACTCTGCCAGGCAGCAAAAACATGTGTCATGCATGTCGATTACTAGCCCAAATAAGCAGAATTTGACTTCTGTCTTATCTCTGACTTTTTTTTTTCCTCTCTAGCACATGCACACATGTCAGTAGCAGCATTTGTAGACACTCCCAGGCACATCTGCTTTCTCTGTGCCTGCTCTTCAGAGATGCCAAGGGTACAAAAATCCATGAAAAAAAATGCTCTGATTTTAAACAGAAAGCTGCTGTTTCACATGGGGAGAGCTAGAGGGAAGGGAAAGGCCCCGTCATCAACCTATCCTGCAAATATACCCAACTGATTTTGGCAGAGAAGCACAGAAGTTACTTGTGGCCTATGAACCACTGTCTCGTAGCCCAGAGAATTAAGGAGGAAGATAGAGGTATTTTGTTCAGAGGAAGAGAGGGACAAGCACACAGGCATCATCATCTCACACAGCTTCAGGAGGGGATCATCTTAATTCTTGTGTTCTCCTGCGATGGTCCACTTCCATGCAACTCAGCTCTGCTGCATGTGGGGCTGTGAAAGGGTGACAAAGCGGATGACTTTCTGTGTGCTCTACAGGAAAGGTTTGGTGATAGTTGCTCTAGCACTGAGCAGGGTGAAATGGTCAACAAAGTGACATCTTAAGGTGATATGTTCCTGGTCGCTTCTGCTCTCTGTACACCATGGTTCCTAAAGCCACAAGTAAAGGCAAACCGTGGAAGGCTGCAGTAATTTCATTTGTAAGAGCTCTCTGGACGTCATCTGGTTCTACTTCCCCTTCAAATCAAGGATAGTTCCAAAACCACATGGGATTGGTTGCTCAGGGCTCCATCCAGCCTACTTTGGAGCACCTCCAAGGATGGGAAGCACAGTGGTTTCCCTGTGTGACGTGCAGTGTGACTTCTCAGAGAGACCAGTCAGCCCTTGAGGAAGACTAGAGTCTTATTTCTTTCATGTTATTCTAATCACTTTTGGCTGAAGCCAAGTGAAATGGCTGAAGCATGTGTCTACCCCAATTATACAGTTCAGAAACTGCTTAAAAAGTGACCAAAAGCCGATGACACATCTGACATACTGAAGACGAGAGTACATAATGTGCTTGTTTCACATATCGTTCATGATTACAGCTGTGATATACGCTTCCACCACAAAGTGAGCAATTGCCACTGAACCATTGGTGACTCCTGTGGCCAGTTTCCGGGGAGCAGTGCTCATTGTATCACCCTCTTGTAGGATTATCAACTGTAAATGCTGCTGCACTTCAGATTATTTTAGCCAACGGAGCACCATAAGAAAGAGAAGGTTTCTATTACAATTATTTTAACATTTGTTAAAAGATTACTTCTCTACACATCTTTGGAATTTACTGGCATATAAAGATGGGGGAGGCACAACACAACAACACAACACAACACAACACAACACAACACAACACAACACAACACAACACAACACAACACAACACAACACAACACAACACAACACAACTGACTTAGAAATGCACTGATGGTGAGGAGCACAGGACAAGGGGTGGGATTTGATATGACAGGGACTAGACTCTGATAGCAATACAGATGTTTGTCTGATATTTTATTTATAATTATGAGTATTTTAACATAGTCTCTTACTCTGTAAGACACCTGAAAGGGTTAACAAAGAATCTGTTTTCTATGCTATACACCAGCCATGCCTGCATTCATGTCAGAACCCAAACTTACTGTGTTTAATATTCAAGTTCATTTTCAAACTCTTGGCCATTAACATAATATATGCCATTTTGCAAGCCTGGTCAGAGAAATCTGTAACTAAATAATTTTCAAGTTTCCTTCATATCCAATGCATTATATGCAGTGTGAAATTATTTCCCCACTCTTTCCTTCATAGGAGAGCAGAAGAGCAATACACAATATACATGATATTGTTGTAAAATGTATTACAGGCTTCAAA
The DNA here is from genome assembly GCA_013400555.1 of Jacana jacana. Taxonomy (NCBI): domain Eukaryota; kingdom Metazoa; phylum Chordata; class Aves; order Charadriiformes; family Jacanidae; genus Jacana; species Jacana jacana. The sequence continues at coordinate 58,603 of VZTM01025384.1, forward strand.
AATTACTATAGGCGTGTGCACAATCATAATAGCTGATCCTAAATGACCGTTTAATTGTCTATTTTAAGTTATACTTGATATGCTATTGCGAGATAAACATTCAAAACTTGCAAGACAGGAAATATACAAATGTAAAAATTATTTTTATAGAAACCTTCTCTTTCTTTCTTGTGGTACTGCAGTATAACGCTTCTTAGTCCAAATTCTCTTGTGAGTATAACCGCTGTATGTCAAAATTGTGAGAAGCATAAACATAAAAGAAGCTAAGAATTTAGGCCATGCCTAATTCATAAGTATTTTTTGTTTACACAAAAATTTCTAATAAAAATTTAATGAGAAAATCAAAGATGGAGAGTCTGAGAAATTCGTGCAACAAAACTGGGAGTCACCCAATCATGTACATGGTGGATTAGAAACTCTAAACTCAGATGGGCTTATCAAAGAGCTCTCCAGGTTCAAAGAACCCTTTTCAGCACAACCAGCCACTGCTCTGAGCAGATCTGCCTGTGTATGGAAACCAAGCAAAAAAAAAATCTTGTGTTTTTACTGAATTAACTTTGTGATCTCAAGAAATTCTAAACTAAAAATTCAAGGTAGATTACTGGTGATGTGATGGTATGCAAGCACACAAAAATAAGCCAATCTCATGCTCCAAAAATAAATGTCTAGACTTTAAAGTTACACCTCTTTAAAGGAATATTGATTTTGAACCTCTGTTTAACTTCTGATAGGAAACAGATTTGCACATACAAAAAAATAACCCAAATTCCACTTCCAACAGTAAAAGATTATTCACTAAAGCCAGTGAGTGTTTGCACACCAATCAACAGACGTA
>VZTM01025384.1:69436-84803 GCA_013400555.1 Jacana jacana
ACCAAGCATGCAATCTAGATTTATGCCTCCCTCCCTCCTTAAAAAAAAAAAAAAAAAAGGAACCAGTGAAGCTTTGGCTTCTCTGTCCCCACAGTTCAAAAGTGATGATGGTATGTTGTTAAGGGTACTAATCCCACATCAGACATCAGCTGGAAATTTGAGGGAGCAAACCATAAAAAATAAAATCGAGGACATACAAGAAATGTAAGTAACTTCATTTATGAGAAAAACACTTTTTTATTTTCGCTACAGAAAGCTTTACAGTGTCAATATCAAGGATTGTATCAATCATTAATTAATTACAAATAAATTATTATTTAACATCTTCTCAACTTTGTCACAAAGCTGTGTAGCATTCAGAAAGTTTTTAGAACATTATTTTAGAAATTTCATAGAATCCTAGAATGGTTAGAGTTGGAAGTTGTTCCAACCCCCCCGCCATGCTGTCCTCATTTTGACACCCACCAGACCAGGTTGCTCAAAGCCCCATCCAGCCTGGTCTTGAACACTTCCAGGGATGGAGCCTCCCCAGCTTCCCTGGGCAACATGTTCCAGTGTTTCACCACCCTCACAGCAAAGAATTTTTTTCTAGTATCTCATCTAAATTTCCCCCCTTCCAATTTAAAGATGTTACCCCTTGTTCTGTCACTACACTTCCTGACAAAGAGTCCCTCTCCAGCTTTCCTGTAGCTCCCTTCAGACACTGGAAGGCTGCCATAAGATCTTCCCAGAGCCTTCTCTTTTCCAGGAAGAACAAGCCCAGCTTTCTTAGCTGGTCTTCACAGGAGAGGTACTCCAGCCCTCTGATCACCTTTGTGGCCCTCCACTGGACCCATTCCGATAGGTCCATGTCCTTTCTCCATTGGGGACTCCAGAGCTGGACATAGTATTCCAGGTGGGGTCTCATGAGAGCAGAGTAGAGGAGTAGAATCACCTCCCATGACCTGCTGGCCATGCTTCTTTTGATTTTTGAATTTTCTCACCCTTTCAACACACTGTTATGGCCATGTTCTTTTATGCCACATATGGCGTGGTATGTTGCAAACTAAATTTCTAACTCTTTTTTCGTGCTGTCTTTCCCACCAAAACAGGTTTTCAAACCTTTTTTCCAGTAGCTGTCCCCCAGAAGTGGAAAATTCCTTTTCAACTCATTATTCCCTGTACATTTTTCTCAGGTAAAAGCATTTGCACTCCTCTGACAGAGCCTAGGAACCTATACCGTTAGCTCTATGTCAAATGGTACAGACTTGTGATCACAGATTTTTCAAATTAAAAACAGTTAACACTTGTTCTACTAACTACTACAGGGTTGGGGGTTTGTTTGTTGGTTTGGTGGATTTTTTTGGCTTTTTCTGTTTTTATCAAGATATCCCCTGTTGCATTTAGCATCCTGCATATCATGAAGGAAGAACAAAAGGTGTCTTCTCTAAGAAGCATTGCGGGTAAAAATAATTACACAGCAGAAAATACTGGAGAATACATATAGTAGTATCATTCATTGCTAATGAGTTAAAAGGATATCACAGTGCATTTATAAATCACTACACAGTGTTGCACAGTTTATTTAAATTCATTGTGCCTCATTATAATTGAGCTATGCACCTTTAGGTCTGAGTTGATTAGGAATGCTATAGCTCAGAATAGCTTTTAATTCAGCGAAACATGGTCTGACCTTTACCATAATCCTGTGTGAAACACACTATAGTTTAGACATTAATAATGATACTACCTCTTTTTTTTTTCTACTGGTAAGATGCTACTTAAAAAAATTGTATTATTAGTTAACAGGCTCAGGACAATTTATCAAACCCAAATTATCCTTCTGTGTATAACTGCAGTACTTAATTCCAAGTTCCTCATCTCTCATAACTATTACCTACTCTTTAAAAATGCTAAAAACTAAAACATAATAGTGTCATGTCAGAGTAATAAGTCACATACACACACTTACTGACTCCCTGCAGACTCACACTGTACCCAGCTTAGGGATCTGAGCAACATGATGTACATTACACAGGATATGGCATCGCTTTTGTTTGACCTTTTTCTTCATATTTGAGTGTAAGGTTTCCTTAAACTTCTTTCTGGTAACTCTGCAGTTTCCACTAACAGCACTTCGCTGCTTTGTCCGTTGTTCCTGCTCTGTTTCAGACTAAAATTCATTAGACGGACCAAAAAAAGCGTTGTACAGCCTGCAGCCAGCAATCACTGCTCCTTGGGTTGCGTTGGGTGGTTGGCCTTTTCCAGCCTCCCAAAGTCTTCGTTGGGACCTGAGGAATTGCCTTCTCAAGAATGGTCTTTCGTTTCCAGTTATGTCACCAGTCTGTTTTTAATGGCTGTCAGGGCTTCAGTAACATTCTTTTTACCGCTACATAAGATTTATAAAGATTAATACTGGTGGAAAAAGATGTGGTTTTGCATCTGTTACACAAGCATGTTTCTGATCCTGAGGTCAATGAGAATATTCTCTAAGCAAGCGTGAGATTCAGAGTAAAAGGCATTGATGAATTGGTTTCAATGTTCCCAAAGAAAGAGTTATTAGGATTATATATCATCAGCCCGCTTCAACTTATGAAACAAAAGACATCTAGTTAATTTATTTGTTCACACTTTGTAAGTGGAAATCAAGATCAGACTGACTTTAGCTATCACATTAAGTAACCTAATCCTTTCCCCTAGCTGCAGCAGTAGGTTAATGTCCCAGTTTAGCAGGCTGAGATAAACACAACTGGGTCAATTCCAATTCCCTCAGCAGAGCCGTGGGAAGCACAGCTTATGTCAAAACAAAAAAATATGTTTTTTAAGTTGAGATTTAGTAATTGCTGACCCAGTCTCAACATTCCTGTTTATAAAGTTTCTCTCCTCAAGGGACAAATGCTTCCTGAATACTTAATAGAAAGAAAACAAAACTACTTTTGTTCTCTCCAAAACTAAAGAAGAAAGTTCCCATTGCTTTTGTGGCCTGTGCTGAGTGCTGCTCGGTTGTGAGGATGAGGATGGTGGTGTAAGCCAGGAAAGCAAAATCAGTTTCGTAGGGTGATTACTCCTAAAGGTTGTATTCAAGAAGAATCTGCATTTCCAGCCTGAGTGACTGATTACGAGTCCTCTCCCTCCTCCAGCATGGTCTGTTTCATCACTCAGAGCATCCGAGGAAGGAAAAGCTAGCATCATACCAGCTCTGAAGCAGAGACTGAATAAAGAGAAGAAAATTACAAAGAAGTTTGACCTGGTAATTATCCACACAGATTCACATAACAAATACCTATTAAAACACTTTCTGAAGGCCTGGAGCTTTCAGAAGAAAATATAAAGGCATCTCTCCCCGGAAAACATTGTCTTTCATCTTTGCATTCTTTAGAAAACCAGGTCTTTTCAAGTTTTCTGGCTAAGATGTTACTTTGTGATGTATCATGTGTTATATCTAAATGCATCTGTCATGAAGCTTTGAGTTGACACATGTTCCTATTTATACCTGTTCACTCAAGCAATATTCACTTCCACACAAGATGGTTAATACAGTATCAACTTCTAGTGCAGATATTCTAAGTGTAAATCTTTATTATAATAGCCATATTCAAGACAAAGCTTCCCAGAGGAATACAAGACACTAAAATAGGTCAGAATGGGTTAAGCTGTGTAATAGAGGTAGAGCATTATATATATAAACACATATATATAATGTATATATATTCTATATATATTTCATATATATGTTTATGTATTAAAATTCTGCAAATATAAATGAATTCATTATTTTCCAATGGAAAGTTCATTTTTAACACTCTGCAGAAAATGTCACAGAAACAAATAAGCAAAGATGTCTCTTTCTCTCTGAATATTTATAGGTAATAAATAAATAATATTAGAGAAGAATTTTTTTTGCATAGGACTTTTAGTAATATTTATCATTGCATAAGGACTCCACAAAAATCTCATTTATAGGCTTTGATGGAAGAAAATAACATTTCTTCTCCTGACCAGTGGTAACTTTGATCTGCATTTTTAGGGGAAATCATCAGAAGGCACAGAGAAGAGTTTACAGATGGGAATAGCTCAGGTGCCTTGAGGTATTGTCCAGAAATCCATCTGTGGTTACTGGAGATTTAGATACTGCTGAGCTAATGCATGATTTCGAAGCACTCAGCAGGAATGTAGGCAGGTTACAAAATGAGACTGGTCAGTATACCAAGAGATGACAGCACAGATTTGGTGAACAACAAGGGTTTAGAGAAAATCCACTTTACAACCAACCTGGTCATGCATCTTGCTTTGTTCTGTTATGAGATCCTCCATAGCCATAGGTTACCATAAGTAGCCACAGTGATATTCCATTCTGTCCCAGTGGAAACCAAAAAGGACAGCTTTGGTTGACAAAAGAAGACCTAAAACATCATCTCAAACCTGCCCTGGGCAGGGGCACCTCCCAACACACCAGATTGCTCAAAACCCCATCCTGCCTGGCCTTTAACCCCTCCAGGGATAGGGCAGCCACAGCTTCTCTGGGCAACCTGGGCCAGGGTCTCACCACCCTCACACCAAAGAAGTTCTTCCCAAGATCTCATGTCAAAATCTCCTCTTGCAGCATCAAACCCTTTCCCCTCATCCTATGGCTCCCCTCCTTCACCAAGAGTCCTGTCCCAGCTTTTCTGGAGCCTCTCAAGGGACTGGATGGGGTTCTAGGTCTCCCTGGAGCCTTCTCTTCTCCAGGCTGAACGCCGCCTCCCCTAACTCTCTCAGTCTTTCCTCACAGCAGAGGAGCTCTTTCCTCACAACAGAGGAGCTGTGAGCAGAGGAGCTCACAGCCCAAAGCAGCACTGAGGAGGTGTGTGTGTGGGGGTGTCTCCACAGATCAGAGCAGAGGAGAAGAATCTCTCACCTCGCCCTGTTGGTCACAATGCTGAGGATGCAGCCCAGGATGTGGCAGGCTTTCTGGGCTGACAACACACATTGATGGCCCATGTTGAACTTCAAGTCCTTCTCCTCAGGGCTGCTCTCAACCCATTCTCCACCCAACCTATATTTGTCCCTGGGATTGTCCTGACCCAAGTGCAGGATCTTACACTTGGTCTGGTTGAACTTCACGAGGTTCACATGGGCCTATCTCCACAAGCCTGCGCAGGTCCCTCTGGATGGCACCACTTTCCTCCAGTGTGTCTACCACACCACACAGCCTGGTGTTGCCAGCAAACCTGCTGGGATTGAATTGAACCCCACTGTCCATGTTGCCTACCAAGATATTAAACAGCACCAGTCGCCATACCAGTCCCTGAGCACTACTCAACACTGTTGTTCACAACACAAATCATAGGAGGATATAACACTTCACAACAGAAATCATAGGAGGATATTCCAAAAACCGAGAAGATCCATTAATACATATTTAGTTTTGGTTTTTTGCTCTCATTTCTGTGAAATTTATAATGTTAAAACATTTATCAATTTCCAAAAGCTATATTTGGAAGTATCTTTGATTTTTGAATCTATTTAGCTCATAGATAGCACTGAGAATTGGCACTGCTGAAGACCACATAATTCTGATGTTTATCCAAAAAAAAAAATAGAGTAAAGCCAGTAGCGTTTCTCTCTTTCACACATGGATTTGAAGGGATCTCCTGCAGAAAAAAATAAAATTACTAACTTTCATGGGACTATAAGATTTTTTTTGATGCCTGTACAGAAAGTGCCAATAAAAATATTAATCGGGGGTTACTGTAGCTCTTCATATTGTGAAACGAACCAATTACCTCAATTAAGGGGGCAAACCACTACACCATTTCATCATGACTTAACAGACAGCCTTAATTCTGTATATATTTTTAAAATAGTAATGTGCAGCATCGTAGAATTAATGACATAGGAGTTTAAAAAATTGTCACTGTGTTACATCTCAAAGATCTCTATAGGAGTTATACATATTTAAACATAAAAGGCTCCTGAAATAAATATTTTACCAAACCTGTTGGGAAGTTGATTTTTTTTTTTCTCGGTTTTTGTGCTTAGCAAAATAAGTAGAAATCTGTCATACTGTTACCAGCCTAGTTTTTAAGCTAGGTTTTATCTTGCGCTAGTATAAACATTGCCAAAAAACATTCCCCTACTGTCACTGTTTTGGAGGCAATTTCAAAAATGCACAACGTTGTTATAACTCTGCTTTCCTGCACCCAATACAAATCAGCGAGTGAGGAAGACAGGAGGTCTCATGGGATATTTTTCAGTTGCTGTGGGCAAAAAGTATGTCTGGTGTTTCTTGAGGAATTTTTAAAAACGGAGAAGGAGAAGATTTCAGGCAATAGGGAGTACTTGAGCGTGGCAGGGGAGAGAAGGTCTGGCTGCAATCCCAGTGCAACAGCGGCAGCCCTGCAGCTACCCCTTCTAGACATCATGTCAAAGACAATTAAGAGGATGTGAGAAGCACCCATCACAACCTCATTGTCAAAATGTAGCTGTGTTCCACAAAGGAAGTCCTTCCTGAGGAGATGGATATTGTCATAGGTGTGTTTTCAGGACAATTTTGTGCATTTTCTTAAATGAGTGAGGCCATACACTTCCCCAGCACTAAGGGTTGGGCAATAAAGCTGGGGAATAATTTCAGTTAAGAGAAGAAGTGCTTATGAAACTCAACACAGGGCTTCATCAATTCTTCTGATACACTCTCCCCAACTAATAAGGCTAAGGAGAAATTCTGCCCATATTCACACCATTTTATAAAAAAACCCTATCAAATAAAAGAACAAAATAAGTTGGAAGATGGAAGAGAGGGAGAGAGTTAATAGGATATTTAAAAATTAAAACACAGGAAAAAGGGATGAAATTCTAGAAATTAAATTACAATACTATAGGAAAGACTCAGGAAAGTCAAAGTCAATGTCATCTTTGAAAGGCTAGAGTGGTCTACTGCCCCAGTGTAATTCTGTACTTAATGGGCATGCTGATTCATTGCAGTTTTAATCCCAGAGGAATATTCCTTCTTGGAGAAATGTTCAGAGGGTATCAGGACCTCATTTTTGAAAAAGGACCTGTCTCCAAATTGTTTTGTTAAGTGACATTACAGAAAAAAGGACTTGGATTTTCTTTTGTAAAACTTTCATGTTTGTACACAAATTTAGGTTACCTTGGTTTATCCTAAGAAATTATAGTAGTTTTTAGATGGGTTAGTGTTTGGTGTTTTTTGGTAGGAGTTGGTTAAGAGCATGGTTTGTTTCACCCCTAATAACACATTTAATGGCCAGTTATGTGAGCTCAGTGACTGAAATCTAAAAAAAGGCATATAATTTAATTTACCAACTATCTTTGCTTCTTTCTTACCAATGTATTGATCATTCACTAAAATGAACTGAAATATATTTCAGTTCTCTCTTTAAGACAGTAATATCTGCAAGGCTTTGCAGGATAAATGTAATATTGTTCTTACTCTTATTACTTACTACATATCCCAAGCTTTCATTTGTTTAATTTCCAAATTCTATATTAAGACCATTTCAGTAAAAACACATTATTCTGTATTCTGCCTGGGTGTTTTTCAGTCTATCATGACACTGAAGAGTGGCATAGTAAAGGTAAGAGGCCCTCATGAAGTGCTTTTAATACAGAAAAATATTTCCTCGGGAATTGAATTTCAAGAGTTAGAAAGGGCCCTTTTCTTAGCCTCAGAAAAGAACAGGTAGCTCAGAATAATAAACACGTTCAGAAAGTAACTAACACTTGCATGGTTTCAAAGAAAGGCTAGCCAATGTAAGACTGAGAAGTGAAATTCAAATAACTAAAAGAATCTTACTAAACATGGTGTATAGTCCTTATGCAAGAATTTTATATGACAAGAACCAGATCAGACAGCCTCAAGTTTTTTCCCCTCCAACATCATGGACCTGCTCTTTCTATAACTGAAAACATGGCACTGGAAAAAACTGTGAGGACTTCAGTAAAATGCATTATGACTTTTCACGTTTTCACTAAGTTATGTTACAGGCTACATGACATGAATAAAGAGACTGGCAGCAGCACACTAGTTTAGAGGAAAGTTTCAACAATCTGGAGAAATTGGCCGACAGGAATTTTGTAAAGTTCAACAAAGGCAAATGCCAAGTCACCATCTGGGGAGGAACAACCCCATGCACCAATGCACGCTGGCGGCTGACCAGCTGGAAAGCAGCTTTGCAGAGAAGGACCTGGGGCTCCTGGTGGACACCAAGCTGAACATGAGCCAGCACTGTGCCCCCACAGTGAAGGCGGCCAACAGCATCCCATGGTGGAACTAGGAAACGAGGAAAACCATCACCAGCAAGTGGAGGGAGATGATGCTCGGCTTCTGCTCAGCACTGAGATACTGAGCGAGAGTACTGTGTTCAATTCTGGGCTTCTCAGTATGAAAAAGACACGAGCGTGTTGGAGTCCAGAAATGGGCCACAGGGAGGATTAGATCATTGGAGCATCAGACATATAAGGAGAGGCTGAGAGAGGTAGGACTGTTCAGCCTGGAGAAGAGAGGGCTCAGGGGATCTTACCTGTGTGTGTAAGTACCTGATGAAGGAGTAAAGACGGACCCAAACTCTTCCCAGTGGTGTCCAGTAAAAAGGATAAGAGGCAATGGGCATAAGAGGGAAAAAAATCATTTAAACAAAAGAAAAAAAATATATATATATACCATAAGCTTGATCAAGCTTATCAACTTGAAACCTATCAACTTGATCAACTGGAACAGGTTGCTTGGAGAGGCTGCGAAGTGTCCATCTTTGGAGATATTCAAAACCCAGAGGCACACAGCCCTGAGCAACCTGCCCTATTTGACTGTTTCAGAGCTGAGAAGGGTTGGATTAGATGATCTCCAAAGGTTCCTTCCAGCCTCAGCTATTCAGCAATTCTGTGAATATGGGACTAATCTCAAATCCCAGGTTTCAAAGAAAAAAAAAGTTTGGAGCACCAAAAAGCCTGAAGAAAAAAGACAAGATTTTAAAACATTTGCAAAGGGTAATGAAAATCTCATCTGTACACATGATATAGCCAAAAAGATACAGATTTCCTGCTAAATCTTACCTTTAGAATAATTCTTAACACTAAGAGTAGGTAATAGGTATCCTATCCTGGTTATCCTATTAAAAAGCAGTGGGACCAACAGAGACAGGGTCTCTTCTGTTGCATAAAAGAAGCACTTAACTATACCTAAAAAGTGCAGAATTTTGAGGTGAAGGATATGGGCATATTTTATATATTTGATGTGTCAGCACAGTTCTCACAGGTCTTACAAAAATCTGAAAAACTCTTTATGTTCAATCTGTACTCTTCCTGAAAGTCGTTCTGGAGATTTTTGTCTGGCTCCGGTTCAACACCAAAGGTATTTCACAAGTAAATACAAAGAGGTTTGAACAGTATAAGGAATACAAAGGTCTAGATGAGATTCTGCTATGGAAAAAAAAAGAAAAAAAAAGAAAAAAAAAGGAGTGTAAGAGCGTGACAAGAATTTTTGAGCAGCACAGAAAGTGGCAGAATTTCTATCCTGGAGCTAAACAAGCAGTAATGTAAATACTATGCGAGATTAAAAAAAAAAGAAAAAACAAAGCTGAAGGGAACTTACCACTAAGTACACAAATACATCTCAATAAGTTTGTGACCATCCTTAATATGTTTGCCTTAGTAAATAGAGACAAAGTACAATGTTTCCTTAGGATAATAATTTATGTCAAGATTATGTCTAAGTGCTTATTCCAGCCACTTGGACTGTAACGACCCTGGGTGTACGAGCACACTGCCATATCCAAAAGCTGTGAGATGCAAATCTTAATGACGAGGGGAAATGGAAGGCATTAGAGGTGCCAGAGTGTTAGGTACAGTGATAGCACTCATTTAACCAGATTTCCGCAGACGACCCATGAGGAAGCTATAGCGCTCAATTATCTCCCGAGAATTTGAGGCTGTCAGTCTGCATGTGACAAAATCTAACGAAAGTTATATGTTAACCCATTTTAAAATTAAATAAGCTGGAGCCACAGCCCAATGGAGTAACATGTTTTGCATCATTAGTTATGGCATGCCTATGTTAGCTTAAAATGATTGCAAATTATAGGTTATGATTGCTGAAAGAACCCTAACAAGTAGTTTGCATGGAAATACACATGGGTTTCTTTAGTCTTTAAATCTTTGGTTGGAAGCAGGATACAGATCCGAGAGACATATGATATTTGTAAATACACCCCAGAATATTTACCAAAAGCATGGTTAATATCCAGATAATCTGTTTAACAGCTGTGCCTGCTAACATTACATTTTTTAAACTGATCAGCTTCAGAAAAAAAAAATGTGAACTGTGGTGGCCAAACACAATACTAGTGATGAAACATTGTAGAAAATAAAGCTAAGGAAGTAGACAATTTATTGGACAGTGTGTTTCTATTTGTTTTGAGCAATCTCGTTATAGAAGCTTTTTGTTTTAAAGCAACTAAAACGTTCTTGCTATAGAACAAAGGACAAAGATTATCCTTGAACTGTTGAAGAACAAAAGATTTGAAAAAAATACGCAAAAGATATTGCCTTTAAAGATCTAGAATTTGAAGATCTGAGACAGGAATGTGCTTGTGCTTGGCACGGACATTCAAAACACTGATCAGGTGGAGAAAGAGAGATTGTGTCGGAATGCAGGAAGAATGAACCTGTGAAGTAGACAATAAACATTATGTAATCAGAGGTAAATTTTAGTAAGAAATGAACCATGTTAAAGGTCTGGATCCAAATACCACAGTGTTAACACAAACATAAACCAAGAACCATGTTTAGAGAATTATTGGTAGTTAACTGTCAAGAAGGAAGGACATTACAAACGTACCATGTAAAATTAGGAATATTTACATAATGAAATAAAAGGTATGTATAATAAATTTGCAGATTGCACTAGACTGGCAAGGGTTACTAGCACCTTTCAAGATGATTTTACAGTTCAAAATGATCTTGACAAACTGGAGACACAGTCAGAAAAAGTATGTTCATTTTCAATAGGAGCAAGTGCAAGATGTTACAGCCAGGCAGGGGAAGAAAAAAAAAAATCAGCTATATAACCTGGGAAGCAGTTGGTAGACAAAATACAGCAGGAAAGGATTAGAGCCTTTCTGTGAATTGTAATGAATCCTAAAACAACAAAGTTTTCCATTTGCTAAAAAGCTGGTGCTGACCTGGTGTTTATGAACAGGAGATAAGCACACAGGGTATTGGAAATAGTCGTGTTGTGTTGTGTTTTCCTTTTTTTTCTTCCTGCTCTGCCACGCAAGCCTTTAGGTTAATTACTAGAAGAAATTAAATACTTACATATAATCAGAAAACAGGAACAAAAAAATAGGAGGGGTGTAGAAAACATAGCCTATGAAGAAATAGATAATGAATAGGAACTGGCTCCTTTCAAGAGGAGGAAAGTGTAGGACCACACGACAGCTGTTTTCAGATTCATGAACCATTTCTACGGAGGGAGGAGGAACACTGTTTTCCAAGTAAATAGGATAAGGAGTCACAGGCTTGTACCGCAGGCAGGGTACATTAACCATGGTAAACATCAGAATAAATTAGGAGGTTGCAAAGATCTTACAGAAAGTTTAGACAAGCCTGTACCAGAAATCACAGGGGCAGTTGACTCTCTCTGGAGACACGAGTTGACTGGATGATTTCAGAGGGTTTCTCCCAACCCTATGACCTACTTACAAGACATGAAGCAAAACCAAACCAAACCAAACCAAACCAAACCAAACAAACAAATAAAAAAAAAGCACACAAAAAAAAACCCAAAGGGAAAAAAAAAATGGAAAGAAAGTGTTTGATTATTACTTTAACTTTCATGTGGCAGCTCCAGTAGAAGATTCTATAGCTAATGGTCCCATCAAACTTTTCTTAATCAGGGTTATATCTAATAATGTACTGCATTAAGCAGTCTGCAGTGAAGTGCAAGCTACATAATGTTACTCTCCACGATCCCATGGAAACCATAGACCAATGGCTGAGTTGAAAATGGCCTATATAAGGATACAAACTCAAACTTCAGCCTATAATTAGTATTATGAAATTCCAGGAACACATCAGTGAAACATGGGTCACCATCTGCTGACATTTTGGCAAAAAAGGGAAGAGAGGAAACTGAATGCCTGCCTAATTAGAAACTGATGTCAGATTCACCAACTCTTGCAGCTACATACAGGGATAGGAAAGGTAAAATAAAAGTCCATACTCCTCTGAGTTCACAGAAACTGATATATTTACACTGAGAAAAAAGGTTTTTAAACATGCAGGGCTGTCTTAAAAATACCTCTGTAATTCTCGGACATCATGATTTCAGGCTGATTCATACCATTGTAGTTTTTTCCATTAATCTAGATGGGAAAGGATCTCTCTTTGTCCAGATACAGTTGATGAAGAGGTCACATAAAAGAGGAAAAATCTCTATTCTGATATAAATACTTGAAAATAAAAATATAATTGCAAAAAGTCAAGAAAAAATATATGGAACAAACACCCTACAGCCTCCTATATGCAAGCACACAGATCTCCTTGCTAAGGGACTTTATTACTGAAGTATATTACATCTATAACTTTGTGGTATTATGAAAATTGAAATCTTCCCCAGCAACCAACAGTCTCAAGGACTCATTTTCCCATAACATTACACGTCTTAACTGATAGACGAAAAGTATCATGAAGCCTTACAACCTCCATGACCTGAGCGTTCCTGTGTGCAGTTAGTATAGATCTTAACCCATTCTGGTCAAGTGTAGGACATCAACTGTTGTTTGATCACAAAACATCTCCAGCTGGACAACACCACAGTGCCATTGACACTTGTCCATCTCCAGTCTCTCCATACTTCTCAAACAGAGAAATGGTTTGGGTTAGAAGAGACTTTAAAAGTCATCTAGTTCCACACCCACTGCCCTGGGCATGGGTACCTCCCATCAGACCAGGTTGCTCCAAGCCTAACCCTGCCTGGCCTTGAAACCCTTGAGGGATGGGGCAGACACATCTTCTCTGAGCAACCTGGGCCAGGGTCTCATCACCCTCACAGGAAGTTCTTCTTAATATCTAATCTAAATCTAATCTAAATAACTAATCTAAATAACTAATCTAATCTGAGAGCAGCCTGTCCTCATAGGAGAGGTTCTCTAGCCCTTGGAGTATCTGGACTTTCTCCAGCAAGTCCCTGTCCTTCTGCTGTTGGTGGCCTAGAGCTGGAGACAGCATTGCAGGGGGCATCTCCCCGGAGTGGAGAAGAGAAGCAGGATGTTCTCCCTTGCCCTGCTGGCCAAGCTGCTGGGGATGCAAGCCAGGATGTGGTTGGTTGGCCTTCTGTTCTACAACCACACTCATGCCAGCTCATGTTGAGCAACATGTCCAGCAACATCCTCAAGACCTTCTCCTCAGGGCTTCTTTCAATTCATTCTCCACCCCGACTGTATTTGCACCTGGGATTGGTCTGACCCAGGTGCAAGATCCTGCACTTCTCCTTTTTCATGAGTTTCACACCAGATTGTCAACTGCTCCACACGTTGCTGTCAGCAAACCTGCTGAGGGTACACAGAGTGCCATTGTTCATATTGCCTACAAAGATGATAAACAGTGCCAGTTGTAGTACCAGCCCCTGAGGAGCACCACTCATCACTGATCTCCAGAAGGATATTGAGTTGTTGACCACAACCCTTTTAGTGCTGCTATCCACCCAGTGATCCCACCTGTCAATTCCATGTCTCCCTAATTTACGTTTAGCATGCCTGATGAAATGCCATCCAAATCTATACCATTTATTATTTAATAAGAATATTAAATACTACATTTACACATTAGAGGACTCCACACGGGTGTTGTAAAGCAAAGATGGCTTCAGAGTTTTTGCATCCCATGTTAAACACTGAAGTTAGAAAAGTTTCAGCCTTTGTTCAGTCAAAAGAGATCTACAATAATCGCTGACCAAAAACTTCACGTTTTTTAGAACCCAAATTAAATGTTGGGGTTTTTTTCCTTATTAAACCAATTTGATTGATCTCAAATACAAAGACTAAGCTAATCTCACAACTGGGAAAAAAAGGCTGAAAATCAACAGAGGTAATAGACATCTAAATTTCTCTAATTTAAAGCCTCAGGGTGGGAATCCCTTTATTTTATCAAAACAGGGAAAAACTTCATAAGTAAGACTTCTAAAGTAAAAATTTTGTTAATTTGTAGAAAACTTGCATCCATGTCCCCTGCACACAGCATCAATCAAACATATTTTTAGCACATTTAGATTGCTTTGGTCACAGCTTCTTAATAGGTGTGAAAAAAGCAAATAAGTTGGTAAAATAGTCTTATCAAAGGGCAAAAAGAAAACATAGTAGTCCAAAACAGTCAATATATGAGAGATGCAGTTACTAGATTTTCTGTTTTATATGTAGCATTGCATAAATTTTGGACTTGAGAATATATGTATAGCTTTTTATGTTTAATGAATGAATATCTATAAATGAAATTACCAGTTATATGGCATCCACAACATTAAATATACCTTAGAAAGTTAGAACATAAGTCATCCTAGTAGATTTGCATCATGATGAAAGAAAGAATGGAGTCTGACAACTTTTGTCTCAAAAATCCAACCTTCAAACTTCTGGAATTTTTCAGTTACAGTGTATTCAGAAATATAATACAGGAAAACCTGAATTAAACTATAGACTAGTCCTATAGCATTTAAAGTTTTGTTTAGCATGTACGATTAGATCTCTACAGCATCCGAAAAAGATTTTGAGCTGTTTCTGTTACTTCTTATATGGAAAGAAGTGTAACTGTGCAAAACAGTTACATTATAGTAAAGCATATGTATCAAGATTTTAATAATTTCCAGCAGTCCTATTTCTAATATTTTAGTTTTTAAAGTATGCTAATAGTAAGAGCAAGAAATGGCTGAAATGACTCAATGGTCTTCCCTGAAATGAGAAAGGATATAGACTATATTATAAAAGTCTTGCAAAAGCTACTTAATATTCTCACATTAAATTCTCAGAGAAGATTCTTCCTTCCTCTTTTTTACATACAATCAGTGGATTACTTAACACAAAAGGTCAGTCATGAACTCTATCACTCTTTCTCAAAGCATTTAAATGACTTTAGGGACTCAAAGACATATTTCAAACTATGATTTCTTGAGTTTTGATGTTGTAAATATGCCATTCTGCACTGTAGTATTTGACACAATACTCTAATTTGATATTGAGTAGGCTCTTCTAAAGGATTAAAAAAAAATATTCTAAACCATAATTAAAATGGCTGTTACACTCTGTAGTGAAATCATTGCATGTGTATCTAATTTTTGTATATTTAGATATCTGATAAATTTAGGAAAATATAAAAACTGAACAGTTGCATTAATCCTAAA
>VZTM01025386.1:7961-42655 GCA_013400555.1 Jacana jacana
CACTGCAGTGTGCCTTCAGGGCCTCCTGGACCAGAAAGGCAGCCAACAAGTTTCTGTGTGAGGTGCTCATCAGTGAAGTATTATAAAACTGTTTGTTAAATGCAAAAAAACCACCCCAACCCAAAAGTGGGTGGGAGGGAGGAAGGTTTAAATAGTATGTAAGTTAGTGGAACTTGCTACCTTGGAAGCAAGTACCAAGGAAGCACCTTGGAAGGTGCTGGGGGTAAGGATTACACAATAGGCCCCCAAAAGGTGGAGTTTTGTTTAACTACGGTGTCCAGAGCTAATCAAATGAATCTGGAATATTCTTGCATAAAGAATAGTGTGACCAGCAGAAGTAGGGAGGTGATTGTCCCCCTGTACTCAGCACTGGTGAGGCCACACCTTGAGTATTGTGTCCAGTTCTGGGCACCTCAGCACAAGAGAGATATCGAGGTGCTGGAGTGAGTACAGAGGAGGGCAACAAAGCTGGTGAGAGGCCTGGAGAACAAGGCTTATGAGGATCGATTGAGGGAGTTGGGGTTGTTTAGTCTGAGGAAGAGGAGGCTGAGGGGAGACCTCATCACTCTCTACAACTGCTTGAAAGGGCACTGTAGAGATATTGGTGCTGGTCTCTTCTCACGGGCAATGAGCGACAGGACAAGAGGGAATGGCTGCAAGCTGCAGCAGGGTAGGGTTAGGCTGGACATTAGGAAAAAATTTTTCACAGAGAGAGTGGTCAGTCAGTGGAATGGGCTGCCCAGGGAGGTGGTGGAGTCACCCTCCCTGACTGTGTTTAAGAGCAGATTAGATGTGGTGTTGAGGGATCTAGTGTAGGGGAGAACTTGTAGAGTAGGGCTGATGGTTGGACTTGATGATCCCAGGGGTCTCTTCCAACCTAAATGATTCTATGATTCTATTCTATGATTCTATGGAAGAGGACACCACACCTCCTGGGGTGTTTGGTTTTTAAATCAGTCTCCGCTATTTCGAGTGCCCGTCGGCTGTCGCAGCGAGCACGGATTTACCGTGCTGTCAAACTTTCCTCTCTGGCACTGGGGTCATGGAAACCCTGCACCCAACAGGCTGTTGGTTTCATCCAGTTTGGTGGGTTTGATGTTTTTATACTTTGGAGAAGATTCCCTGCTTTTGAGTCTAGGGGTTTTTTTTTCCCCCTACGGCTGTATGTTGCTGTAGTGATAAACGTGCAAACCTCTGCGGGTTTCAGTGCGCAGGTATATGTATATACAGTGGGTTTGACATACTTTTTATGTCAAAAGGCAGCCTGGCTGCCAGGGAAGCTGCTCTCTCTTGTGCTTAAAAACAAAATGTACTGTTCTAGTGCAGGTGACCTATTTCCATTACAAAAGAGTAAATACAGCAGCAGCGATAGGAGAATTGCTTGAGACAACTAGTCTGAAGTGGGTTTGTGTAAGCAGTTTGACTAGCAAACACATTAGAGAAGTTCATTTTGTTGATGAATAACTTGTGGATACCAGGAGAGGAGCCCTGGAGAGGTGCAGCCTGGCTCTGCTTCTTGGGGTGAAGTTGGCCGGGTTGTCACGTTCACCCCTCCATCTGGCTACAAAGGAGCAGGGGTTCCACCTCCGTGTTTGGAGATTGTTTTTCCCGCTGTGAAAGGGGAAGAGCTGAAGAGATTGGCCATTTCAGATACCAGTGTGGATCAGTGTTTTAGAAAAGATCTTGCCTTTCTTTTCATCCTGACTCATTTCTGCTTTGTTGGCAGTCTCCTCCTGTTAATTGCCAGAACTTGCTCTGTGGGCTCATGCGTATACTTCAGTTATGTACGGTAATTCTTCATTGCTCTGCTCTTAAAACATCCAAGATTGCACAGTCCATGGCTCTTGCTAATACAAATGTAAATGTATTTCTTTCTTGGCTTGCTGCAGCATGCGTGCACTTGTTAAATTTCCTTTTCATTAGCTTGTATGACATATTTTTGGTATCAGAATCAGTACTACACGGACTTTATTTGTGGAAGTGGAATAACTGTAGTATACCATTCTGCCCTTTTCAAAAGCAGTAGTCGGTGTCCAACTTCATGCAGCTGGTGGTGGTTTGCATTTTTTGCCTATGGCCCTGTATACCTAACTGCTGTTGCCAGTTCTTCTCCGCACTGCAGCTTTTGACCTTGCTGATGGGTTCTCTGGGTTGTCTGCCTGGATAATATAAATATTGCAGAGCTCTATGCCTCTCGCTGCTTTTTTTCTGTAACTATTTTTATCAGGATTCCATTAGATACCCTTCTAACAGAAATTCTCTTCAAACAGTGATTGCAGGCTTGATGGAAAACTTCCTAAGGTTAGTTTGAAGAACAAACACGCTCGGAACAGACTCTTCTTTTGACGCTTTAAATTCGGTGTTTAGAATTGTATGCAATTCTGGTTTTAGTCTTGTGTGAGTGTGGTGGTGGTGTTTTTTAAGACAGAATATGTGAAATTTAGAAAAAATAATTGCATAGTAATGCAGATACTGGAGACTGAGTTATTAAAAGTATAAGGATGCTTTAAAATATCCATGCAGCGTTGGGGATTGATACCTGATGGCACTGCAGGATGTAGGTTCCAGTGAGAAAAAAGAGAGAGATGTAAGTTCAGCCAGTTCGGGGTTATTCAGGTGTCATTCCTTTCGTGTTTAATCCGGATTAGCAGATGGAGAAAGCAAATGTAAACAAAAAGAAACTGGGTTACTTTTAATTCTGCAACTTTCCTGAAAAGACTTTTCTTCCAGGGAGCTGTCTGATCAGTGGCAAACCTCCTAACAGCGTCCCAAGTATTTAAGATCTCTTTTAATTGGAGATCCTTCTCTGTGTGAAAAATTGTTCTCTCGGTAGCTGTTTTGCATATGAAAGACAAAGACAACCATTTTTCTCATGAGATTAAAAAAAAAAAACAACCACTTAATTAGAAAGAAATAATTTTCTAAACTTAAGGGAATTAATAACCAACATAGCTCCTGGAGTAGCCAGCTCTTATTTTGCTACTTGCAAGTGTGAAGACTTTATACAGGCACATTTATTCCATGGTAGTTTAAGAGCCAGAGTCAGGTATATGGCTAAAGCAATGCAGGTGTTTTGGTTATTAACTCTATTTTGCTGCTCTTGCCTTCAAAAGTACAAATAGACTTATTCAGATTTTTGGGGGTGGGAGTGTTGGTGAGAGAGAATGCAAATTGGTGCCGCAACTGCTAGAACTGGTCTTTTTCTGTCTCCCTGGAGATATTACCATCACCCCCCTGCTTTAAAAACAGGCAAAGTTGCCCTGATGAGCTCCGTGTTCTGTAATGATAGGCAGTGAGAGCTTTAAGGAGGTCAGTTTGCATTGTGTGGCACTGATTTTTGCCTATTTCTATGCCCATTGACCATCCTCGATTCGCTAGAGTGGGTGTGAGATCCCCCTGAGAAGAGAGGCCAGCACTCTGTAGATGCTGCTCTCAGACACTGCAGGTAAAAATCTAGCTAGCAGTTGCCCTCTCATCCGTTTAACTCTCCCAAACTATCAGAGGAAACTTTCCACAAGCTGTTTGGATTGTTTGCACCAAGTGTGCCCTTTGGCTAGTGTAAGACCACAAAAGCATACTTGGGTTTTAACCACGCTACGGGAGGCAGTGGCACGAAGCTGTCTTCAGACAGCTTCTCATCCACCTGCCTGAGGACCCCGGGAGCAGCATCCTCTGGTTGCTCAGCAGAGGGTTGGTTTTGGAGTTTCCTTTGGTTCTGTGGCTTTTATTCCCCCCTTCTTTCTGTGTTTTCTTTGTTTTTCCTTTGCAAAGTCATTCTTAAGATGTTCTGGCTGCTCTTGTAGAAGACCAAACTGTCCTCTCAGTTGTGCTAGAGAAGACAATTGTGTAGCTGTACTGTAAATTGGATACTGGTGACTTATTTATTATTTTAAGGGACTGGGACTTCACGGAGGGATGAGGGCTTTCTTAAAGCATTCCTACCATAGAAAATGTCATTGAACCATGATGTCACCGAGGGTAGTTAAATGATACAGCGCTGTGCCTGTAAAATTCTGCCACATATGGCTCCCAGGGCAGAGTTTCTATGCAGAAGAGCATGGAGGCATCATTGAGCTTAGTGCTGAGGCAGGTTTTCTGGCAGTTGAGCGCTACAAACCTGCTTTGAAGGTTTCCTGACTTGCAAACTTGCAGTCTTGCACAGAAGTTTCCCAGTACTGGGTAAAGCAGCAGCTGGGGAAAGAGGTGCTGCACCTCAACTTCATGGTTCCTCGTGGTCTTTGTGAGCGTGGTGAGAGGGTAATTCGCGTGCCAGAATTCGGCGTCTCAGCCTGGACAAATGCCACCTGGAGGACACTGACCTGGGAACTGATCTCCACATGGCTGTCCTCTGATTTCCAGTTTTCAAAATGCAAGGTAGAAAAGGGAGGTTGCTTTGACACCGTAGACAACAGAATCCCTCCCTAAGCGCAGGAGCTCGGTTTTCAAGGGGATGTCTCTCTGGCTCTGTTGTATTGCTGTTGTGAACAGCCTTTGACACTTGGATGGAAAACTTTCCATTTTAACAGCGTGTGAGGAGGAAACAAGTACATAGACTCCGGCTTATCTTTCCTTGGTCACTGACCAGGCGCAAATAATGAACTTATTAGACTGAATTAATCTCTTAAAGGAAGTGGTTTGAAATCCATCTGGTAGAGGGCTGAAAAGCAGACTCAATAAACTCTTAGAAAATTGACTCTAGGAAGGGGTTTTCTGTTGGCAGAAAGCTGATGTGGGTGACCTGAGGAGAGTCCTCTGTCTGAAATTTCTGACGCAAAGGCAAACAGATCCTCAGCACAAGGTTTGCAAACTGTGTTTTCAGGAGAAGGAGAATCGAAGTGCCCTTGTTCTGGCAGGTGTTCTGGGACACGATTCCCTCAGCAAGGTGTCACGCCGGGGGTGGCTTTAGTGTGACGGGGGAACCTAACATTCAGAGGGTGGTGGTATGCACAGAACTAAGTGTAATTATTACCCATCTGAATTTGAAAGCCACTGAGACACTGCCTGGTCTCAAGCTTCATGCAAAGAGAAATCATCAGTAATTTCAGCTCTGTGTTCAAACTCGGTATCGATTACTGTGACCGGAGATAAACAAGTAGTTCTTACTGTGTGGCTGTTGTGTACCCACATGGTTTCCAGATGGTACTTGCAGTAACAGACTGGGCTTTTTTCTGCAATGATAGTCAGATACTGAGCAGAGAGTGTGCCTTCTTATACAGAGACCTTCGGTGTTGCCTATTTGCACTAGATTCCCTAAACCTAGTGAGACCCTGTGTCTTGCATGCTGGCTTCTGCAGGAGCCTTGGCACCTGACAGTCTGTCTCATATTGATGCTGCACAAGAGTTGATCTCTGGGGATTGTGAGTTAAGCTGTATCTTCTTCCTTTTTTAATGCTAAAGTATTCTTCATCATGCAATCATACGTGCTTGCAGATGCCTAAAAGACTTGCAGCAGTGAATGAGGATGTGGATGTAGTCGCAATTGCACTTGGACTCCAGAACACTCCTTGGGGGTAATCCTTAGGGCAACAAAGGTGATTCAAGGGATTGGAGCATCTCCCTGTTGAGGAGAGGCTGAGAGAGCTGGGACTCTTTAGGCTGGAGAAGAGAAGGCTGAGGGGAGACCTTATTAATGCTTAGAAGTATCTGAAGGGTGGGTTGAAAGAAGATGGAGCTGGACTCTTTTCAGTAGTTCCCAGTGACAGGATGAGGGGCAATAGTCACAAGATGAAACATAGAAAGTTTCTTTCAAATAGGAGAAAAAACTTCTTTGGGGTGAGGGTGGCAGAGCCCTGGTAGAGGCTGTCCAGGGAGGGTGTGGAGTCCCCTTCTCTGGAGACCTTCAAGCCCTGCCTGGATGCTGGTTTGAGGGCTGTGCTCTGGACAACCCTGCTTTGGCNCAGGGCTGTGCTTTGGCAGGGGGGGTGGACTGGGTGAGCTCTAGAGGTCCCCTCCAACTCTGACAATTCTGTGATTCCATGATATGATGGAAGCACTGTATTTCTCATCAGATGGAGTTTCTTGGGTTATCCTTTAGCTTCAAGACAGTAGAAGACACTGTACAATATCTAAGTGTCAAACCTTTATGTGGGCTCTTGGTGATGCAGTCCTACCAACTCGAACAACTTTTGAAGCTCTGGGCTTATTTTACCTCAAATAAAAGATAAACTTTTGGATTAATTTTGTTCAAGGTTTGCTGGAAACAAGTGTCTGTTGGAAATAGCTTTATTTGTGGTTTGTTGGGTTTTTTTTTATTTTATTTTAATGCACTACCTAGATTGAAGTTTCCAATTACAGAAAAACTAATTTTGCTTCCAAGTCTGTCTGGGAAGTGGTCAACACTGATAGTCCCTCGGTAAGAGAAGTCATTGTTCCTTTTTGGCACTACCTGCAAATACAGTCATTAGCTGAAAAGTAGCAGGCTGTCTTAAATCTTGTCTTTGCTTGTTATTCTTCAGAGAATTGTATTCTGGAATATTTCTTTAACAAAGGCTGTCCTGTCACCACACCGACTCGGGCCTGTCACCTCAACACATTCCTCGGTGGCGGCATTGGCGTTGCCACAGTGCCAGAGGTGAGGTGTGCGGGGGGCTCTCCTTCGCATCCCTCCTTCTTCCTGGGGGTGAGGTGTGGGGGACTCCCCCTTGCATCCCTCCTTCCTAGAGGTGAGATGTGTGGGGGGCTCTCCCTCGCATCCCTTCTCCTTCCCAGAGGTGAGGTGTTTGGGGGGTCCTCCCTCACATCCCTTCTCCTTCCCAGAGGTGAGGTGTTTGGGGGGTCCTCCCTCTCATCCCTCCTCNGCCTCACATCCCGCCTCCTTCCCAGAGGTGAGGTGTGTGGGGGGTCCTCCCTCTCATCCTTTCTCCTTCCCAGAGGTGAGGTGTTTGGGGGGTCCTCCCTCTCATCCCTCCTCCTTCCCAGAGGCGAGGTGTTTGGGGGGTCCTCCCTCGCATCCCTTCTCCTTCCCAGAGGTGAGGTGTTTGGGGGGCTCTCCCTCGCATCCCTCCTCCTTCCCAGATGTGAGGTGTTTGGGGGGTTCTCCCTCACATCCCTTCTTCCCGGAGGTGAGGTGCTTGGGGGGCTCTCCCTCGCATCCCTTCTCCTTCCCAGAGGTGAGGTGTTTGGGGGACTCTCCCTCACATCCCTTCTCTTTCCCAGAGGTGAGGTGTTTGGGGAGCTCTCCCTCACATCCCTTCTCTTTCCCAGAGGTGAGGTGTTTGGGGGGCTCTCCCTCACATCCCTCCTCCTTCCCACAGCTGGTGGAGCTCCGGAAAAATGCCAGTGCTGCCTGGCTCCTGGGGCTGAGCCCGGGCATGCTGCTCCGCACGCCGCCCAGCCATCAAACTTGTGGAGCTCCTCGAGCAACAGAGAAGCTATTCTTTTGGCTGTGCAAAACCTTGCTGCTCACGCTGTGCAATTTAAAGACAAAATGCTTCCTGCTAATTATTAACAGTTACTCTGTAGGAACAGGCTCATTAATAGGGGCGCTGAACCCTGGCCCGCCATGGTCCTTTTTCAGCACCTGAACAATGCGGGAGGGAGGGGGAAGAAACAGAGAGAGAAACTGGAGTGCTGGCACCAATTAGTCCCGAGATTAGCCCTGAAAGAGGATTGCAATTTCAAGGCCAAAAAGAGTAGGGAGTGGGTAAAAGGATTTGAAATGAGATTATAGGACCTAAAAGCGCCTTTCTTTTGTTAGGGAAATAATTCAGCAGTTTTGCTCGAGCCAGTGAGACAATCCAGTTTAGTGGCTGAAGTGGGAGATGTGTGTCCTATTGCTTTTTAAGGTTCTTTAACCACGTTGATCCCCAGTTGCATTTGTTAGTGCTTCCTGTGAAATCAAAGTGTTTTCAGCAAACAAACAAAAACATGAAGGAAAGCTATTGCCTCATCAAAAGGCCCGTTGTTTTTCAGGAAGCTTATTTGTGTTCTTTCAAAGGGAAGCCAAGGAAAGGAGGCAGATTGAACTCCCCTTTCTAATTTGGGGAAACTTTTTCCCTTGGTTACTATGAGACCGGCACCAGAGTCACCCTTTCGCCACCCATCCTACAGATGAGTTTCAGTGTTGGTTTGGGTATTTTTGTTGTTGTTGTTGGCCTGCTCAGAGATGCAAATCAGGCAGTTCCTGCTTCAGTTAAAAGCACTGTCTCCTGGCAGTGCCATAGTGGTGTACGTCCATCCATTCCTCTGGGAGGGAAGCGGGCACTAAGACGTGCTGCCCTATTGAAGAGACCATTGGGACTGAAGACTGGAGCTTGCCAGGAGACAGCAGAAAAAGGGGGCTTTCCCCTTTCCTCTTCCTCCAGAAAGAGAATTTCAAATGGGAGAATTACAGACATTGTGGATTTAACAGGAAATATTCTGCTTTCGTACATTGATGACTGCAAGGCTGCATGAAATAGTGGCTCTTTTTCTGCCCTTCCTAAGAGGGAAGCTGTTTCTCATGGGGTGGTGTAGACTCAAAAAGGCGTGGAGAGATCATGAGAATATCTGTTACCAGCTTTTCTTTCTTTCCTACTTCCCTTTAATTTTTCAGTGGAACTTCTCAGTGTGAAATACCAGTGTAGTCAGGCTCCAAAGCCCTGCTTTCAGTTCTCAGAGCCCACAAGTTTAGGAGACTTTCTCAGAGGAGTAGTGACTTCTGCCATGCTCTTCATTTCCTTTATTGCTGGGTTTCATGTGAGCCCTTGTTAGTCTTCCTTTCATAGTCAAATGCTTATAGTTGTCTGCCAGTGTGCCTCTGAGAGGTCTTTCCATTTAGACTGCTGTACATTTAGACTACTGTAACATAAATAATCACACACACAGAATCACACAGAATATCAGGGATTGGAAGGGACCTCGAAAGATCATCTAGTCCAATCCCCCTGCTGGAGCAGGAACACCTAGATCAGGTCACTCAGGAACGCGTCCGGGCGAGTTTTGAATGTCTCCAGAGAAGGAGACTCCACAACCTCCCTGATTGGGTTGTATGGGGAATATACTCTTTGAGAAAACCTCTCATTTAATAGGGGGACCTTTTTACTCAAGACAAAAGCATTAAAACAGGACATTTTGCACTCTATTCTTGGAGTTGAGCTGCTCTCTTCAGACTTGTCTATAAACACATTTTAATTCCCATCCAAAGCACTTGTTAAATGCCAAATTTCTGTCCATTTGGGGTTTTATTCAATTATGCTGCTCTCCTAATCTAGAGAACCTGGCTTGCTGCTTTCTAGCCTTCATGACCTATTCTAGAGTCCACCAAGATGGAATGAGAAAGGGACCAAGAGGTGAACCTTCCAGTTGAGTTTCCACACAAGCAGGGAGCAGGGAGATTGGTGAAGAAACACAGGCTCGTCCTGTCCATGGGACTTGTCTAAATGGCTTAATAAAGCTTTAGTTATGAAGTTGTCCCGTGCTGAGATACTAAAAGCTTTACAAAATAGCCATAAACTTCCTGAAGTAGAATAAAGGCAATGATAAAACCCAAAATGGATTTGGCAAAGCAGGTAATGTTGGTGAGAAGACAGTTTCAGCTGGGCGCGGCAATGAAGACAGAATGGTGAGTCCTCTTTGTAGGTCAGCAAAAAGGGTTTGAAAAGGGTAGAGGACACTGAGATGACAACAGTTTCCGCTGATACCATCCAAGTCCTGCTTTGCTTCAAGTCAAGTTTCTCAGTGATGTAAAATCTAGGCCCAGGGATTTCTAAAAAGCCTGTTCCAGTTGAACTGGGAGGCGCAGCTGGTATTTGCTGCGCCCGGCAGAGGCAGCGATCAGGATGGCTCGGTGCTGCCAGTGGCTGGGTTTGCTGCTTTCCAATTTATGCCTCTCTTCTTTCAGCCCTCTGTGCGCTGGTGGGAAGATTCAGTGGTGCCCTGTACGTGACACTGGACAAACAGAGACTTGAATAGGAATGAAACCAACCTTGTGGGAATTAGCTGGGATGGTTTGGGCAATGGCATTGGGTGCAGTTCCCCCACCCCATGAGTTGTCAGAAGTTACATTAACACGTGAAGAAAATATTGCTGCTTAATTGGTTGGAGTAAAGGGATGCGCTATAAATTAATTGCCACTTTAATGTTTAAAAGGTTGAGTCCCATTCATTTTATGACTGATTAGTATCATTTCACTGGAAGAGCGAGCTTGAGGTCATCTGATGTTTGAAAAGCATAGTTTGTTGCTTTCTGTGATTTGCTGCTTTAGAGGGCACAAATGCTATCTGGGGATGTCAGGGTGTCAGTGTCTCTCTCTAAACACCAGTGAACCATAATTAATTGTTTCCTGTAATCTAACTCATTGATTTTCTATATTTGAGATGATCCAAGGAACTGCTTTACTCCAGGGATTAATTACAGAGAGAGAGTGAGAGTGCACATACACTCATGAACATATTTTTGCTAGTTAATACTAATGAGGAGATTTTGCAAGCACATGGCAGACTCGTTCAACTGGGAGGAGAATTACACGCTACCTGGTGGACAGCCATGCCCATCCTTAGCAGCTCCCTTTGGTGCCCACAGAGCTTGTGCTCTTCATTGGTGAGATACCTCAGGTTTTGGGGTTGCCCACCAGCAGGTGGACCTCCCAGAACCTCTTGGTTCGTTGAGAAGAGAACTTTTGGTCTCCTCTACTGGCTGTTGGTCATGTTGGGTTTTAATCCTTAATTTTGTTGAGCTTTATCAAGAGAGAGTGAATGGCTGAGACTCTAGGCTTTGTGTTTTGGCACGAGATTGTTACCAAACAGCTTTTCAGATACACCACACAGTAACAGTAAATGTGGATATTTGCAACTTTTTTTGACTTCTTTGCATTCACAATGGCTTCTTTTTTTTAATCTTCCCCACATGAAGTCACAGCAGAGGTGTAGAAACCAATATCTCACCACAAAAGTAATTGCCTGCCCACCTCCACCTTTCCTCATACAGCCTTTATTTCTACCCCTCTGCTTTCTGCTGAGAACCCCAGAGTGAAGAGCAGTGTTTAAGCCCCGTCTTACTGACTCACGGCCAGTTCCTGCACAAACAGCAGGAGAAGCAGCAAGAGGAGGGAAACGTAGACCAAATTGCAGATTCCACTGGGGAAGCCCAAGATTTGTTGAAATAACAACGTTGGAGGACAAGTTTCTGGAAAGGTGGTCTTCTCAGTAGAGATGCAGCCTCATCAGTCATGTGAAGAATTGCTGGCTTAATGGTAGAGGGGTGACTTCTTGCTAAAAATCATGTGAGGGTCACCTTTTCTTTTCCTCCGTGAGTTCCTTCATCCGTGCAGGTCATATTGTAACTTGAGGAAATTATGAGAATGTTACTAAGGATAATGTTAGTATCCTCAAGAGGCTGAGCAGCTGGCTGGAGAGGTAGGGATTAGGGATAAAGGTGCACGCTGAATTTCATTTCCCACTACAGGTGGGAGGTTTATTTTTCCGTTAAGATGAAAGGGGCTAAAGATTATTTAAAAATGAGTCCAAATGAAGTCCTCTGAGTATATGTTTACAGAATGTGTGAATTTCATTATTTCATACCTCTGCTCGGAAAAAGTTTAAGTGGAAGTTGGGTGCTGTAGTTATTGCTACTGTAAATATAGCTAGGATTGCTCTTGCTCTGGAGAGCAGAGAAGTACAGATCACATAACAGTTCCCAGCCACAGTTCGGTGGGATTTCTTTAATTTGGCAGAGACTGCAAAGCGGGAAGAGACTTCTGCAGTGTAGATACACCTGTGAGGTCGCAGCTTCTCTGCCCCTGGAATTTGAGGCTTTGTTGAGTCAATGACTTTTCTGGTATAAATGGAAAATTCCTGTCTTCTCCTGACTGGTTTGAGCTGAAGGACAGAATTTGAAACTTGTGCTGTTGGCTTTAAATTTACTGTACAGGGGAGGGCATGTTATAATTCTGCTTTTATTTTCCTCTGCATCGAACGTGAGGCATTTGGGATCTGCTTAGGGCAAAAGACTGAATTCTGGTAGGTGCAACTAATGTCAGTCAGTGACGAGGAGCCCTAATACAGCAGCAGTGTGGGTTGTCAGCAGGGGCTTGGAGTTGGGGTATCAAGGGGGCTGGTCCTGTACTGCCATGGTTTACTGGGTCTTTTGGAGGTACGTTGTTATGTCTGTGTGTGTATTTTCCTTTCTGTGAATGGAGCTCTGTGGGTGGGAGGATTGATCTAGGTGATGCCTCTACAATGCTTCGGAATGCAAAAAAAAAAAGCTATTTTCTCTTCCTTCTTTTGTTACATCTCTAGACCCAGACTGCAGGGGGAAACAGCCTGGTGTTCTGTGCTGTCATTTCATGTGTGTGTTGGTCTGTCCCTCCCCCCATCCCTAAAATACAGCTCTGACTCCTTCAAACTGAGTAATGGCAGGAATGTGAATGAAATGAAATGAGTGAAAACTGACAAATTTTACCACTACATTTTTTATGCCTTAGCAGTCTATTTCTAAAAATGTACCTCTAAAGATAACTTGATGTTTTCGCATTAAACTTCTGTGTTGGTGATGGAAGCACCCACAAACTGTCATTCATCTTCCGAGCGCCTCGTATGCATCTTCAGGCACTGATCTTCTGGGGGATAAGGGTGTGACCCTGGAATGTGGGACTCCTGTGGTGGATAAGCCTGAAGAGGTAGAATTGAGATCGAGGAAAAAAATGTAATTGGGGCTTTCCAAATACATGAGTACTTGACTTGGGTTTTGCTAGTTATTGTCGTGGTGTTTTCTGCTTTCACCTAACTTTCTGACATGTGCATCAAACACTTTGGTGCATGGGCCAGCGACTGCAGATCTCTGCAGGCTCCTCTGCAGCGGCGCCGCCGAGCCTATAAGCACGTTAAGCTTCCCAGGGAAAAATACCCTCAGCATCTGGGAGAGGTTAAATGTTCCAGGGGAGAGGTTAAACATTCGTTTTGTCCTCTGCTGCTGTAATTCCAGAAGCCAGATTAGTTCTGAATCATCTGAACCACATTCATTCAAGATTAATGAGAAAGACCAAGTATGGAAAATTTCAGCTGGTAAGCGCCTTGGCTTGGAGCGAGTGTTGGAGGGGGAGTTCATCCTGGCAGCAGCCTGCGGGTCATGCTTAGTTTTGAGTTTCCTTAGTACTTAAATTGGTGAAATGGGGAATTGCACCATACCAGAAAAACAAGACTTGCAGCAAACGAAGCATTTGGGGAGGGGGGACTTAAAGGCCCCTCATTCCTGTTTCCCATCTATTCCTGTTTCACTGGAGATCACATTTGCCCTTTCACATCTGCACGTTTATGACTTTGTGCACGTTCAAGGTACACTGGTGTCTTTTAAAATTAACAAGTGGTGTGTTCTCACTAATGGGTGACAAGCTGTTCTAGCAGGGACATGGGTGTTGTTCATCTTGGGTCCAGTTGACTGACAGACCCTGATTGAGCCATGGTTAGAAACGTGAGTGGGAGCCTCGTGTAGAAAGTATTTATGAAATCCAGGCAGGTCTACCAGCAATGCTGTTTGAAGTTCTGCAAAAAAATAATAAATGGAGAATTGGGGAGTAGAATAGCAGAAGTCAGTTGAGTGACCTTGGGCTTTTTAAAAATTTAATGGGTTTCAATTTGGGAGAAACGCTTCTTTCAGTAGAGCTTTTACAGTGTTGTGCCTGGGTGGCAGCTCTGCCGTTTGACTGCAGTTCAGGTGCTCAGGTGCTCAGTGTGGAAGTTTTCTAGAGCCTTATTTGTGCTGTAGCATTAACTATCTAAGCAGACTCTTGATACATCAAATTGAAAATGAAGGTGAGCCTAGATATAGGCAAGGATACTAGGACTCATTTATTTTCTGGAATCTGAGATTAAAGACCTTTTTTTCTTCCAGTGCAATTCTAATCGAGGAAATCCAAAATGTAAATGAACCTCTTCTTCCTCCTGGTTTGTTTAGCAGCAAGTGAAGGCACATCATTGGGAAAACGGAGTGCTCCGTTTCTGATTTAGCAGAACAGAAGAGAATCAAACTTCTCCCCATGGATGCTGCTATGGCCCAAAAGAGGCCACGGTCCTCTGTGGTCTCTGAGGCCGATGGCTCTCTGAAACAGGGTCTTCTGTTCACTTGGGCTTCGGGGGACTGACCTAAGTGCCTGCATGAGCTGGCACAGGCACACTCCGTAGCACATGAGCGAGTTTAGATAAGTCTGAAATGTCACCAGCCTGATGAGCACTGTTTTTTCATCCTGTGATAGATGGCGCAGGAACCATTTAATAGCAGTTGTGAAATAAGGAGAAACACAGCACTACATCATGTGAAGTCACCTACGGTGGGTTTCCTTGCTTCAAAATCAGGAAAGCAGGAACAAACAACAGCCTGCGCTCTAGAAATGAGCTCTGTTGTTCCTTCTTCAACTACATGCACTTCAAAAGACTATCCCCTCACCTATTGTGCTGTTACTTAACAGTTCTTTATTCCTCTCAGAGATCCACAGACTGTGTTGGCAGGAACTTACTCCTGGTTTGAACACGAAAGAAGAGAAATAGAACTGAGACAGAAAGGTTGAAGCCACTTGCCTGAAGTCACCGTGTGGTTCAGTGGTAGGGGCAGAATTGGAGTTGGAGGCTGACAGAGACAGCACCACCCAGTTCCCACTGGAGACAAGTCTTCTTGAATTGAAAGTCACATGGGACAGTTGCCTCACGATGAATTTTCAAATATGTCTGGACTTTTTCTGATTTCAGCATTCACCCTAGAATTATAATGTGTTCACAGTAAATGTCTTACAATATTTAAATACAGATTAGTGAGAATTTTGCATTTTCCACTAGGGCTGGCATACCTCAAATAGCCATCTCTCTTAAAACAGCAACTGCCTATAGAAATTATGATTTTCTTATTTATTTAAGGAACAAATCCTCCATTATTGTCCATAAATATGTGCTCAGAGCTCGGCAAAGACCAAAATTCTGGCTGAAGGCTGCAGAGCCTCACCAAGGGGACAGGAAGGCTTCATATATCACATCAGCAGTCAGAGCTGCTTTTGAGCACCACAGCAGAGTCATTGATGGGCTCTGAAACACACATGACCGTGTTTTTCTTGAAATTAAGAATTACACTTTTTATCCCTAATTCTGGAAATTTGAGAAACTTTTTTTTAATCCTATTTTTTTTCCCCTCCCTCTCTATTTTCTTGCTTAGTTACTTATTTTAAGTGGAGAGAGTGGCAAAAGAATGCCTTTGGCTATTTGGAGGGTGTAAAGATTTGGCCAACTTACCACTTCACCCTTCAAAAAGTAACACTAAATTTTATTTTCAGGTGTTCCATTCGTGAATAGCTTTCCTGGGCAACTTTTCTTTTGTCTTTAATAAAAATTTAGCTGTAATCCCTCTGGCAGTCGTGTCATATAGAAAACTCATTTAGAGTGAGCAAGAGATCAACATTTTATTATTCTCTTGAAGATGTGTTAGACTCCCTAGAGAAACAGGGGAAGACTCCATAGAGGAGCTCAAAGCCTCGATCCCACATGTCGCAGTCAGAGGGAGATACTGAGAGACAATGAAGTGGGGAATTGCAGAGGGAAGAGAAGCATTACCAGAATATGAGATCAGCCTTCATAAATTAAAAATTAGTATTGTGAATTCCTAAATGTCTTTAAGAATAACGTTTTGTCAGTTGTGGAAAATTCGAGAAGATGGAGTAATGGATTTATATATTTAAAATCTCTAAAGTAATCAGTTTTCATTAAAATCAGGAAATACTTTAACACGTACCTTCCAGATATTTCTTTTATGTATTGCCATTAGTCCAGGTTAGGAGAGGTTTTTCCCCTTTGATTGGGGAGGAAGCTCGCTTGCCTGTTGCTAAGTGATCACTAATTGTGATATTAACTGCCAGCCAGCTGCTGGCAGGGATTATAAATATTACTTCTTTTTCCTGGTTAACAAAACGCATGTGTTAGAGGTGCACTGGTATCTAAATGCTTCCTTATTGCTCAAAATTTATAATAGGAGTAATAAATTCTTTAATACAACTATGGTTATGTAGAGCATTAACCCCTTTTTTGCAGTGCAGTGGTCTCGGTAACATCCGTCCCGTTAAAGCCTTAAAGCTGGGTGTAGAAAACTGAGCTGATCAGGGTCATAGCAAGATCTGAGCTCTCCAAGTGCAAGCAGCGAAGAGCTGGCAGCTGTTGGAGGGAGTCCTCAGGCAGAATGAGTCCCATCTTCGCCTCTGCAAGCTCCTGGCTGTGTGGTTTGGACCCAGCAACCTCCTCCCGTGCCGTCCTGTGGCCGCTCTGCAGACCGTGCGGCGCTGCGAGCCAAGAGGGCTGCGCGTTGCCGTGGTCACAAATACTTCTCATGCCTCAAGGAAGTGCTGTTCGTCCTCCAGCGTCAAGGGATGCTGTATTCCCACAAAAGGCTACTTCTTAAGCTTTGTTTCCCCAGTTACCGCCCCATCCTAAATTTAATTCTCCAGGAATGGTAGAAATTATGATCTTCCAGCATACGATGATGTGGTAACAATCCGAGTCCAGCTTGCATTGGGAGCTGAATGGACTTGTCAAGAGCATCATTCCCTGCTGCCACTAAATACAGGGTTTCCTGGGCTCCCTCCCAGGTAAAGGCACCTCCAGCAACTTGAACAGGAGAATAACTGGGGTTGAGTTCCTTTTCAAAAACTTGCAGAGGTGTGTTTCTGTTCCTGCGCGATGCCCCGTTGGTTGCTCTGACAAAATGGTTCCTTCTTTCTAGGTTTGGTGACCTTGACATTTCCTTCAGTGTTTGTTGGAGGTGTAGGTAGGACTTGCACAGCAGTATTTTGCGCTGTGGATGGTTGATAATGCAGTGCTTACAGCATGGGTACAGCGATGCCTTCATTCTCTTCATCCGGCACCTGTGGCTTCTGCTCCTGGCAGTTTTCAGTTTAATTGCTGTCCTGATAACTGCTGTTGACCCTGGTGGTGATGGCAGTGAATTGGGTGCCCTCCCATCTACTTGTTCTGCATTACCAGGAAGTTACCGTGCTTGTCAGGAGAGGAAAAGTGGTATTTCTTCAGGCTTTTTTGCAAGTCCATGGGCTGAGCTGCTCGTAGAGGCGCTTCAGTCAGTCGTCTTTGCTTGTGCCCGTCGTTTTTGCCACTGGTAAAGCTGGAGAGGGGATCCTCAGTGTCACTGCAGCCTGTTGGTGGTCTAGCAGCTGTAGGCTCTGTGTTGGGTGTATTGTGTCCAAATTTTGTTAGCTTACACCTGACACTGTTTCATCTTTCTGTCCATTACTGAGCTGTCCTGCCCTGTACTCCAAGCTTTCCTGACAACCAGGGTGTGCTTTGGCACCAGCTGTGCCCCAGTAGCTGAACCCACCACCTCTTGGCCATGGTGGGCCAAGGTGTGTGTGGAGCATCTTCCCTGCCTCTCCACTGAGCCTTCCTTGTTTGGGCTAATAGCCCCATGCTTCGGTGGCCTTTGAAGTGTGCATACATGGGGGGAGAGAGGGGACCTCTTGTTTGTTTGTTTTCCCCCTTCCTGTGTCCTCCTGCTTACCATCACCCTCTGGGCATACTTGCCAACACAGACATTGGCCTGTATTTACTACCTTTCCTCTGTGTTTTCATCATGTGTTAATTGTGGCATGTAGTCCCACACAATTGGATTGGGTTTGAATTTTAAGTTGTTTGGGCTTTTAAAATCTGTTAATCAGGCCTCTCTGACAAAGAGTTTTTGGCATAGTTGTGAAATCCTGCAACTGTGAGAGAGAATTCATATCCTGGCTTTTTTGTATTATTAGTGTTTTTTTTAGCACTTGGCTTTAAGAACTGCAGTCTCCTTGCTCTAATGTGAATTCCAGAAGACAAAGGATTTATATTTCCGTTTTTAAGTCTCCTGAAGCCTAGGCACCTTTTAAAGATCTTTATAAATGTGCGGCGTCAGTTTTGGTAGAAATAATTAATCGGGGAGGGCTCACGTGCGTTAGTGCTTCTGTATGCCCTGGGAGCTTCTGGTTGGGCTGGCTGGCTGCCACCTCGGCCTGGTTTCCAGAATGAGTGCTGTCCAGATCAACGCATTCCCATGGAATGTTTTAAATTTCAGCAAAGCAACATTTTCCAATGGAAAAGCCTGCCCTCAGAAAAATCCCTGCTAGCCCTCGGTCAGGCGGCTTCTCATGCCTGGGGGCCTGGCGGCACAACCGAGTTTCCTGCTGGTTGTGTCATCAGAGGAAAAACGGCTCCATCGCTTGCCTTGAGCGGAAATCGAGTTCCCACTTGTCATTAAAAATCCATAGCAAATCCTCAGGAAGGGTTGGGTTTGGTCAGGGGTGACTCCTGGTTCCAGATATCTCGTGTCACCCGAGCAGATGCTCCTGGGTTAAACACTGGTGGTTGTCACGTTCTCCCTGATGGTACACAGATGCCACAGGGACAGTGACTGTGCTTCAGAGGGAGGTGTATCCTCCACTGGATGGAGGTGAACTTGTGCCCCTGGATCCTGTGTGATGGATTTGCTCCAAATCCTCTTGCAGCCTGGATATCCCTTTGGCTGAGGGTATGCTCGAAACCATCCTATTTTCTGCAAATCAAACCAATGGTCCTTGACAGGTTTCTGTTGGTATTTCACATGTCATCTTTAAACTTTACTAATACACGTTCTTCCAGGATTTTAGTTCGAAATCTTAGCTCTTTATGGTTCCTCCAGGTCTGTCTCTCCCCTTCCTTCCTCCCCAAGTGCCCTTGAGCACTGGGAGCCACCTCCCAGTGCTCATCTGCTGCTGGGAGTTAAGTCAGTCCAAGCTGTGCGTAACAAAAATGCATTAGGCCACAAGTTCCTTGCACTGATATAAAAGTTCAAACTGCTTACTTCTAGTAGCTCTGTGGGGATTTATTAGAAATTAAATATTACTTTAGTCAGTGTGTTGAGTCAGTAAGTTTGGGGACAAACTCTGCCATCAATAAGGCTAATTGCATAAATATTAATCTTGCAGTGTGTATTGACTACAAAAGAAACTTGTCAAACCAGATTTTTGCATTTTTGTGTTGCCTAAGTGCAGAATATGCTCTTCCATCTACAGGAGAGCAACTTACAGACTACACCAAAGAAACAATTAGTTTTCAAAAATGCCTGGGGTGGCCCAAACGTGGATGTTTTTTTTGTTATAGATGGTCTTTAGAGGAATGAACTTCTTCAAATGGTTTTTTAATCTGGAACAGCAGCCTTTGAACACTTTACAGTGAGAGATAGTTTAACTCTGTCATTTCTCAACTTGAAACATGCTTTAATAATTAATACCGTTTGAGACTTCACGTGCAAAAGTTTGGGAACAGAGAGGGAGTTTATCCAGCACAGAGCAGGCACAGCTGAATTTCGGCAGCGCCCTGCAAACACACGAGCTTGTTGTTTGAAAGGCTCGACCGGTCGCTGTGGTGCATTATTTACACACTCGGATTCTTTAGCTTCCTTCCCTGGGAAGGCACAGTTAATTTTCTCAGTTCATGTGGGTTTGTGCTGAATCAGATGGAGTTTTTTTTTATGAGAGCCTTGGGCCTTTTTTCAAGTTGGAAAATAAGATAAATCACTATGGCTTTGTTTCTCTAGTGGAGACATTTTGTCTATTCAAATATATAAGCTTTTCCCTCTCCTTTCTTTAACCCCCTTCCGCCCACGTTCAGGGACACGGCAGCCTGACAAGACATTTTTTGCTATGGCTTCGTTTCAAAAACTTCACCATTTCTCTTTCCCTGGGGCTTTTGTGAGGTACATGGTTGCCATGCTGTGATTTCTGATTTCCGTGGCAGAATGTGTACAGGCTGAAGACTACGCTCTGGCTTTCCACTTGCGGCTCGAGGGCTCCTGTCCCAGAGGTCGCCCTGGGCTCCCATGCACTGTAAAAACTGTGGGATGTCCCACGGGAGCCTGAATACCCTCAGCAGCTCTTGACCTTGGGGTGAGTCGAGGAGCTGCACTGGAGGAGCTGGCGCTTTCTCTACGGAATGCAAACACTGGGTTAGGTTAAGCCCCATGAAGTGAGTGTGTGTATTCAGAGGGGGGCATGCCCCAGCGCACTCCAGCGCTTACGAACGTGAAGACCTACTTAACTTCTTTTTTGGTCATTTTTGGCCTCTCTCTCGCTCTTTCAACTCCCCTTTTTGTTCAGGAGTATTTGAAGGCTTTTATTACTCGTGTAATTGCTTTGGATCCTTTTACAGTCTGTATTTTAACACGGTGAAGTTCTAAGACGTTAGCACACAAAAGTCTCTGCAGAATAATCGTGAAAGCAGCGTGCTTTTTTTATATATGGTGTTTTATCAGAGCTTTGCTAACGCTGTCAGTGTAATAGACAACATCTGGTTTCCATTTCATTGAGTTTTGTGTCAACGCAAGAGGAGACGGAATTAATTTGAGCAGAAATGGCGTGTGGTGGTTGGTTCACATTTTGCATCCAAAGAGGAAGGTTAATTCCCTTAAAAAGCCCGAGTGCCTTACGAGTCACCTCACTAAAGGGTATTTAGTCCCTTGCTTTTAGTTTGTGTTCAAATTTGGCATAGGGCAATTATTTCAATATTGATCGTGTAGTTTCGTGACACCGATTTTAATAAAAACTTTGTGTTTTAAAATACCTGTGATTGTCTTAAAGAGTTAGGGGACTTGGAAACCTGTTTCAGGACATTCTGACCCCTTGCCAGTTGGTTGCTTCCACCTGCCTTGAGAACGATGCAACAAGTCTTTTCCATGGTTTTAGTTACTCTTCATAGGTACTGTGCTATTAAAATACCTGCTTCCTCCTCTTCCCCTTCCTGCACTTGAATCTGTCCTTTGCCTTCAGTCCCACTTGTCACAGGGGATGCCCCTCAGAAGCCACTACCTTGGGACCGCCTCTGTGGGAGCAGGAGGGGAAGCCAAGAGGGACGTGGTGGTGGATGCCCCTCAGAAGCCACTACCTTGGGACCGCCTCTGTGGGAGCAGGAGGGGAAGCCAAGAGGGACGTGGTGGTGGCCTGAGCTCAGGGAAGGGCTTTGGGGCAGATGGGCGCTGGATACTCCAAGGTCTGCAGTGGCCACTACCCTGCTGGGGGTCTCACCAGAGCCACCGTGGCCACCAAGCCCATACGCATGGCCAAAATCAAGCTTCGTTAATGGTGGTGTTGGCAGGGTGGCTTGTTGAGTGGTGGGGTGACCTTTGCCTGTTAGGGGGTTTGGTGGTCAAAGTGCTGTGGTGGAAGCACAGGAGCCACCCAGCATCTGGCCAGGGCTTTTTTGGGTCAACGCAGCAGCTGGGGTAGCGTGTTGTTACGGCTGGGGAAAAGCCATGAAGCACTGGGGTTTTTAGCAGATGGCTTTGGGAAAAAGCTTATCTTTTGCTGTACTGAGAACTCAGTGAGTATTTTTGATGTTGATTTGGGAGTTTTGGGTTTGGGTTGGGATTTTTTATTATTTTTTATTCCAAATTGCTTTTTTCTCTCTTCCTCTAAGAGAGTGTAGGCGTGTGCTTTGCTGAGGAGGTTTTTCCTTGTGAAGAGAATGTGAATTTTGAATCAAATTAACCTATTTTTAGCATGAAATTTTAGACCCTTGCTTGAAGGCAAAAATGCCACCATGTTACATTAGCTTTCAAAACAAAGCAGAATTCTTGCAAATAGTAATTTATAATTGTTTCATGTAAATGAGATTTTCTTTACACTTATTTCTTATTACCTTTAGCACATCAGGTCCACCCATTTGGCCAGGAAGCACCTTTTTCAAGAGAAATGGAGCCCTTCTACAAGGTAGGTGATTGATACACTAAAGCTTGGAGTAACTGTTTCACTTAGTAAATACCGCTTGGCTTTTTGGAATATTCACCGGGCAACAAGTAACCAAATGTTTTTTGTTTCCTTTAACCTCTCTCCTTTATTGCACATCCAGTGCCTTGAAAATGACGATTTACTACATGCAGTGAGTGTAGTCTGTGAAAGTTGCTGCTTTTGTTTCTTTCCTTGGATGATTAAATTGCTTCCTGCAAAATATGGCAAAGGGTGGCTTTTTTTCTCTTTTCCTCTGTGTGGATAAGGAGTGCCCAGAAGGAGATGTCCCAGGAACATGGCTTTTAGCTCTATGGGTGAAGTTAAGGTTGTTCTTGGAGAGAGATTCTTTCTTTTACTCCCAGTTTGTGCGGGTAGCAAGAGATACCCGAAGGTGGGTAGCGGTGCTGTAGTGTGGAAAAGAGTAGCAGCAGAGCATTTGTCTGAAGAAACCTACCATGTTTGAGGGTGCTTATGTTCATAGAGGAATGGTAAAGATCTTATGTCCGTTGGATGGACAGTATAAGGAGAAGCTGTATGATGCCAGTTTTGGCAGGGGAAGATTTTCAGTCTTCCTCACCAGGTTTTTAAAAATGATTGTTCACTGCTAAGTGTGTTCATGTGTTTCTGCCACTGAGTACATGGAACTACTGTCACCCTTAATGAAGCATCTTGGGAACATAGGAGGCTGTTTGCCCTGGCTGCGTGCGTTTGTGTATGGTGCAAAAGTAACTAACACCATTTAGGACGATTTTATGGTCTTTGCAAGTATTGTCTGTGAAGTGTCTTAGTTTTGTGCACATTCTTGTGGAGCCAAGAGTTTTCTGGCCTTTGTCTCCTGGTAGAAAAAGTTGTATAATGTTCTCTGGGGCATTTAATCCGAATCACCTGGGATGGAGCCTTACTCACAGGTAGGCTCCCGAGCAAGTAGTTGGCAGGCAGTAATGCTCACCTTCAACACTCCAAATTAATCCAGCATCTGTAGTTTACTCAAGAATGTTTTTCAACTGATTCCTTGTACGTGTCTAAGAATTTGCATCATTCTGTTATCTAATATCTATGCTGAGATTTGTTCAAACCAATTTTAAATATATTAAAGCATTCAGATTATTTCTTAACACCGGGAGATGGTATGAATTGTACAGTCTGGCAGCTCTTGGCTTTAGTCTTGACAGAACAGATCTGCTACCTTTGCAGTCCTTCCTGATGGGAAGAACTAGATTCTTTCAATACATTTTGTTTTTTAAGGATAAAAAGAAACTATTGTGAATGGATATGCTGAATTGGTTTTCAGTTGTTCACTGGTTCTGGTTTTAAATGTGTACCTGCACGTATACGGTCTTAAATTAGAGTTCATAAAGTGTAAACTACTCTGTCAAGTTTTACCTCTTCTCATGATGGAACATATCCAGGTATTAATAGCAACTGTTTTGTAGTCCTCCCTATCTCAGTTGTCACTTAAAGCCTTCTCCCAACAAAGAGTACACTGTTCTCCACCCACTTCTCTGCTCTCCTCTGCCTTCCAAATCGGGGGGGAAGGGAAGGAGGAACCTAAAAGCCCCAAACTTTTCAGCATATTAAAGAAAGAGAGAAGAAGAGAGTGATGACTGCCTTTTCCAGCAACTACCAAAGCCTAATGGACCTTTAACTGAGTTGACATTCTGCATTGCCATTTCAAGTGGAAAACTTGAACTCTAATGCACAAGAAGATAAGATGGAGCTTGGAAGGATGAGAGAGTGTGAAGAACTTCAGTAAAGTCACTTTTAACACTTCCTGGTTTTAATTTTCAAACAAGAAAATAAGTCAACCGGGACTTTGTCTTTCATTTTTTCCCCCTACAAGGAACTCTTTCAGGTAGAGGCTTCAGCAGGTTGCACGGAAATAGCACATCCTCCTCTTCGGTGCTTCTGACTTGTCTGTTCCTGGAAGACCCGTGTAGAGGAATGGCAGCGGGTGCGGGGGGAGTGAGATGGGGGAGCGGAGAGGATTGTTTGAGTCTCAGTGCTTATATCCAGCTGAATGCACAGAGGAGACTGAAAAATTGACTCGATTACTGCTTTCAAGTTGTAGCACTTCTGCCTTCTGATTGGAAAAAGTTTAGGTAACAAAGGGATTTAAATTATTGACCTGCTATATCTTTTGCTACGTTTGAAAAGAATATTCGAGGCGTGTTCTAGGCAATAGTACAGTATAATTCTGAAATTTTAGTAAATGTGATACTCCTGCACTTGTCACCCCTCGTTCCTTATGAGTTGTTAAGGAAAACGCTCTTTTCTGGTCTGGGGAAAGAAGAGAAAAGAATTCTGTCGTGCAAGTAGTACTTTCTTTAGCCAAGAAAGACTTGTAGATGCTCCTGGTTTCCATTCATTTTATACCTGGACACCTAAACCACAGCACTGAATTATTTGGCAAAGTCATCTGAACCATTGTAAAGCGTTTAGTGTATCTCTCCAGAGAAAGTGACTGAGAAACCAGTTATCTGTGTATCACAAAATAGCAAAGGGAGAGAAAGGGAAGGTAACATTCATTTAATGTCTTTGACATGAGCAGGATTAACTCTCTATTCCTTTCTGGCTGCCTTTGCTTGTACTTTGTCAAATAATTTTGAACAAAATATGTATATATGTCGTTTGCTTTTTGCTATGAATTTATTAGCTATGAGATGACTACCTCGGTTTCTCTTTTGAGCATCATGGTGTGGTTGTTCCTAGCAGTAGCTCTCTTAATTAAGGCAAGGTATTGTTTCTGTGTTGAATAAGGCACATGCTCAGGTGCTTTTTGAAATGTTGGGCTCCTTCTGCTGGATGAGGATTGCACTTAATATCTTGTGCTCTTTCCTCTTCGGTCTTCTCCTCAAGTCCCATGCAGAGCTTAATCTAGGTAGGACCTTCAGCATTACCAGATCGCAATACCTTCTCCCAAAACTTACACATCCATGGAGATTGCTGCATTGTAGCCTTCAGGATTCCTAGATAGAACAGGTTTTTGCTCTTACTGGTTTTTGTAGCATTATTGTGCGTACTGTGGTTTTGCTTCAACTCGTGGCTCAATTTCTTTAAATCTGCTGTATGGACAGCCTTAGTCCCCGCTGGTTTTTCTGTTCTCAGCTGTTGTAACATCCATTTTTATTCAATAAAATGTATGACAGCGAAAAATCTTTATGGTGGAAAAGATTAAGAGGTATTCTAAGCTCTTCAGGAACTTGTGGTGGGTGAGATAGGTGAGGACGTAATCACATTAACTTCAAGACCTTGAAACGAATGCATCGTGTTCAGATAAGGTTAGTTTCGTTGCCTCTGCTCTGGTCTTGGGTATTAATTTCATGTTAGAGTGTTACAGACTCGAGGATGCAGTTGCTCACAGATTAATGGTAATAATAAAACTAATATGCTCACAATATATCTTAGCATTCTCCCTGAGTAAATTAAAAGTACACCTTCAAACTAACTTTTAGCGGTGTTCACATGACTTCCAGCTACTGAGTGCCACCACTAAGATGTAACTGGACTGTGGAGGGGTTTAGTTCTGTTTCTTAAAGATAGGAGGGGATTTTAACAACCCCAGGCAACGCTACAGGCTTGGGGAAGAGGAAGTCCTATGAGGAGAGGCTGAGGGAACTGGGCATGTTTAATTTGGAGAAGAGGAGGCTGAGGGGAGACCTCATTGCCCTCTACAGCCACCTGAAAGGAGGTTGTAGAGAGGTGGGTGGTGGCCTCTTCTCCCAAGGGAATAATGACAGGAGCAGAATGACAGGAGCAGAGGAAATGGTGTGAAATTGCAGCAGGGCAGGTTCAGATTAGTTATTAGGAAGAATTACTTTGCTGAGAAGGTGGTCAGACCCTGGAACAGCCTGCCCAGGGAGGTTGTGGAGTCACCATCCCTGGAGGTATTTAAGAAGTGTGTAGATGTGGCACTTCAGGGCACGCTCCAGTGCCCGAGGTTGTTGGGTGTGGTGGTGGTTGTTATGGTGGTGGGGGAGGGTTTTTTGGGTGTGGGTGTGTTGGGTTTGGTTTTTTTACGGTTGGACTCGATCTCAAAAGTCTCTTCCAACCATGAAGATTCTGTGATTTTCATTTTGAGGGGAAGAAAAAAAAAGCCAAACTTACCACTCCCCTTTTTGTCTTATTTGCCCTCACACTAATTGAACTAAATGCAACATATTACTATGTCATCTCGTATCGAATTAGTTCTGTCCTGAGCTGCAAGGAAGCCCATGTAGAAGGTGCTTGTGGGTGTAATTACAGCTGGCAGGGAGACACAGCCGTACAGTCAGAACGGTGATCGGCGTCTGCTGTCGCTGTTGTGGTGAGGGTTGAAACAAGAACTGTGGGACCTGCCCCAGAAGATGCAAGAGCCCCGTGACTGGGCAGCAGCTGACATAAAGCGGTGTCCTTTCTCTGGTTTACGGCAAGTACGTGTCTGCCAGGCTTAATGCCATTCCTGGGTAAGCTTTCTGAGTTTCTAGTCTTGAAGAAGACTTGAAGAAGAAGGCCTGGGTAGTAGCACTGTTAGTGATTCTTCCTCATCCAGGGAAGGAAAGTGAACCTGGGTCATCCAGTTCCTGTTGCTGTTGGAACTGAAAATGGAGATGGCCCTTGTCACTGTGAATAGATGGTCCACCTTGGGTTGCTGCTTCCTGAAGTTGCCGAACAACTGGAGGTACGGCCATGATCCCTGCCGTGCTGTCTGCTTTCTTGTGTGAACAAGGTCTTCCGCTTATGATGGTCAGTAGAGTTTAAATCTGCTGCCTGTGGATGTTAAATCAAAGGTACGAGCTCTTGTTCCAGAGTTGCTGTGGACCTGAGCTCACACCTGTGAAGAAGATTGCGGCAGTCAGTGAACTGAATTCAGGCTGCATGGCTTTCCTTTGGAGCCACGACTCTCTTTTAATTAGAATGGAATAAAAAAAATTGGCAAAAATTCCTTCCTATTCACAGAACACAGGAGGGGAGGAAAGGAGTGAGGAGTCATCTGTGGCCTCTGGTCCCACTTGTTTGAGGGAGCCTGAGAAAAGAGGGACTGTCTTCCTCACAATCAGAGTCTCTGAGGGGAGACCTCATCACTCTCTACAACTGCTTGAAAGGGCATTGTAGGGAGGTTGATGCTGNGCTCCAGAACAGAACAAGCAGTGGGATGGTTACAAGTGGTTGGCATGGCCTCTTCTCCTCTGGAAAAGCGTCATATGAGACACTTTAATCTCTCACTGATGCTTCCAGCAGCTCATCCATCATCTACCTTAGTCCAGCTGCCATGGCTGTAGCTGGCACCACCTGGAGGAATCATAGAATCATTTAGGTTGGAAGAGACCCTTGGGATCATCAAGTCCAACCATCAGCCCTATTCTACAAGTTCTCCCCTACACCATATCCCTCAACACCACATCTAATCTACTCTTATTCTGACCCACAAGCTTTTTTTCCCCCCACCT
The DNA here is from genome assembly GCA_013400555.1 of Jacana jacana. Lineage (NCBI taxonomy): Eukaryota > Metazoa > Chordata > Aves > Charadriiformes > Jacanidae > Jacana > Jacana jacana. The sequence continues at coordinate 35,076 of VZTM01025386.1, forward strand.
TATTTTCTCACCTGTGTCCTTGTCCTGCTGAGGAGAAGGAGGAGTGGGAGAGCATCTGGGTGGGTGTCGGGCAGCTGACCAAAAGTCAACCCACCACTCNTTGGAAGAGACCCTTGGGATCATCAAGTCCAACCATCAGCCCTATTCTACAAGTTCTCCCCTACACCATATCCCTCAACACCACATCTAATCTACTCTTATTCTGGCAGTAAAGAGCTCCTCTGAAGAGGAGCTCTGGCAGGAAAGAATTGAAAGATACTGTCTTCACAGGATAAGGTATCACCAATACCAGCATGAGACAGTGACTCTGGAGTGTGTTGCAGAGCAGAAATGGAAACTCTGGACACTGCTGCTGCAGGCAAGATATCAGCCCTTGTTGCCCTCAGTCTAAGATGGTGGCTTTCACGTTGTAGCGTACTGACATCTGACCATAACATGAGACTTCAAGGAAATTGTCAGAGCAGGCAGATCACTTTATTCTTGCATGAGAATGGTAATTTATTTGAGAGAGTGAGAAAATTGCATCCCTAATTCTGAAAGTTCATTTTGTACACAGTGTGGACAGACCAGACCTGAGAAGTCCTACATCAATGAGCGCATACACATATTTTTACAGAGATCTTTTTCTTCTCTAATAAGTATAAGAATCCTTGAAATGACCAAGTAGTACCTTTAATCCATTGTCCTTTGAGTAATTACAAAATGAGAGAGTAGATTTGGGACTTCACACTTGCAAGTGTTAGCTATTAATAGAAGCACTTGCTGAGGTGGAAATAAGCCACTGGGAAGGAGGCAGAAAGAGGGGCAAACTATAGCTGGTTCCCCTGGTGAAGGCTAAATTGGAATCATCTCTTGTAACTGAAGACATCCCACCTGAGTTTTTATGTTAATAGTGATACTGGAATAAAAATATAACAACAGTAGGGACTGCTTTCCTTGGAAAAACAAGTGCTGCCCATACCAGCTATTCAGTCTTTTCTCTGGAGAGGTTTGGGAGGAGTTGTTCTCATTACCTTCAAGATGGAAGTTGACAACAAGTTCACAAAGATAAGACTCCTGCATGTGTACAGCCACACACATTTTCTTTCTGTGAAGGTGAAAAAATGGGGTATGTTTGTCAGCACCTGCCAACCAACACCCAAGGGCCCCCAGCAGGCACAGTGGGCTTCCTTCTTCTGGGGGAAATTCACTTCCATCTCCTCTTTCTACCACAGGAGCAGGTCATGTCAAAAGCCCAGGAGCAAGTCCTGGGCATGGCGGGGGAGAGGACCAGCCTGTACTGGGTCACAGGGTATTACCTGCTGGTGCTAATGGGGGTGAGGAGATGAGGAGCAGGGAAGAGCTGAAAGATGAGAAGATTCAGTAAGACTTGCAGGCATTTAATTTTCAGAATTGCCTGTCAAAAAAAACCCTCTTTTTGCAAACAAAAACCAAACTTGGAGAGAAATGCTCTGTTTTCTTCTACTACTTAGAGGTACAAAGAAAAAACAACATGTCAAGGTAGCATATATATTGCAGATAACACTATATAATGCTTAAATGTAATGGTGACTATAGAAAGAAAGGCCAAAAGTGATGACAGGGCAGCCTTAAGATTGGTAGATTTAGGTGCTGTGACACAACCTTGGGCAAGACCCTTGTGCCCAAATCCAACAAAACATTAGTTTCCTAATGCATATTTGGGCATCTCATATTCCCCAAGAATCTAGATAGGTTTTTTGCTTTGAGGCTATAGTTTTTTGGTGTTCTGCTCTATGGAATGAGGATAATAACAGTGCTTGTTGCTGCCTAGAGCTGTCAGTCTACAAAATACTGGCTCTGTATCATAATCTGATGCTCCGGTAATGGGAGAACTTTAAACAGGGGGAACCCAGCTGTGAAAAGCAACGGTGCTGTTTACTTTGCAGGAAGTGGTTTAGGTTTGGTTTGGGTTGAGTTGTTTTTTTTTTCTCATTGAGCTCCTTATTCTTAGAGGTACTCTTGGAAATGGACTCTTCAGCTCCGTAACTGACTTGTTTTGTGTGGAGATCTGGGGTTTTGAGCATCCAGTTTAGTTCCAATTTAGTTACCTTCATTAGAAGAGCCACCAGACTTGGCTTCACCAAGTTCTCTTCAAATTGTGCTTCTCCAACCTCCAGTTCCAGCCTCTTTGAAACTGTGGCGACAGTCATGCTCTGTGTTTGCTGGAGACTATGTTTTAGTCAACCTGTGGAGTTAACAGCAAAGGCTGTATCTCCCTGTTAAAATAAATCACTTTTCATTCGCATTGCATTATTATTCAAATCAGCTTCTTTTTTTATTCCTTTTTTTTTTTTCCCCCCACAGGAAGCGTACCTGACAATCTCTTCAGGAGTTTCTTTTCTGGAAGATAATTTATGTGGTGCTTCCATAGAGACCAAATATTTGAATAATTTATTTATTGTTAGCATTCAGTGTGTTTGCAGTGGTATTACTGGAGAAGTAAAATGAAGTCAGAGGGGCTGCGCAGCACGTCCCTGAGGGAGTAATTTGCGCAGCAGAGCTCGCCTTTGTTTGGGAAAGTGGGTAAAACCCTACTGGGGGTGCTGGGGTCCTGAGGGTGCTGGTAAGGGCTCATGTTTGTGAGAGGACTTTAAAATGACAAAAATCCCATTGAGAGCATTTTGCAGCGATTCAGACAGAAACTTCAGTGTGACATTTTTAGCTCTGTGTCCCATGCAGGATGTGTGTGTGTAGGGTGCTATACATTGGCTGTGCTGTAGGTGCATAGACCTTTTATTCCTGTTTTACTAGTTGAGTCTGTAAGACAAGGGCAGAAGCTGTAATTCATGAAATGTCTCGAGTGTGGTCTTCTTCACGGTGGTGTTAGAGCCATTAGTGAGCAAGTGTGACTTCTGGCTGTTTGTGTTCCCCGTGACCAAAACATCTGAGCTAACTTTGGCCTCCAAAGCTGAGAGGGAAGAAGAGCAAACTGGGGCAGACAGGTCTTGCCTGCTCATGGCAGGTCACAGTGCAGAGTTACACCAAGATAAGTTAAATTCCTGCCACATTTAAGCCCGGTCACCTATGTTCTAGATCTGCATAGGTGTCTTTGCTATCTTTACAGATAACTTGGCTTATTTTGTAACAGCCTGGCTTAGTGACTTTGAAATTACTACTTCTGAGTGACTCAAGATGAAGTTTACTGGCTTTGTTTACTTTCCTTGACGACTGGAGGGTGTGGGTGAGCGCCCCAAGGCGAGTTCTGCCACAGCTCTAACCTTGGGCAGAGGAGACGTCTGTGTGCACCCGCCTCTTTCACCTTCAGCGTCGACTGCCTTGTGAGCGGTGGCAGTAAAACAGCTCCTTGCAATCCACACCAAGGAGAAAAATAACTGCTGCTGCTGCTGCTGGCCCCTGCAGTCATGCCCTGGCTGCCCCCATAACTGCTGTAGTGTAGGAAGGTAACAAAGTGTGGAGGAGATGAGGAGTGGATAGTCCTTGCCCAGAGTTCAGTGCTGAGGTAACCTAAAGGTGGCATTGCTCCAGGGATGCCGCTAAATGGCTTCAAATACCTTCTTAGCTTCTCTGCAGGTTGGCCCTGCAGGTGATGGGCTTGGGACTTGGCAATTTGAATACTGGAATCTACTTAGAATAGAATTGTCTAGGTTCAAAGGGGCCTTTAAGATTGTCTAGTCCAACCATCAACCTAACTCGGATAAAAAAATGGCACTAAGCTCTGTGTCAACCCCTCTTAAATACCTCCTGGGATGGTGACTCAACCACTTCCCTGGGCAGCCCATTTACTTCTTGTAAATCACCAGTAGCTGATCTTAGCTTTTTAAGGAAAAGTATTTTCTGTGACTGGCCCTTCTTCAGTTGCTTTTGGCCAGAGACATGTTCTCCGCTCCTTGCCCCCAAACATGCATATGGGACCAACTTACATGTGGGTTTCAGCTGGGTGAAGGACCACATAGACTAGATAGAGCAAGAGAAACAGCAGGTTGCTCTTCAGTGGCTTTCTGCTTTATCAGGAGTGCTGTGCAGTCTGATAAATCCAATGTTTTCCTTTCCCCCTGAGGAGCTACAGTCTGCTCAGAGAATGGGGGTTCTTTGCCTGTGCCCAGGGTTTCTGGATTACCCTACCCTGGTGGCAGGGTGAGATCGTCTCCAGCAAGGTTGTCGGGTGGCTGGGAGGTCCAGGATGCAATCACTGCAGACACAGAGGTGAGTGTGGCAGCAGTCACTGTCAAACCTTTTCTGTAGGTGGACTCTGGGGCCAGGTCACCTCTAGTTAGGCTGGGGCTTAGAGAAGGAAATTTCAGTGGCCAGTGATAGGGCCGTCATGTACCACCACTTAGATCCCAGTTTACACCAGCGGTTCTCTGAACAAGGCGTGCTTAGAAACTAGCAGTAAAATTCATGGAGTGGCTTGGAAAATGGTAGAGTATGTAAAGATTTATTTTCCGTAACTGTGAAATTATTGTGATTATTGCCATCAAAATCTCTGGGCGGATGATCTGGAGCATATGCTGCGTGCTGAGAGCCGGCGATGTTTGGCATTCCCAAAATGTGAAGGTGGCTGATATTAGAAATAATCTTGGCTTTCATAATTGTAGAGTCTGAGAGCACAGCTACAAGAGAGGCATAAGCCTGTGCTTTACATGGAGATTACTAAAATAAGACTAATACTGCAATTATGTTGCTGTGAGCAGTTCTGGTGATGTGTAGACTGTTATGAGCAAGGCAAAGCTGTTGTCAAGTTGGGCTGTTTCTTGAATCCCAGAATCATTCAGGTTGGAAGAGACCCTTGGGATCATCAAGTCCAACCATCAGCCCCACTCTACAAAGTTCTCCCCTACACCACATCCCTCAACACCACATCTAATTGACTCTTAAACTCAGTCAGGGATGGGGACTCCACCACCTCCCTGGGCAGCCCATTCCAGGTTCTGACCACTCTTTCTGGGAAGAATTCTTTCCTAATGTCCAGCCTAACCCTACCCTGCTGCAGCTTGCAGCCATTCCCTCTTGTTCTATCGCTAACGTCGCTTGACTGTGTGTCAGGTTTCTTGAGACAGACCAATATCGAGAGAATTAAATCAGAAACTCTGGAAATTTTTAAGATGCTGTCTTGCTGTGACCTGCTGCTGTGGTGGGCAGTTGCATGTTTTTGAATCCCTGGGGAAACCAAGCTAGTAAACAGGAGCAAATTATGGGAAAAACAGTGAAGGTGATTGAGTCCAAGCGATGTTGGTGTCTTGTGGTTTGTGTATGCTGTCTGTGCTGATGTTGTTCATGGTTAACATTGGTGATGATTTTTCCCCTCTAACACGCTAAGAATTTCTCCCTGCTGGTCAGAGCAGATCTCTGTGCTGCTGGTTAAAGCCCTGGTAAGTTTTTGGTTCTATAAAAGGCATTTCATAAACATCTAGAAAAAATGGCAAATTAATGGAAATAGCATGTTACTAAGAGAGCCTAATTATATTTGAACACTTGAGAAAAATAGAGGCTATTGTGAATTGGAAAGGTTGTCAGTGATGTGCACATTCCACTGTTTTGTGTTATTTAAGCTAAATGGGGGTTAAAAAAAAAATAAAAATCCATTGGTTTCAGATACTGGAATAAATGTTACCACTAGAAATTCTTAAGTTGTACACCTGAGAGATGCAGAGCTCTGGGATGGCCACCTTAGTTCTTGAAACTGTGACTGCATCACTTGATTTTCCTGCCATTTATAACTGACTCCAAACTGGAGTCAAATTGGGACTTCAAGAGGGCAGGAGGCAGGATGCTGTTTTCTGTATCAGTAGAGGTAAGGTGTGTTCAGAAACCCCCAAACCAAAGCTGGGGCTCCTTTGGGGCTATGTAGCTCTTTACAGCAGTGGTCTCAAGCTACTTGAAGTACCACCTACCAAGGGAGTAGACTGTGAACATGAACCTGCTGTATAGACAGCACTTCTTGCCTTGCATCCCTCCCCGCTTGGCCAGGGAAGGATGGGTTGCATCCGGCTCCTGAAGGATGCGCTTTTACAAAACACTTCTCTCTAATCAGCAGAGTGGGATAAACTCTCATTTTCTTATGAAGGTAATCTTTGGGAGGAGTCTGTAAGACTTTTAGGCTGGTAAAAGAATTTATCCTCTCTTTAATGCCTTTAGTGCTGACCACAAATTAGAAGGAAAACATGACTTTTCTTTTAAGTTATTTTAGGACAACCTCTGTCAATTTGGAAATACCATTATGGGATCTTTGGCTTCATCTTACCTGTTATTTCTTTTAGTGTCCTTTCTCTTTGTATAAAGGTCAAAATCTCACAGTGATTGCAATTGCATAGAATAAAGGTAATAAATTCTCTCTCTCTGCCAATATTTATTTCTATGTCTGGCCTGCCATACTGGTCTCTGGTGCACGAGAAATATAAGGTGGAATGGAGATTAAAATTGTTCACAGAGTGACATGAAATTCCAGTCCTGGTTCTTACGTATACGCACAAATTGAATGAAGATACTAAGAACACTTCCTGCAGATCTTTCATTTTCGTGTTTCTACAGTACATCCTTGCTTTGCAACTTTTATTTATTTTGTGTGAATACATACCTTGGTTTTCTTCATAATAAAATTGGGTATGCTGCTTTGTGAACAGCATGTTGATTTTCAGCACTCAGGTTCCCATACTAGTAATATTAATTCAGTTGTTTGTCCTGAGAAATAAGAACAATAAGTTGATTTCTCCTGGAGATGAAAAAATAAAATAGCTAAGGTCAGACCAGCTGATCAGCTGTGTGTCTACAAATGTCTGTGCCCGTGTGTATATTTAAATAAATGCATTTAAATATGTGCAGTTACCTAATATATTGAAGATGAGCACAGGAATACTCAGTTTTGTAGCAAAATATCCCTTTTTGTTCTAAGGATTTGGTGCATCTGTCTGCCCTTTTCTCATAAACACTGAAACCCATTTTTCCATGGAGGAAAAATTACCTGTAAACATGTTCTAGTGTTTTTCTGGGAAATGTGGGTATTTCCATTCCTGTTTGCACAAGTTTTCTGTGCCACCTAAATGCTAAGCTTGATATATCAATACAGCAAAATACTAAGTTTTACTAACTTTTTTGGGGTGACCAATGCTGTCCTTCCTACCACCATGTGTTATATCTCTCCCTTTTCCTACAATTTATTCTCCACAAACCTTTACTTCTCTCTCTAGTCTGCTGTCTTTCTGTCAGTCCTCCCTTTCGGTCCTTTGGAGCAAACCTGGGGTTGTTCCCTTGATGATTTTTCCCTGCCCTCTCCCCTTCACGCAGCTCCAGTTTTGATCACTGCGATTGATACTGCTAATGCTTAAGGCAATTTAAGGAGTTTAAAGTATTAGGTGAATTGTAAAGCAGTTTGTTTGTGGTTTATGATGTCTGGAGTGGTCAAGGAATACTTGGGGATCTGTCTCTTGCAAATTTTGCTGTAGTGGCTAGTGAGAGAAGAGGGGTTTTTTTTTGGTTTAATAATAATCACAACTTGCCTTGGTCTCAGTGCTAAAACCACAGGAATAACTAGGTCTACATCCACATCCTTTTTTTCCTTTTTTTGATGCAGCTGCAGCCTGGGCTGCATCAGAAGCAGCGTG